>OU343164.1:17169826-17735924 GCA_910595825.1 Philhelius pedissequus | reverse complement strand
CGTTCAAACCTATTTTTCTCGGAAACGGCTCTAAAAATTTTGATAAAAAAAATCAGTGCGGCTTTTTACCTACGACCGATCATGAAAAAAAATTAGAAAAATGTTTAAAAACGGAACTTTAAACAGGACCGTTTCTTTTTTTGCTTTCGACTATCTCATAAACGTCTCAACCGATTCTTTTGAATTTTCACACATATATAGGTTTATAATTCGAAAACTGCTCATTAATTTTTTTTTTCAAAAATTATGAATTGGCGTTTTTGAATTTTTTTTGAAAAATGTTTTCAAAAAGTTTTAAAAAAAATTTTTTTTTCTCAAAAACCGCTCCAAAGACTTAAAATTTTTTTTTTTCAAAAATTCAAATTTATCTAACAAATAAAATGGCGTATTTTTTTTTGAGCTTAAGTTAGTTTAAGTATTTATTTCAGAATTTTGAATTATTTTTTCTTTGATTAAGCCGATTTAATATTTTGTTTTTAAGTTTACATTATAATATTTAAGACTGTCATACCAATTTTTTTTAGAAAAAAATTAAAGATATTTTGTATATATAAAAAATTAAGTAAAAAACTGCTTTAAATATATATTTAGATTTTTAACAGAAATCTTTTGCATTCGATGTGATCGAACATAAGAGCAAGTTCGTGCGATCCAGTCGTGCATTTTACTGACAGACTGACAGACTGACAGACTGACAGACTGACAGACTGACAGACTGACAGACTGACAGACTGACAGACTGACAGACTGACAGACTGACAGACTGACAGACTGACAGACTGACAGACTGACAGACTGACAGACTGACAGACTGACAGACTGACAGACTGACAGACTGACAGACTGACAGACTGACAGACTGACAGACTGACAGACTGACAGACTGACAGACTGACAGACTGACAGACTGACAGACTGACAGACTGACAGACTGACAGACTGACAGACTGACAGACTGACAGACTGACAGACTGACAGACTGACAGACTGACAGTCTGTCAGTCTGTCAGTCTGTCAGTCTGTCAGTCTGTCAGTCTGTCAGTCTGTCAGTCTGTCAGTCTGTCAGTCTGTCAGTCTGTCAGTCTGTCAGTCTGTCAGTCTGTCAGTCTGTCAGTCTGTCAGTCTGTCAGTCTGCCAGACTGACAGACTGACAGACTGACAGACTGACAGACTGACAGACTGACAGACTGACAGACTGACAGACTGACAGACTGACAGACTGACAGACTGACAGACTGACAGACTGACAGACTGACAGACTGACAGACTGACAGACTGACAGACTGACAGACTGACAGACTGACAGACTGACAGACTGACAGACTGACAGACTGACAGACTGACAGACTGACAGACTGACAGACTGACAGACTGACAGACTGACAGACTGACAGACTGACAGACTGACAGACTGACAGACTGACAGACTGACAGACTGACAGACTGACAGACTGACAGACTGACAGACTGACAAACTGACAGACTGACAGACTGACAGACTGACAGACTGACAGACTGACAGACTGACAGACTGACAGACTGACAGACTGACAGACTGACAGACTGACAGACTGACAGACTGACAGACTGACAGACTGACAGACTGACAGACTGACAGACTGACAGACTGACAGACTGACAGACTGACAGACTGACAGACTGACAGACTGACAGCCTGACAGACTGACAGACTGACAGACTGACAGACTGACAGACTGACAGACTGACAGACTGACAGACTGACAGACTGACAGACTGACAGACTGACAGACTGACAGACTGACAGACTGACAGACTGACAGACTGACAGACTGACAGACTGACAGACTGACAGACTGACAGACTGACAGACTGACAGACTGACAGACTGACAGACTGACAGACTGACAGACTGACAGACTGACAGACTGACAAACTGACAGACTGACAGACTGACAGACTGACAGACTGACAGACTGACAGACTGACAGACTGACAGACTGACAGACTGACAGACTGACAGACTGACAGACTGACAGACTGACAGACTGACAGACTGACAGACTGACAGACTGACAGACTGACAGACTGACAGACTGACAGACTGACAGACTGACAGACTGACAGACTGACAGACTGACAGACTGACAGACTGACAGACTGACAGACTGACAGACTGACAGACTGACAGACTGACAGACTGACAGACTGACAGACTGACAGACTGACAGACTGACAGACTGACAGACTGACAGACTGACAGACTGACAGACTGACAGACTGACAGACTGACAGACTGACAGACTGACAGACTGACAGACTGACAGACTGACAGACTGACAGACTGACAGACTGACAGACTGACAGACTGACAGACTGACAGACTGACAGACTGACAGACTGACAGACTGACAGACTGACAGACTGACAGACTGACAGACTGACAGACTGACAGACTGACAGACTGACAGACTGACAGACTGACAGACTGACAGACTGACAGACTGACAGACTGACAGACTGACAGACTGACAGACTGACAGACTGACAGACTGACAGACTGACAGACTGACAGACTGACAGACTGACAGACTGACAGACTGACAGACTGACAGACTGACAGACTGACAGACTGACAGACTGACAGACTGACAGACTGACAGACTGACAGACTGACAGACTGACAGACTGACAGACTGACAGACTGACAGACTGACAGACTGACAGACTGACAGACTGACAGACTGACAGACTGACAGACTGACAGACTGACAGACTGACAGACTGACAGACTGACAGACTGACAGACTGACAGACTGACAGACTGACAGACTGACAGACTGACAGACTGACAGACTGACAGACTGACAGACTGACAGACTGACAGACTGACAGACTGACAGACTGACAGACTGACAGACTGACAGACTGACAGACTGACAGACTGACAGACTGACAGACTGACAGACTGACAGACTGACAGACTGACAGACTGACAGACTGACAGACTGACAGACTGACAGACTGACAGACTGACAGACTGACAGACTGACAGACTGACAGACTGACAGACTGACAGACTGACAGACTGACAGACTGACAGACTGACAGACTGACAGACTGACAGACTGACAGACTGACAGACTGACAGACTGACAGACTGACAGACTGACAGACTGACAGACTGACAGACTGACAGACTGACAGACTGACAGACTGACAGACTGACAGACTGACAGACTGACAGACTGACAGACTGACAGACTGACAGACTGACAGACTGACAGACTGACAGACTGACAGACTGACAGACTGACAGACTGACAGACTGACAGACTGACAGACTGACAGACTGACAGACTGACAGACTGACAGACTGACAGACTGACAGACTGACAGACTGACAGACTGACAGACTGACAGACTGACAGACTGACAGACTGACAGACTGACAGACTGACAGACTGACAGACTGACAGACTGACAGACTGACAGACTGACAGACTGACAGACTGACAGACTGACAGACTGACAGACTGACAGACTGACAGACTGACAGACTGACAGACTGACAGACTGACAGACTGACAGACTGACAGACTGACAGACTGACAGACTGACAGACTGACAGACTGACAGACTGACAGACTGACAGACTGACAGACTGACAGACTGACAGACTGACAGACTGACAGACTGACAGACTGACAGACTGACAGACTGACAGACTGACAGACTGACAGACTGACAGACTGACAGACTGACAGACTGACAGACTGACAGACTGACAGACTGACAGACTGACAGACTGACAGACTGACAGACTGACAGACTGACAGACTGACAGACTGACAGACTGACAGACTGACAGACTGACAGACTGACAGACTGACAGACTGACAGACTGACAGACTGACAGACTGACAGACTGACAGACTGACAGACTGACAGACTGACAGACTGACAGACTGACAGACTGACAGACTGACAGACTGACAGACTGACAGACTGACAGACTGACAGACTGACAGACTGACAGACTGACAGACTGACAGACTGACAGACTGACAGACTGACAGACTGACAGACTGACAGACTGACAGACTGACAGACTGACAGACTGACAGACTGACAGACTGACAGACTGACAGACTGACAGACTGACAGACTGACAGACTGACAGACTGACAGACTGACAGACTGACAGACTGACAGACTGACAGACTGACAGACTGACAGACTGACAGACTGACAGACTGACAGACTGACAGACTGACAGACTGACAGACTGACAGACTGACAGACTGACAGACTGACAGACTGACAGACTGACAGACTGACAGACTGACAGACTGACAGACTGACAGACTGACAGACTGACAGACTGACAGACTGACAGACTGACAGACTGACAGACTGACAGACTGACAGACTGACAGACTGACAGACTGACAGACTGACAGACTGACAGACTGACAGACTGACAGACTGACAGACTGACAGACTGACAGACTGACAGACTGACAGACTGACAGACTGACAGACTGACAGACTGACAGACTGACAGACTGACAGACTGACAGACTGACAGACTGACAGACTGACAGACTGACAGACTGACAGACTGACAGACTGACAGACTGACAGACTGACAGACTGACAGACTGACAGACTGACAGACTGACAGACTGACAGACTGACAGACTGACAGACTGACAGACTGACAGACTGACAGACTGACAGACTGACAGACTGACAGACTGACAGACTGACAGACTGACAGACTGACAGACTGACAGACTGACAGACTGACAGACTGACAGACTGACAGACTGACAGACTGACAGACTGACAGACTGACAGACTGACAGACTGACAGACTGACAGACTGACAGACTGACAGACTGACAGACTGACAGACTGACAGACTGACAGACTGACAGACTGACAGACTGACAGACTGACAGACTGACAGACTGACAGACTGACAGACTGACAGACTGACAGACTGACAGACTGACAGACTGACAGACTGACAGACTGACAGACTGACAGACTGACAGACTGACAGACTGACAGACTGACAGACTGACAGACTGACAGACTGACAGACTGACAGACTGACAGACTGACAGACTGACAGACTGACTGACAGACTGACAGACTGACAGACTGACAGACTGACAGACTGACAGACTGACAGACTGACAGACTGACAGACTGACAGACTGACAGACTGACAGACTGACAGACTGACAGACTGACAGACTGACAGACTGACAGACTGACAGACTGACAGACTGACAGACTGACAGACTGACAGACTGACAGACTAACAGACTGACAGACTGACAGACTGACAGACTTACAGACTGACAGACTGACAGACTGACAGACTGACAGACTGACAGACTGACAGACTGACAGACTGACAGACTGACAGACTGACAGACTGACAGACTGACAGACTGACAGACTGACAGACTGACAGACTGACAGACTGACAGACTGACAGACTGACAGACTGACAGACTGACAGACTGACAGACTGACAGACTCACAGACTGACAGACTCACAGACTGACAGACTGACAGACTGACAGACTGACAGACTGACAGACTGACAGACTGACAGACTGACAGACTGACAGACTGACAGACTCACAGACTGACAGACTGACAGACTGACAGACTGACAGACTGACAGACTGACAGACTGACAGACTGACAGACTGACAGACTGACAGACTGACAGACTGACAGACTGACAGACTGACAGACTGACAGACTGACAGACTGACAGACTGACAGACTGACAGACTGACAGACTGACAGACTGACAGACTGACAGACTGACAGACTGACAGACTGACAGACTGACAGACTGACAGACTGACAGACTGACAGACTGACAGACTGACAGACTGACAGACTGACAGACTGACAGACTGACAGACTGACAGACTGACAGACTGACAGACTGACAGACTGACAGACTGACAGACTGACAGACTGACAGACAGACAGACATACAGACGGACAGAATTTTTAGCCCATCTTTTTTCGTCTTCGCTATCATCGTAATGTCATGTTTGATTGTTATCTCAAAACTTTTTTTTTCGACGAATGCATAACTTGCCTTATAGTACCTATAATCGCAAGTTAAAAAGAAAGATTGAGTAACTAAAAGAAAATAGGCCAACAAAATGAAAGCTATATCAGTGAAATACATTTCCTTTTTACTTGCGATTATAGGTACTATATGTATTCGTAACAAAATTTTTTTTCTACAATCAAACATGACATTACTATCATAGATAACCCCAAAAAAGTACGTCCCGCAATTCCGTCTGTCTGTCTGTAGAACAACCTACAGCTAAACGACTGAACCGATTTGGTTCAAACTTGGTACTTGGGCGTTTTAGGTGATTCACCAAAATAGATGTTTGAATCGCTGTTTTGGGCCCAAAAATACGGGACTTGCCATACAATTTTTTCTACCATCTTAATTATCTCAAAAACGGCTCTAACCATTTTGACAAAAATTGGTGTGTGTACTACTTTGGGTATGGTCTATGTTTCGGCCAAAAAAGTTTTCAAAATATTGTGTTATTAACGGTACCTGCCATACAACCAGTTTATTGATTTTCGACTTTCTCATAAACGGCTGAACGGATTTCGATAAGAAATTTTATACAGGAGCTCCCTTAAATTCTAAATAGTATTGCAATTTTGGACTCCTCTAGTAAAGCTGCTAACATAGGACGTGGTGTTTTAATAGCAACCATATAAATATACTTAATACCTCGGACCTAGAATTGATTTGCGTAAAAATTAACTTTCCAAGTCGTAATGATTACAGCATTTGTTGTTATATTCCCCCAGCTCAACCTATATGTGTCTATGAATGTTTTACAGAAGCTGTAGAATTCGTTTTAAATTTATGTTCTCCTAATGACGATATTTTAATTTTTGGTGACTTCAATCTCCCCCATTTAATCTGGTCCCACTCTGATGACGGAAATAATCTTTTAGCATTTAATGCCACCTCCGCAAAGGAAATTTTATTCACTGACCGCCTCCTTGCTTCAGGCTTTGTCCAATTGAGTAGCATTAAAAACAGTTTGGGAAGACAGCTTGATCTTACTTTCTCATCGGTCGCTGATAATACTTTTGTAACTGAAAGTAGGCATTTCTTAACCTAACTTGATGTTTATCACCCTCCACTCTCTATTATTTTTGCTTAAGTAAGCCCCAACATTAGTCCTGAGTTTCTTACTGGAAAAAAATCCAAATTCCGTAAAGCCAAATTTTGACACGTTAAATGAACTTATGAGTAGGATTAATTTTGATTTTTTACTAGACCCTAATTCGAGTATTGATGTCATAGTTGAAACTTTTTACTCACAAATAAATAGCTGTAATTCTCAATCAGTTCCAAAACTTACACAGAAAAATGTATCTACATTCCCTCCTTGGTATACCAAAGAGCTTCGTACTCTTCGTAATAAAAGGAACAAATTGTGGCAAAAGTTTCTGACCTAAAGGTCTAATAATAATTTTTCTAATAATGACCGCATATATATATTTTTCTGCTTAATGTGAATCTGGTTACTCTGACTATATTTCTCAAATGCAATCTGGTATTATTTCCAACCCGAAGGCTTTTTTCCAATTTATAAATAGTAAGAGAAAGTCAGATGGATATCCATCCGTTTTAAAACTACATGATTATTCATCTGCCCACTACCATCTCAAATTATTTTGCAAATTTTTTTAGTCAAGCATTTTCATCCAACACTGCCGAAATTGATAAAGATTACTTTAATTACCTGAATGAGTGCAATCTAATGTCTCTAAATTTACTATTACTTAATGTCGATGTTTCGTCCGTTATTCAGAAAATTAATCTGCTTAAAGATGATTACTCTGCTGGTCCTGATGCAATTCCTCCAATATTGTTAAAAAAATGTATTGACAATCTAGCTTTACTCCTAGCGTTCATTTACCAACTGTCTATTACAAGTGGATTTTTTCCTAAAATCTGGAAGGATAGTCTTATCATTCCTGTTCATAAAAAAGGACCAAAAAAGATATAACCAATTACCGGTCTATCGCAAAACTTTCATGCATACCAAAACTTTTTGAAAGTATAATTTACGATAGTATGTTTTTCCACTGTAAGCAGATCTTCTCTCCGAAGCAACATGGGTTTCTTAAGGGAAGGTCTACTACTACGAACCTTATTGAGTTTGTATCTTTTGCATTACTTGCTTTAGAAAAGTGGTAAAGAAGTTGACTCAATAGCTACCGACTTAAGCAAGGCCTTTGATAAGATATCCCATAATCTTATTTTATTTAAACTCAAAATGCTTGGCTTCCCACAATTTTTCATCTCTTGGATCTCTCCGTATTTATCAGATCGACTATATAGAGTTCTATTCAGGCATGGAATATCTGAAATAATTAATGCAAAATTCCAAAATGTTCCACAGGGTGGTCATCTTGGTCCTCTTATTTTCATACTTACCACCAATGACGTTGAAAAAATTATTTATAATTCTGAGCTCCTTATCTATGCAGACGACATGAAAATTTTCAACCAAATCGCTTGTTCTAAAGACGCTGAACTGTTCCAAAATGACATTAATATTTTTCACCTTTGGTGCCAAAAGAATTTCCATGAACTGAATATAAGTAAATGCCAAGCTATAATTTACTCTCGTAAACGCATTCCAATGTCTAATAGAATGTACACTATTAATGGATCCTGTTGTAACATTTATCTCCGACTTAGGTTTGTTGTGTGACTCTCATTTAAATTTCAACTCTCATATTGACCTCATTATAATTCTGTGATACGTATGTCACAAAATCTCTCTACATCGCTTTTGTCAGACCACTACTTGAATAGTCATCACAAGTTTGGTGTCCGCATTATCAAGTGCACATTCAACGAATTGAGGCTGTCCAGCGCAGATTTATTCGATTTGCCCTGCGTAACCTTGGTTCAGGTTGGGAAGATCCGTTTAACCTACCACACTATGTATCGCGCATGCTGTTATTAAACATGCATCCCTTATTCATTCGCCGTGACAATGCCGACATTGTTTTTATGCATCAACTTGTAAATGGTAACATTGATTGCCCATTCCTTCTTCAAAATATTTCATTTAGTACTAACCCACGTCGTTTAAAATCAGTTCCTTTTTTTCACCTCCCTTTTCATAGTACGTCATATGGGTTAAATGAACCTGTTAGTAGAATGCTACGTAAGGCGAAAAATACTCATTGCTTCGACCCCTGTCTGTCTAAATCTGTGCTTAAGAGTTCTTTATTAAGATTGCCATCATAAATAATTTTTTTCCCGTCTCTTCTATCTTCTAACTTTATTCCTTCTTACCTTTTTTCTTCTTAATTTTAATAATTTGTAAATTCTCAACCCTGATTTATATTTTTTAAAAAATATCCTTATTCTTTTATTTATTATATTGTTATACTTTGTGTTAATTATTTTTAAGTCTTAGTTTAAGTTTGCTTGTATTAAGTAATAAATAAATTAAAAATTAGAATTAAATAGTATTGCATTTCTAAATTTTCGAAAAATATTTTTTTTAGTTCTGCTAAAAGTATTTTTAAAGTCGTTTTCCACTTAAGTTTGTATATATAAAAATTCTTAATTTTTTTCTAAAAAAAAATGGTACGAATTGGTATAATAATATAAACTTAAAACCAAAATTTCAATAAAAATCGCCCACCGTTTTCGAAATATTGAATTTTCAAAAAAAAAAAAATATTTTTTTTTTTCAAAAGTTCAAAAACCTATTTTTCGAAAATTTTGAAATGCAGTATTATTTTGATATTGAAGCAAATCTTGTATACAAATTTTGATCGAAATCCCTTGAACCACTTTTGAAAAAGTCGAAAATCAATAAATTGGTTGTATGGCAGGTACCGTTAATAACAAAATATTTTTAAATTGTTTCCCTCTTAAATGTAGAGCATATTCGAATTAGTACACACACTAATTTTTATCAAAATCGTTAGAGCCGTTTTTGAGATAATTAAGATGGTAGACGAATTTGTATGGCAAGTACCGTTATTTTTGGGGCTAAAACAATGATTCAAAAATCTATTTTGGACAATCACCTAAATCGCCTAACCACCACGTTTGAACAAAATCGGTTAGGCTGTAGATCGTTCTATAGACAGACAAACGGAATTGCCGGACCGACTTTTGTGGTGTTCTCTATCATCGTAATGTCAACTTTGATTAAATTCTCGAGTTCGATTTTTTTTCCAAATGCAAAACTTGCCCTATAGTACATATATCCCAAGTACAAAAGAACCATTAATGACCGGTGAAAATAATATTAAAATTACATACGTTCTTACCTACATATATACTAGGGTAAAGAGAGATTATAAATAGTACCTATAACTGATTGCTGTAAATTAAATTAGATGGATATGATAAAAATTTAGCTATAAATGAAAAAAAGGTTTAATTAAGGATTATAGAAAGAAAGGTTTTGTTTTATGTCATTAAGAAAAAGATATATAGATACACAAGTGTATATACATACAGTAAAACCCGGATAAGTGCCTCATGCTAAATGCCCCACTTAAATATGCACTTATGTGGGTAAGGCCGTCAGAAAAAACCGCTTAAGTGCACATATCTACTTATCTCTATATTTACATATATGAAAATTAAAACAAACATTTTTGGTAAGAAAACATTTAATTCAAAATAGCTTTTAACAGCGTTTAGTCCATAAGATTTGGGTTTCGTCCCGGGGATCTCACTTGGATTCGTCAGTTGGCTAGTGAGGGACCTCACCAGCGGCTGTTGGTCCACGAATCATTATAGTACGTAAGGATTATTACTTTTTATAAATTATGAATTTTGAAGCATAAAACAAAAGGAAGTCCTAAAAGAAAGCAAACTGTTGTATTTTATCAGCTATTTTCGAATGTGGTACTTATAAGAATTTTTGTCAATAAAAGTATACAAATTAAAGGCAATTAAGCGGGAAAGGTAGTTGAGCGGATGATGGTACTTATAAGATGAGTTTTATATAAGAAAATCCTAAGAATTTTGTTTCTAAAAAAATAAAGGTACTTACACGGGTTAGGCACTTAAGGAAGAGGCACTTATCCCGGTATTGTACATATATATCTGTGTATAAATTTAAAGAAAATAATGCAAATGTAAATTTACTTACCTAGAAAGAAAGAAATTAAATGTAGAAATAATTAAAAATAATTTAGGTCAAAATTTGATTGACACAAAAAGTTTGATCTGTAAGTTTTTCAAAATAAAAAACAAATAAAGAAGATTAGTGAAACTCAAAATATATGTTTAAAGTAGATTTATAAGCAAGTGAATACATAGTGAGGATAAGATAAGTAAGTTCATTGGATAGGGTCTGAGCTTTCATTGCCTGGTATTTAAAAAAAAAAGAAAGAAAGGGAAGCGGGAATTAGTCCTAGACAATATTAAAGGGATCGCGATCGTGTTTTAAGCAAAATAAATGGAATAACCTATTTCATTTTTAATGTCCTATCCTCAATATACTTCAGTGTTTTTAATCCATCTACTTTAGCAAATTACATCATCGATCACATCAGAATGCTGTTCACATCATCTGGGAATTTCGGTAAGTGTATTATTTTACTATTTTTTTGTATCAAAAATTGATTTTTGGTTGGGTTATTACAAAAACCATAAAGTACCTAAATGAGACCTTATCTGGCTCATCAAGAAAATTGTTTAATTATAGTATATGAAGGTCAATATTATGTAGATCCTTTTCCGATGTATGGGTATTATTTTTTTCCCATTTTTTTGTAATCTTTACTTTAAGAGAATTCCATTTGATCAATCGTTTAATCAATTAAGATAAAAAAAACACCCATTTGAAGGGATAAAATAATTAGAAATAGTTTAAAAGAAAATTTAAAAACAAAACACTATTTTTTGTAGATTTTTTTTTTATTCTTTTTGCTTGCTTCCTTATTTGAGTTGTAGATGGGGATAAGAATGTTCGCGGGGCAGAAAAAAGATACTACTTATTATGCCTATCGATTCTTTTGGTAATTTCTTTTTATAAAAAAAAGAGGTTGTAAGACATTATTATCGTGTAAATAAATAACTTCATTACTCGAAAGTAAGAAGTTGGAATGTGAATTTGATAGCGCAGGGAATGAAGGTAAAGGTTTATTGGAATTTTAATGGGGAAATGAATAACTTCTCCTTTTTAAGAAAGGGATGTTGCGGATTTTTATTTTGAGCATAAGAGCAATGACGTTGGAGTATTCCAAGAATTTTTTTTTGGATTACTATAAAAGGTGGCTGAAGAACGCTCAGAAGACACGCCCGAGTATGTCCTCTGTTCTGCAATGTAAGTGTTAAAACAAACAAAAGACAAAAAAAAAGGTCCAAGAAGCGAATGGGAACTAAATTCAGGTCCCAGCACAAGATGGAAACATATCTAGTCGAGTTGCATCGAAGTCTCAGCCCTGTAAAAAAGGTAAAACCGTCCGCTACGCAGTACCAACGACCTCCCCTCCCATCGACGAGCTAAGCGTGGTAAATAGCAGTGGTAAATATCGGTCCTAAAGGTCGGTTAGGTCGTTAGGGGAGGTAACTTGAGAGAGAACGGGAAGGTGGACGCTTGTTTTTGGGATCTATTCTGATCCTTCATTGGAATTAGATCCGGTAAGGCCATTGTCAGGGTTCAGTATTCTCCCCTTCTTCGATAGGTGGTCTAAACAAAGAAAAGAACTCGGGTTGTACCAAAAATAAAACCAGGCTAGGATTCCCAAGTTACTACATACATGACGCTGTGTGGTCTTTCGAGCAGAAGCTATCCAAGCTATAGAGTAAAGGTCGCAGCCATCCATGATAAATAAAATCCGAACGAAGGCATACATATTTTTTGCCTTTTGTATTATATCATTTTCAAATTACCTTAAAAATAAAACGCACGACAGGATCGCACGTACTTGCTCTATGTTCCATCACATTGAATGCACAAGGTTCTTAGTAAAAACGGCTAAATATATTTTTAAATTTGTTTTTTACTAAATTTTTTCAATACAAAATTTCTTCAATTTTTTCTGAATCAAATTTGGTATCTTAATTTTATGTAATTAATAATGTAAGCTTAAAATATAATTTAAAAAAAATCGTTATAAGTTTTCGAAATATTGAATTTTCAAAAAACTTGTTAAGAGTTTGAAGGATATCCTATATAAAACTTTTGATCGAAATCCTTCAAGCCATTTATGAGAAAGGCGATAATCAATTCGTTGTATCCGTTAATAACAAAATAAGTAACACACAGTTTTATTTTATCAAAATAGTTAGAGCCGTTTTCGAGATTATTAAGATGGCCGAAAATTTTGTATGGCAAGTTCCGTTATTTTTCGGACTAAAAAGACGATTCAAAAATCTATTTGACACAATCGCCTAAGATACTTAAACACCAAGCTTGAAGAAAATCGCTTCAGTCGCTTAGGCTGTAGCTCGTTGTACAGACAGACAGACGGAATTGCGGGACCAAAATCTCGAGTTCGATTTTTTTTCCAAAAAATGCAAAACTTGCCCTATCGTACCTAATCGCAACTAAAAACTGTTATACTTATAGAGAATTCACTATCCAGTGTATTATAGAGATCAGTGGGTTCCACTATCCCAAAACACATTTGTTTACGTTGGTATGTTTGTAAATCTGAAATTATATACATTAATAGATGTGAATTCCAACGACAATATGTGGTATAGTGAAATTTCCCATCCTTGTATTACTCATCTGTGATTGACACCAGAGGCAAACCCTGTAAGGGGCCAGTTATAGCTAGCATGACAAGGAATCAGGAAAAAGTTCTATTGGATAACTTATGATGTTTTCACGCGTTTTATAATACAAATGCTACACTTATCGATGACAATAGAGCTATTATTTTTTGTTAAAAATTAATTTGATTATTTCCCTGATAAAAATTAATTTTTCGTGCCAGCTGACCGCCATTTGAACAAATTATTAAAATATTTTGGTTTCCAATTTCTCTCGTTCCACGTAACATGCGACGTACTGTGTCACACGGAATGTTTACTGGATTACACTGTACGTATAACTTACTATAGAATTCCCGGAACGTGTTACGTGCACGGTTACACGCAACAGCGTAACGCAAGTCTCTTGTTTTTGGTTCACTCTGCCGCCAGTGTAGATGTTGCACATCAAAAATTCAGTCATCGAGCAGCGAAAACGAACAAAAATACTGTAATACCAATAGCTACCGCAAAGCAATAAATGTCTGTCATAACATTGCACATCCATATGTTTAAGTCCAGAACCATAATATATGTGTATATCATTATGTATTTCGTGTAAATAAACTGTGTCCATTTATCTTGAGACAAGTTGATTTTTCTTTTCTTTTTTGCTTATGTCCATTCTTATTTGCTATGTTATCGTGATAATAATAAATCCACCAAACCAAACAGAAATATATCTTCGCCACTAAAAGAATATTACGTCAGATTCAGAACGAATAACGCGTTGGATGAGAAATATGTGTTTTTGTTTTTGTACACATCACACACAAGTAATAAGGAACAACAAAAAAAAATCCCTACTGTGTCACCATCATGAGAATTGCGAAAAAGGACGACAGATTTACGAATGTGAATATTTTTTAGTTATAGGTAGCTACATAACCTACTTCAGGATGATAATATTACAAAAACTGGGCTGCACCTGTACTCCCAACCCCACCCGTACATATTATATTTTGTCGACACCTTTGCGTGCTGTAAAACATTCATTATTATCTTTTTTCCAATTCCAATCCTAATCGCTAACATATATTAGACTCTTGTGTTTCTGAAAGTGTTTCCATTTACTAAAAGTTTCATCTTTACTTTCTCATTCTTTGTGAAAATAATGCAACCTAATTTGCCCAGGCCCGATGGACCCTACATCCATTAGGTATAGAAAGTCCTTTATAAGGACAAAAAATCGTTTTGAAAGTAAAATACCTATCTGTTTTTACCTGATTAATGGAGTTCCTTGTTAACTTATCCCACAATGGTCCCATTGATGGTTTCGTTCGTTGGCTACTGAACGAGTACAAAGTTATACAAATTGCAGTTTTATTGCCAAACATATTAAAGTAGGTATGTGTAGCTATATTATTGGACAGGTACAACATGTTATTTGATTTTATCTGCAAGGAAACTCTAGTTTTAGGTTTCTTACTGCCTATTGAGGCTTTGTATAGAAAATGAAAATAGCATTTATTTGTTAATTGGGGCTACCAGCAGGTCGTATGTGACTCGCCATATAGGTAAGGTGACCATCCGTCCCGTATTTCCCGGGACAGTCCCGTATTACGCTCGACTGTCCCGGCTGAGTTTTAAGAAAACCCAGGACGTACAACTGTCCCGTATTTTATTTTTTGTCCCGGGTTTTTCCCATATTACCATATATTTATATTATTTTAATAGCGTTAAACAATTTTAACAATTTTATTTACATTCATTTAAATACGTGTTTAATATTTTTATATCAATGTGCGAATCCGCCTCAACAAATCGTTTACTGAACCCATTAATTTGTCACCTTCGTTGAGCTGTCAGATTTCTCTTCCAACTGTATCTTCATTGTCATCGTTTTCAAAAAGATAAGCCCTGTATGTACTTCTACGGAATGAAAAAAAAAATGTAAGTGTTTATTTGTCCAAACAAATGGAATTTGTTTTTTTAATTATTATTTAAAATAAATTTAGAAATTTCTAACCAAATTATATCGAAGAAATTAAAAATTGTCTACGCAGAGTAAGTTTTGCGACAGTTTTTTCTGATTGTTCTAATCCTGTTTATACAAAACTGTGTCCGATATTGGTTAGTTATTTTACACCACAACTGGGTATCGTTGTCAATTCTATGGACGCTGAAAATCATCCAAGGGAATCATCGGCCATCACTTCAAAATACATAGATAAATCTTTGGTAATTTGTGCTTCCAACATACACTGCAATTTTGGCCGTTCAGCAAGAAAAAGACAAGAACAACATTTTTTGATAAACTTCAAGCCATTACACGTAATCATCTCATTGCTCACGATTTAAATAACTATTCGTTTTTTTATCTCTACACTGTTCGTGTTGAAAAATTTAAGGAAATTTGCGAAAGGTCTCAGACGAAATATTTCAAACTAGTTGTTTACAGCAAAACTATTTGGCTATCTTTAAAACCAGCTATTGGGAGAATAAAACAACTTTATAATCCTTTAACCCCCAGTTTCACTGTGCGAGTTTAAGCTCCACCTTTGGTTTAAGCTTCAGATCAACAATTTATTCGGTTTCACAGTGTCGTTTAAGCCTCGAACTGAGTCCAATTTGTAATTTAAGTTAACCGAAATTATTTTGCCATTTAAACCTTGGTTCAGCGTTTGTATTGTTTTTTTTTTCAGAAAATATTATGAACAAAACAAAATTGTGTATTCAAATCTTATCGAGTTGTTATAGTGATTTTGAATATCATTTTATTTATTATTCACATTGTTTCGCGTGTTTTTTTGTGTCAGAGAGACTGCCAACTATTTTCATAAAATTTAGTTAAACGAAGTTCAACTAATCTGAAAATCAAATTTCACTGTGCAACCGGGCGAATTAAACAAAAAATTTAAAATTAGTTTAAGGTTCAGTTGATCTTAAGTTTCAACTCCCACTGTGAAAATGGAAGTAAGAGAATGTGGCTACACTGCATCGCCAGTCACAACATCTAGGTGTGAACACCAAGTTCCAGAAACCTGACTCTAAGTGTAATTCCATAGGTTGACTCCTACTGTACCTAAAAGCGGAACAAGTAATATCCCTAATTGTGAACTGTACAGAAAAGTCCCAAAAGGGAACTTTCCAACATTTAAATAATTCCCGTCTGGATTTCAACCGATCGAAGTCTGTCTTCTGGCGTCATTCTCAAATACTTGGTAACTTTTATAAATACATTTTTTCTATCATTAAATTCGTTGATGTGATTTGTTAATCATTTAATATAAACACAGCCTTGCATTTTACTAGAATTATCATCTTCAAAGAGGCGTTTCCGAAACCTAATAGTTGGCATTAAGGAAATACTCACAACAGAACGCTAAAAACAACTAATGTTGTTAAACGAAAATGCATATCAAATATGCTTAGCATTTCATAAAATGAAACAATACAAATTATATTTGTGAACAAAGCAAACATTTCAGAAAAAAGAGTTTTTATCTAACATTTAAAAATTAATTTGAAAAGTTCATCTTTATTGCATTAAGCTTTGATATTTTCAAAATCTTTTAAATGAATACTAAAAGCTGATTTCAAGCAAATGAGGTACAATTTAAATACGACCTAGTTTCAGAAAAGATTATTTAAACACTTGTGCGCGTTATTTTCTATAGAACTCCATTCAATTATCCATTTTTCTGTACAATATCAAAATTTTTTGTTTTACTTTTTTACAAAAGTGTGTTAAATGTAGTTATAAGGCTTAACACGTAAATTAAAAACATCACATAACCTTGCCTTCTAACAGGCTGTCTCCACAGGCCATGAATGATGGAAGAACTATGAACATGAAATGAAAAAATCAAACGGAAGTCAAGGTCCAATCAACGACATGATATGAAACTACCCACTGAGTAATATGCACTGTTTGTGGTTTGGAATGTGGATTTGATTTTGGCCATCTGTATGGTCCATACGCTCTTGCACATACACCAAAGTAATAGCCTTTTCACACCAAAAACCCAAAACACGATTTTCACGAAATTATCGGTTTTGGCTGAAAACCTAGAGCGAGAACACAAGTGTTCCCATACATTTTTGTCTGGGTTAATTTCAATTTCAATTCACAACGTATTTGCTATTGTCTGTGGTGTTAAAATAATTGAAATTTCAAACGCCAACTTGTAAATGTTCAGTGTGAACGGTTTTCCAGTTTTCGTAAGCTTTTAGCTGAAAACACCGTTTTGGGTTTGGTGTGAAAAGCCTATAAGGCTAAATTTGCTAAAAAGCGAAACGCTTTTGATTACTCTTCAAAATACTTGCACACACATACAATCAAAAAATCATTTGAGTTGTTTTCGAAAAAAAAAAATCGCATTTCCGGATCAAAATTCCTATTGACAAATGGAAAACGACATATAAATAAAATGCAAAATCAATAACAAGTGTGTCCTACACCTAATAAAGTCTTGAACACTTCTTAAAAATTATATCTATTAATTTTTCCGATGTGAGTTTTCTAGATGTCAAAAAGTGAAAACAGAAAGCAATCAAAAAAACTAAGACGTAATGTGTTAAAATTTCAATTTGTCGGTCGAATTTTATTTACTTTTTAATAAAATTCACTGAAAATTGCGTATGTGAGAAACGTGTTACTTTTGTTTAAGTAAAATTTATCCTGGAGAAGGAATACAATTTGTGAGAAATGATTGCAAGGTAGGTTCAATAAAAAAACTATTGTCTAACTGAGAACATGTTTGTATTAACAACTCGATTTGTTTTAGATTTTCAAATTGGCCGAAAATGCCATAAGGCCTTCAAAAGTAGGAAGAATCCATAAGGTGCGCTGGACGAGCATTCCACAAAGCAACAGGCCAGGAATGGGCCATCGATCCCAGTTTCACCGAAAATGGGTGATGACGAACTTGGTGCAATTCGCCAATGCAATGTGCCGATTTCAGCACAGTTTCAGCAGTTGGAATATCATCACAGTTAAACTCGCGCGACGCACACTGGATGGATGGATCTACTGAAAATTAATCAAAAATATAAAATATAAATATAATAAATAGATAATAAAAATATAAATTACCAAAAAAAAATATCTCATCAGGGCATTTCTATAAAAAAAATCGAACTGTCGAAACAAAACAACTCACCCAGTCATTTTGTTGTTGGATTTCACATGTTTTCATAAATAGAAAGTCAATTTTACAAATACTACAATGTAAAGAAATGGGTTTTGGGGGTAAAACGTACGAAAGTTTCCCATCTTTTTCTGGTTAATCTAAGGTTGAAACCCTCAGAGCCATGTTAATGGCAAAATTAAAATAAAATTTTAGCTGCCAGGAATTTAAAAAAATATTTAATAAGAAACAATAAAATAATCAAAGAAATGTGTTAGGCAAAAAAGTACCAATTACCAATTTTTTTGTAATGTGTTATTAATGTTTAGTTTTCAAAGACTTGTTAAAAATATGTTGAATATTAAAAAAAAATTTTTGCATTTTGTGCTGTTTTTTTTTTTTAATTTTTGAGACTTGTTGATTTTGTACCAAACACATTTTTCAATTTTCAAATTTATGTCCCGGGTTTTACTCAGAGTAATATGGTCACCGTACATATAGGTACTGATTTGGTACAAATTATTAGTATCTTTTTGTGATGTTAATTTAGGCGGCTTAAAAGATCAGACTTCAACTCCACGGTACAAATTTTTTTTTTGATTAAAGGTTCTTTACGCTAGCCATGGCAATATGTGTACAAAATTAAATGATGATCGCACGAGTAGTATTTCCTCAGGAACCGTACGTTTTACAAGGATAAAAAGTAGCCTTTGTGCTATTCCATACTAAAATCTATATTTGTGCCAATCAGCCCATCCAGATCCATTCAGCCGTTCTAGCGTGATTCAGTAACAAAAATCTATCCATCCAAACTTTTACATTTATAATATTAAAAGCTTGAAAGCCTATATATTGTATAAAGTGGCACAGTAAATACCAAAAATATATGTTTATAGTTTAGTTAAGTCAAAAATGCGTAAACATAAACGGAGGAAACACATACTAAAATTGCTTAGATTATGCTTAGCTGTTATAAAGTGTTATCCATTATACGGTTTCAAAAGTATAGGGCTGGAAATAAACATCTGTCAAACTAAGTTGTTAAACCAATTTTTTTTTCATCTGAAAGTCTGACATTTACGAAAATGGATCTCTTTACTTTCGCACAACGCATAAAAATTGTTAAAACCTACTACAAAAATGGTGATTCTGCCACAGCCACATATCGTGCTTTAAGAGGAGATTATGGTTTACATAATTGTCCAGCTCCGCAAGCAATTGGCAAAATTGTGAAGAAATTTGAAGCGACTGGGTTGGTTACAGATCGAAAGGTCTGTGCATTATTGTTTCGCTCGTACCACTAAAAATATCGTTGCTGTAAGTGAAAGTGTTGCCGAAGACCCGAATGTGTCGATTCCTTGTCATTCTCAGGAATTAGGACTGTCTTACGGCACATTATGGCGTATTTTGCATTTGGATCTACACCCACATCCGTATAAAGTCCAGCTCACACAACAACTGAAGCCAGCTGACCATTCATAACGTCGTAGATACGTCGAATGGCTGCTTGGACAACAGGCGGTGGACGGTGATTTTTCGAACAAAACTTTCTTCAGCGACGAAGCACATTTCTCAATCGGTGGGTATGTTAATAAACAAAATTGTCGTATTTGGGGCTCTGAGAATCCTCAAGTAATTGAAGAGAGGCCATTACATCCAAAAAAAGTCACTGATTGGGGCGCTCTTTGGTCCGGAGGTGTGATTGGACCTTACTTCTTCGAAAACGACAATTGAACGACTGTCACCGTCAATTCGGAGCGTTATGGTCACATGATAACCGACTTTTTTTTGCCTGCTATTAAAGAATACGACTTGGAGAATATGTGGTTTCAACAAGACGGTGCCACATGCCACACAACTCGAGCGAATATGGCTTTATTGCAAGAGACATTTCCTGGCCGCGTAATTTCTCGTCGTGGCGATATCAACTGCTCACCACGATTATGCGATTTCACACCGCTGGACTTATTTTTGTGGGGCTACGCGAAAGACCGTGCTTATGCAGATAAACCTTTAACTCTTGAGCACTTGAAAACCAACATTCGTCAAGTTATGGCTGAGATACCACCCAATATGTGTCAAAAAGTGGTCTAAAATTACCTCAAAAGAATCGATGCTTGCAACACTTCCCGTGGTGGTCATTTAAATGATGAAGTATTTCACACATAATGTCAACGTTAAGACTTTATAATAAAAAAGAAATATTATGAAAAATAAAATGCACGGCTGGATCGCAGGAACTTGCTCTTATGTTCGATCATATCGAATGCAAAAGATTTCCGTTAAAAATCTAAATATATATTTAAAGCACATTTTGACTTCATTTTTTATATATACAAAATATCTTTAATTTTTTTCTAAAAAAAAATAGTATGACAGTCTTAATATAATATTATAATATAAATTTAAAAACAAAATATTAAATCGGCTTAATCAAAAAAAAAAATAATTCAAAATTCTGAAATAAATATTTAAACTAATTTAAGCTCAAAAAAAGTACGCTATTTTATTTGTTAGATAAATTTGAATTTATGAGAAAAAATTTTTAAAAATCTGTGGAGCGGTTTTTGGGAAAAAAAGTTTTTTTTTTTAAACTTTTTGAAAACATTTTTCAAAAAAAAATTTAATGAGCAGTTTTCGAAATATAAATTAAATTTTTTTTTTAAATGATTTTATAAATACAAAAAAATACTAATTAAAAATATTGGTACTCGGTATAATTTGGGCAACCTAAACCTATATATGTGTGAAATTTCAAAAGAATCGGTTGAGCCCCTTATGAGATAGTCGAAAGAAAAAACGGTCCTATGGAGATTACTGTTTTTAGACATTTTTCTATTTTTTTTTCAACAATATGATCGGTCGTAGCTAAAAAGCCGCACTGATTTTTCTATCAAAATCGTCAGAGCCGTTTCCGAGAAAAATAGATTTGAACTTAACGGTTATATGGAAGGTACCGTTATCTTGTGAGCTAAAAAGAAATTTCAATTTCCCCTCTGTACAATACCTAAAAAACTCTTATACCATGTTTGAAACAATTTTGCTCACCCCCTTGGGCTGTAGGTGTCTATACATACATACAGACAGACTGACAGACTGACAGACTGACAGACTGACAGACTGACAGACTGACAGACTGACAGACTGACAGACTGACAGACTGACAGACTGACAGACTGACAGACTGACAGACTGACAGACTGACAGACTGACAGACTGACAGACTGACAGACTGACAGACTGACAGACTGACAGACTGACAGACTGACAGACTGACAGACTGACAGACTGACAGACTGACAGACTGACAGACTGACAGACTGACAGACTGACAGACTGACAGACTGACAGACTGACAGACTGACAGACTGACAGACTGACAGACTGACAGACTGACAGACTGACAGACTGACAGACTGACAGACTGACAGACTGACAGACTGACAGACTGACAGACTGACAGACTGACAGACTGACAGACTGACAAACTGACAGACTAACAGACTGACAGACTGACAGACTTACAGACTGACAGACTGACAGACTGACAGACTGACAGACTGACAGACTGACAGACTGACAGACTGACAGACTGACAGACTGACAGACTGACAGACTGACAGACTGACAGACTGACAGACTGACAGACTGACAGACTGACAGACTGACAGACTGACAGACTGACAGACTGACAGACTGACAGACTGACAGACTGACAGACTGACAGACTGACAGACTGACAGACTGACAGACTGACAGACTGACAGACTGACAGACTGACAGACTGACAGACTGACAGACTGACAGACTGACAGACTGACAGACTGACAGACTGACAGACTGACAGACTGACAGACTGACAGACTGACAGACTGACAGACTGACAGACTGACAGACTGACAGACTGACAGACTGACAGACTGACAGACTGACAGACTGACAGACTGACAGACTGACAGACTGACAGACTGACAGACTGACAGACTGACAGACTGACAGACTGACAGACTGACAGACTGACAGACTGACAGACTGACAGACTGACAGACTGACAGACTGACAGACTGACAGACTGACAGACTGACAGACTGACAGACTGACAGACTGACAGACTGACAGACTGACAGACTGACAGACTGACAGACTGACAGACTGACAGACTGACAGACTGACAGACTGACAGACTGACAGACTGACAGACTGACAGACTGACAGACTGACAGACTGACAGACTGACAGACTGACAGACTGACAGACTGACAGACTGACAGACTGACAGACTGACAGACTGACAGACTGACAGACTGACAGACTGACAGACTGACAGACTGACAGACTGACAGACTGACAGACTGACAGACTGACAGACTGACAGACTGACAGACTGACAGACTGACAGACTGACAGACTGACAGACTGACAGACTGACAGACTGACAGACTGACAGACTGACAGACTGACAGACTGACAGACTGACAGACTGACAGACTGACAGACTGACAGACTGACAGACTGACAGACTGACAGACTGACAGACTGACAGACTGACAGACTGACAGACTGACAGACTGACAGACTGACAGACTGACAGACTGACAGGACTGACAGACTGACAGACTGACAGACTGACAGACTGACAGACTGACAGACTGACAGACTGACAGACTGACAGACTGACAGACTGACAGACTGACAGACTGACAGACTGACAGACTGACAGACTGACAGACTGACAGACTGACAGACTGACAGACTGACAGACTGACAGACTGACAGACTGACAGACTGACAGACTGACAGACTGACAGACTGACAGACTGACAGACTGACAGACTGACAGACTGACAGACTGACAGACTGACAGACTGACAGACTGACAGACTGACAGACTGACAGACTGACAGACTGACAGACTGACAGACTGACAGACTGACAGACTGACAGACTGACAGACTGACAGACTGACAGACTGACAGACTGACAGACTGACAGACTGACAGACTGACAGACTGACAGACTGACAGACTGACAGACTGACAGACTGACAGACTGACAGACTGACAGACTGACTACAGACTGACAGACTGACAGACTGACAGACTGACAGACTGACAGACTGACAGACTGACAGACTGACAGACTGACAGACTGACAGACTGACAGACTGACAGACTGACAGACTGACAGACTGACAGACTGACAGACTGACAGATGACAGACTGACAGACTGACAGACTGACAGACTGACAGACTGACAGACTGACAGACTGACAGACTGACAGACTGACAGACTGACAGACTGACAGACTGACAGACTGACAGACTGACAGACTGACAGACTGACAGACTGACAGACTGACAGACTGACAGACTGACAGACTGAGACAGACTGACAGACTGACAGACTGACAGACTGACAGACTGACAGACTGACAGACTGACAGACTGACAGACTGACAGACTGACAGACTGACAGACTGACAGACTGACAGACTGACAGACTGACAGACTGACAGACTGACAGACTGACAGACTGACGACTGACAGACTGACAGACTGACAGACTGACAGACTGACAGGACTGACAGACTGACAGACTGACAGACTGACAGACTGACAGACTGACAGACTGACAGACTGACAGACTGACAGACTGACAGACTGACAAGACTGACAGACTGACAGACTGACAGACTGACAGACTGACAGACTGACAGACTGACAGACTGACAGACTGACAGACTGACAGACTGACAGACTGACAGACTGACAGACTGACAGACTGACAGACTGACAGACTGACAGACTGACAGACTGACAGACTGACAGACTGACAGACTGACAGACTGACAGACTGACAGACTGACAGACTGACAGACTGACAGACTGACAGACTGACAGACTGACAGACTGACAGACTGACAGACTGACAGACTGACAGACTGACAGACTGACAGACTGACAGACTGACAGACTGACAGACTGACAGACTGACAGACTGACAGACTGACAGACTGACATACTGACAGACTGACAGACTGACAGACTGACAGACTGACAGACTGACAGACTGACATACTGACAGACTGACAGACTGACAGACTGACAGACTGACAGACTGACAGACTGACAGACTGACAGACTGACAGGCTGACAGACTGACTGACGGACAGACTGACAGACTGACAGAATGACAGACTGACAGACTGACAGACTGACAGACTGACAGACTGACAGACTGACAGACTGACAGACTGACAGACTGACAGACTGACAGACTGACAGACTGACAGACTGACAGACTGACAGACTGACAGACTGACAGACTGACAGACTGACAGACTGACAGACTGACAGACTGACAGACTGACAGACTGACAGACTGACAGACTGACAGACTGACAGACTGACAGACTGACAGACTGACAGACTGACAGACTGACAGACTGACAGACTGACAGACTGACAGACTGACAGACTGACAGACTGACAGACTGACAGACTGACAGACTGACAGACTGACAGACTGACAGACTGACAGACTGACAGACTGACAGACTGACAGACTGACAGACTGACAGACTGACAGACTGACAGACTGACAGACTGACAGACTGACAGACTGACAGACTGACAGACTGACAGACTGACAGACTGACAGACTGACAGACTGACAGACTGACAGACTGACAGACTGACAGACTGACAGACTGACAGACTGACAGACTGACAGACTGACAGACTGACAGACTGACAGACTGACAGACTGACAGACTGACAGACTGACAGACTGACAGACTGACAGACTGACAGACTGACAGACTGACAGACTGACAGACTGACAGACTGACAGACTGACAGACTGACAGACTGACAGACTGACAGACTGACAGACTGACAGACTGACAGACTGACAGACTGACAGACTGACAGACTGACAGACTGACAGACTGACAGACTGACAGACTGACAGACTGACAGACTAACAGACTGACAGACTGACAGACTGACAGACTGACAGACTGACAGACTGACAGACTGACAGACTGACAGACTGACAGACTGACAGACTGACAGACTGACAGACTGACAGCCTGACAGACTGACAGACTGACAGACTGACAGACTGACAGATTTATAATTTTATATGCAAAGTTAAATGTATAAATTCAAGTTTTACCAATTTGCATTACTAAAATGTTTACCTTGGTTTTGTATGTTTTTTCTTATTAAAAATTCAAGTTCGGTTTTATCTTAGTTTCTATAAGTTGCAACTAAAGTTTTCTTTCTTTAAGGTGCATTTTCGTAATCAAAACCTTTGAGGTAGGAGGATGCAAAGTTTGGCAATGGATCGCGTGACGATTCCCTTTTCTGTTTTTACTTCTGCTACGCGTATTCGATGATCAGGTCTAGCTAACACGTTGATGATTCGCCCCAGGCGCCACTCGTTGGGAGGCAAATTCTCATTTCTAATGATAACAAGGTCGTTGATTTGGATATTTCTCTGCGGGTATTTACACTTATACCGCTTATGGAGTTCCCTTAAATATTCTTCTTTCCACCGAGCAGATAATTGGTGATGAAGAATTTGCAATTTTCTCCACCTATTTATAATACTTAGCGAGGGATCTATGTATGAAGTTTCTGGCAATCCTACTAATAAGCCACCTTTGAGAAAGTGACCCGGGGTTTGAGGAACAATGGACATTTTCCGACATAGGTGAAAATGGACGCGAGATTAAAGTACACTCATTTCGGGTGAGCAAGTTATTGAATTCTTCGAAAGTAAAACTTTCATTACTTGCAACTTTTCGAAAATGCCTTTGAAATTTTTCACTCCCGCTCTGAAAACATTTTGTAACTCCGATCTCGGCAAGGATATAGTATTGACTGGATCGACCTTTGACTTAGCCCAAAACAGATGGGATGTGAAGTTTTCTTAAAATTGTACCCGTAAATAAATAGAAACCGCATATGCCTTTTCCGAAGCATCACACAACCCGTGTAACTGTGTGATCGATTGTGGACAATACTCGACTCATCGAGGAATTTTTAAGGATGCAATTTCTGATAAACTTTACACAAACGTATTCCATATTTGTTTGGAATTGAGTAAACGGCACTCATCCTAGTATGTCTTATCCTTCCAGATTTGTTGCATGAGGATTTAAGCACTTATCACTACAGGGGCTAACCATCCAACCGAGTCATACAATTTTGCTATTTCGGATAACACTGAACGTTTTGTGATTGCATGTAACTGGGGAGTTGGTTTAACTGAAAAAGAAAATGTATCCTGAGTCGCCTTCCGTTGAATGCCTAATGTTTTCACTGAACTTTTCTCACCAAATTTAAAAAAATCTTCATGCAGAAGTGAGTTTGTGGGAATGCCTTTCAATAACTCTTTCGAGCGCGCAGTCCATTTCCTTAAATTAAGTCCTGCCGACTGCAACACAAAGATTAGCTCGGACTGGGCCTTTAATGCGCTGGAGATATCATGTGCGCCAGACAAAATGTCGTCTACAAATAGTTCAGTTTTAAGGATGGTGGCAGTGAGTGGATAAGAATCTTTTGTGATTTTGGCTAAGTGATTCAACGTACGGATTGCTAAGTAGGTCGAGCATGACACAACGAATGTGGGCGTTGTCATCTCGAAAGCACTTATAGGGTCTTTGGATTTTTCACGAAATAATATTTTTTGGAACTGCGTTCGATTAAGATGGATCTTAATTTGGCGATACATTTTCTCTATATCGCTATTGAAAACGTATTTGTATAAACGCCAATTCAACATCAAAAGTGTTATATCGGATTGAAGCGCAGGGCCCGGATGCAGCTCATCATTAAAGCAATTTGCACCAGCTGCACAAAACAACGCGTTAAAAACCACACGCACGTTTGTATTCAAGCTATCAGGCTTTCTCACTGTATGATGGGGCATAACAAAATAGTTCCATGCAGGAAAATCAGTGTATAACCCTCGACTAGGTTTCATATGACCTAAATCAACATACTCCAATAGAGCGGAATCATACTGAAATTTCGGACTGGTATCTCGTAAAAGACGCCTTTCATTGTTCAAGAACAGCCGCTTTGCATTTTTATATGAGGCCCCCAAGCACCCATTCTGAGAGAAGTCTTTCTTAAACGGTAACCGCACTTCGAAGTGACCGGTCTCTTCGCGGTAAGTCGTTTCTTCAAAAAATCTCTCACAATACTACTCTGAGTCCATCAAAGATTTAGTACGTGGAACCTCTTCTATCTCCCAAAAATTTTTAAGTTCTTCATTTAAGCTAACTTCGTTGAAAAAGGATAAGGATTCAATTGCGAATTTTCTTGAAAATTTGAATTTTGCAATGGCCCAAGTAGAACCCATCCAAAAACAGTGTTTTTTTGTTTTTTGTTTTGCATTTTTGTATGACGCACCCAAACACGCATTCTGAGAGAATTCTTGTTTAAACGGTAACCGCACTACGAAGTGACCGGTCTCATCGCGGTAAGTCGTTTCTTCAAAAAATCTCTCACAATACTGCTCTGAGGCCGTCAAATATTTAGTACTTGGAACCTCTTCTATCTCCCAAAATTTTTGAAGTCCCTCATTTAAACTTACTTCATTGCAAAAGAACCCATCCAAAAACGGTGTTTTGGGACATTAATTGCTTGAACACCATCGCGAATGATAGAGGGATATAAATCTGCGCCGATGAGTAAATCGGCCCGTGAACTTTGATTTTGATGTACTCTTAGAATCGCTGTAGCCAAAAGAGTTGCTCACTGTGATTCAGTGAAAAAGGCCTGGTCATTGAGATTTGTATTTTGAGAACTGTTGTTAGTGTTTGAAATATTCCCTTGATTACTTAAACCTTGAGACGAAGTGGACTGTATATTTGTAATAGAAATCTCCGATGGAGTAAAATGTAAAAGCGAATGGTGGCTCCCCTTACAATGGAAACATGTCCTTCGACTTTTACATTGTGGTACCATATGAGTAACCGATAGACAATTATAGCATTGCTTTAATTTTTGTATTTCTTGTATTTCTTCTTTGCGCAACGGACAGCTTTAAAAAATCGGGACATAAATGTACCGCATGCTCTCCAGGACAAATTTTGCATTTTGGGTTGACTTGCACGTGGTGTGCGCGAAAGTGAGATGGATTACTTAAAGCCTGCTGCTTCATCCATACAACCCGAGATCCACTTGTGGCCTTTTGCATATCCGATACTTTTTCAACAACACGATACCGACTTGTAATAAAAGTATTCATGCTAGTCCAAGTTTGTATTTCAGTTGGCTTTTCAAGAGATTCTTCCCACAGAGAGAGAGTATGCGGTGGAAGGCGAGTCGCGCACAAGTACATTATAAACGCATCCCAACTTGCTACGGGTATGTCAATATTATGAGATTTTAAAGCAATAAGACCATCGTTAACATTGCTTTGAAGTTCTTTTAATGCTGAAGCCGATTCCTCTTTGATGCATGAGTGCCCTTACAGAACAGCAAAATGACTATTCACCAGTATTCGAGTATTCTTTATAATACGCTTTCAAAGTTTTCATTTATTTCAAATTTAGAAACCATACTCAAAGCATGTTTCAAGCAAGTTTCTGTACGGGACTTAGTTTTGCATGACGGACATATAGAGCAGTGAACATGTCCCGAAAAGCGGGCTATTTCAAAAAATTACCACTAAAAATTTCAGCTTCGCATGAAGGAACATGCGTATTATGTGACAAATCACGCTTGTGATCATCTCTTTCATCCCTTGATTTTGACTTGCTTTCACCATAACCCGATATTTCTAATATTTCGCTAAGGAATTCTATATACGTGTCTGATGAACATCTGTATTTGGATTTGATACCAGCCAGTGACGCCTTGAGTTCATAATCCTCAGCTGCCGCATGGACAAATTGATTTTATGACCGCTTTACATCAGCCCAAAGATTTTGAACTTCGATGCGAAATGCTTTGAGTACTGATTTGGAAAGATTTTTATTTGGCTTATACTTACAGGATGCGTGAAAATCGATTAACGTATCGCATGCCAAAATTAATCCTGTAAGCTCATAGCTAATATTCTGCCCTATCGAGGTAACCGTCGGAGCGGAGTTTTCTCCGCAACGCATCTTCGTCGGAAATTCAATTTCAGTTCGATGTAGCCGTCATGGGAAAAAATTATTGAGAAATACGGCGACGCATTGCGATGGATATAAACTTCAGGCAGAGATGAGCAACTTAACTGATATATCGAAAATGCGATATATTTTCGATAGTTTTTTATTAAATAAACACTATAAACGTTTTAAACCATTAAAAATTGGCAAGAGAGTGTAATTTATTGTTTATAGAAAGTATTTTTTTCAATTATATTGCGCTAGAGTTTTTAAGAAATGTAAATAGATGCACCGATTTTAAAATCTAAACTATCGAATAAAGTCCCCTCCATATTTCCAAACACGTTTGAACTATCAACAAAAGAATAATTTGAAAAAAAAAACTTGAAACTCAAATTATTTATTATGAAGTTCGCCAGAACTTAAACTTGGCTGGCGAATGGCAATGATGATGATGACGTTCCAATAGTAGGTACTATTTCCACTGTTTTATTGCGGATGATGATGATGTCGAAAGAATGCGCCACAAACTCAGTTGGCGCTGATGATGACGTCGTATCGTCCCACACACGACTACTCGCAACCAACCCGCTGCCGAAGATGATGCCTAGTGGACGAACAGAAAAGTGCGCAACAATATTACGTCACGCCGGTTATAACGTTGTATTGAATGCGCCAAATTCACTCGGCGCTGATGATGACGTCATGTCGTCCCACACACGACTACTCGCAACAAACCAGGCTGCCGAAGATTTGGTCGCGTGGACGAATAAAAAAAGTGCGCAACAAATAGTCACGCTGGTTATGACGTCGTATCGAAAGAAAGCGCGCAATCTGATGATGACGTTGTGTCGTCCCACACACGACTACTCGCAACCAACGCGGCTGCCGAAGATCCTGTCGAGTGGACGAACAAAAAAAAGTGCACAACAAAATGGTTACGCTGGTTATGACGTCGTATCGAAAGAAAGCGCGCAATCTGATGATGACGTTGTATCGTCCCACACCCGTCTACTCGCAACAAACCAGCCTGCCGAAGATGTCGAGTGGACGAACAAAATAAAGTGCACAACAAAATGGTCACGCTGGTAATGACGTCGTCTCCAATACTAACACCATCAGCCTTTCCTATCATCTGAAATTCGTTGTCATTTAAAAGTTGAAGTTTTTGTAATAAGGGATACATTCCTGCGTGGGTCACCATTTGTGTTCCAAACAACGAAAAATAGGGAGTTTTAGTGGTGGATTGATGCACTGCAGTACACAGAGGTATTTGAATTTCAGGAATATATGCATCCCATTCCCGATGATAATTTTTGATATATGAACGAATACCAGATAAAATAGTCTGGTTAAAGCGCTCCGATGCTAAGGCATAAATTCCATGTTTTCCAAGATGTTGGCTGAAATGAGATGACACAACTTGCTTGCCATTAGCGGAATATATATTGTGTGGCATGCCCAAAACACTATACACATGTTGTTCCAAAAAATTAATGACAGACTGGGTGCTTACTTTAGCCATTTGCTTTAATAGCACAAATTTCGTAAGATGATCTAGCAGAACGAAGAGGTACACGTTTCCCTTTTTGGATATCACATATGGAGTCTTGTAATAGGGATACATTCTTGCGTGGGCCAACATTTGTGTTCCAAACAACGAAAAATAGGGAGTTTTAGTGGTGGATTGATGCACTGCAGTACAAAGAGGTATTTGAATTTCAGGAATATATGCATCCCATTCCCGATGATAATTTTTGATATAAGAACGAATACCAGATAAAATAGTCAGGTTAAAGCGCTCCGATGCATTGGATTGTGAAGAGTGTAATGCAGTTCTAATGTGCCTTATTCTATGTTTTCCAAGATGTTTGCTGAAATGAGATGACACAACTTGCTTGCCATTAGCGGTATATATATTGTGTGGCATGCCGGAAACACTATACACATGTTGTTCGAAAAAATTAATGACAGACTGGGTGTTTACTTTAGCCATTTGCTTTAATAGCACAAATTTCGTAAGACGATCTAGCAGAACGAAGAGGTACACGTTTCTATTTTTTGAATATCACATATGGACCCATAAAATCGATGAATAATTTTTGGAAAGGGCTCTCAAATGTAATATGGTTAATCATAGGTGGTCTAATGTTTGTATGTGCCTTTTTGCTTTCCTTGCAAATTTCACATTGAGCCACAAATTCCTCAACATCCTTGGCAATTTTTGAAAAAATTAAAAGTTTTGCAGTCTTGAAAGGGTTTTGGCTATACCGCTATAACTACAGCTAATTTCGAAGTCGAATGCCTATATCTTAAGTGACCACGGCGCCAATCTACCGCTCAAATATTTCAGATCCATTAACCATTTAAGGCTAGAATGATCTTAAAATGGGAGCCTTCAATGTATGGTCGGGATTTTTTTTACGTCCAGAACAGCTGCTAGGCATTCTTTTTCAGTTACAGTGTAGTTGGATTGACGTGAGCTTAATTTTTGAGAAGAAATGCTATAGGTTGTTCTTCGTTTAAATCTTTGATTTTAAACAACACAGCCCCACTCATTGATCAGAAGCATCGCACTGTATTGAAAACATTTTCGTATAGTCTGGCTTGTTCAAAAGCGAAGCCGTTGACAACGCCGTCTTAAGCTCTTCGAATGACAAAATCGCTGCAGGGGTCATTTGAAACCTTTTGTTTGTCTTTTTAAGTATCTCCGTAATGGGTGCTGCAAAGCTGGCAAAATTCTTAATGAATCTGCGATACCACCCGCACATTCCCAAAAATCTACGGACTTGTTTGACACTTTTCGGAATCGAAAATTCATTGATTCCTTGAATTTTTTCAGGGTCAGGTTTCATGTGCCCACCACCAAATATGTACCCTAAGAATTTCAGTTCACGGAAGCAAAATTTGGATTTTTCCACATCGATCGTCAGGTTCGCATTCTTGTTTCTAGACGTCTCAAATGCGTGTCAAAGTCAGCCGAAATAACAAGTAGATCGTCTATGTAAACGAAAACAAATTCCCTAAGTGCCGATGGAAAAGCCTTATCCATAACTCGACACATCCTTGCTGGTGCATTAAATGCTCCAAACGGAGCACTATAAATGCTGTTTTCTCTCGTGACTCCTCATCAAGTGGAATCTGCCAATATGCGTCCTTAAGATCAATGCTGGTGGTAAAAAATGTATCGCCACAACTGGCGACGACCAAGGGCTTTCGCTCTCTTCAATTTTACCTAAAGAAAGCATTCGATCTATCTCCTCGTTAATTAGTGACTGGATTACAGGCGATACTGGATAACTCCTCTGCTTTACAGGTTCTGCAGCACCTGTGTCAATAAAGTGGGTATCCACGGCGGTCTTCCCTAATCCTAATTTTGAAAATGACGGAAATTTTTCGATCACAGAGTCCAGTGCCTTTTCTGGTCATTAGTCAAATCATGCTTTGTTGTTTTTGGGCCATCAATTATGATTTCCGAAACTATGTTTGGCTAAATTTGAAATTCTACCAAGAAATCTATTGCTAAGTACAAGGGTTGAGTAAGTGACGGGACTAGATACAAGTCAATACGACGAGTGGTATTATTATAATTTATAGGGACGTTTACTTTTCCCACTATTCGTTGGTCACTATCATCGGCTGTTTTTATTCCCGACTCAAATTTAATAACCGGCAACTTGTTCCGTTGAACAAAATCTATGCAGCCCTTCCCAAGACATGAAAGAGAAGCTCCACTATCTAGTAACCCTTTGACCTCTTCTTAACCAATGCGAACATTGGTATATGGTCGTGGATCGTTTTCAGCTAAAATATGTGAAGACTCTATTAATATGTCTGAAGATAGGCCTATTCTTCTTTCTATGCAAAGACCTGTTTGGTTTGGTACGTAATTCGTTATATCGTTTTATCCTTTCTTCATACGATTTGTATAGTGAAGCTGTATTTAATTTGATTTTTGAATCAGGGGTAGCAAGCACCACTGATTTTAAAGAGGTACTACTTAAGCCGAAATTCTTTACAACCCCAGACCAAGGCATCCGATGATTTCCCTTTTGTCTTTCAACACGGAAAATAAACTCTTCGATGGACATTGACTTTTCAGTTCCATCATATTTAATTCCCCATCGATCAAGATCAAATCTGCGACCAAGGTCGAACAAAATTCTATTTGACTGCAAATACGGATCTTGTTCATATGAATAAGTCTGTGCAAAGTTATTGGATGTATTTGGAATGTTTAAATTTGCAGTTGATGCACTTAAATTATTTGTCTGATTTTGAATATTGGGTAAAGAATTAGATTTTTCAAGTCGAATAGCCACAGCTAGCTTACTAGCGTTTCTACAAATCTTTCAAGTTTCTTCCGTTTCTAACAGGTTGGTTACCCTCTTATAAAGCCTTACATTATTTCTTTTTAGAGAATTTTGTTTAGAAATATGTTCGGTGTTCGTAATGCTGTGTCCTCTCTGAAGAACATCTTTCACCGTTGACAGTACAGACTGTTCGATACTTTTCTTTACAGCCCCCTCCAAAGACGATAAAAGTTGAGTATGAAAAGTTTCAAAACCTTGTCGTACACACATTGATACATAATTCTTAATCGATTCATCAGGTTGATTGTTTATATTTTGGCTTGTCGGGCATTGTGTTGGAAACAAAAGATTTTCAGCTTCCATTAAATTCTCTACTTGGTCGAAATTGTTTTCTAAATTGGATTCAATATTGAAATCTCTAATAGATTCGATAGGATCTGGTATATTTAAATTTTTACTTAGAATACTTTCAACTACAGAAACTGGTGGATTGTCAGCTCCATCGGATGGTTGACGATTGATCCTTATTGATGTATGTTGAACTCTAGGATATAATAACAAGGGTGTCTGAATATCTAGATTCTGACTAGTGTTCAGTCTATTTTTGTCTCCGGAACGGGTATTCATAGATGAAGCCTTAGGCTTATTTCTGGGTATAGCACCCTGAGACATTGGTAATATAATTGTTTTGAAGATATAAAAATTAAATCATTAAAGGTGAATAAATACAAACTATTTCAATTAAATTTCATAAACATTAGGGAAAGCTAAAGATGAGATTGGATGTATGTAGTATGAGGACACATGATAATATGCATAGAAGAGTCAACTTTTCTCTCAGGCAGAAGTAAGTTGCGGAATTGGAGACTCGGTAGCTCTCCTTCCTCTGAAACATATATATAAAGTAAGCTGGATATCCTAATTCTCTATAAAATGTTTGAACCTTTTAATGTTAATATAACTGTCTATTGCTCTGTTAGGGAAGGTAAATATTTCACCGTAAGGAATCACTAGCTTACTATAAGACAAAACACGTAAGTAAAACCAGCTCTGACTGGTCTTATCCCCTGTGGATTATAAACGCTTATCGGCATGTATTTACCCAGTTGTAAAAAAAAAAACTAAACTTCTTTTATAAATGTCCAGCATTAATTAAATTGGCCTAGTCATTGGGGGCCATTTTATTTTGTAAAGGAGGGGCGTTAGGTTTAAATATCCCCTTACAGCAGCAGGTGGCACGCTTGTTAGAGCACGGCTACACTCGCCGGATGGGGGGATCTTGCTGCATAAGATCCTTTAAAAATATAAAAAAATAATAGTGCAAATAAATAGCCTGTAACACTGAAAGACGTAAATTGAAATTTTCTTATAAATTCACAACAGATGTAGAGTTCTGATATTGGCTACCCTTATACAGTAGTGATCGCAGTTACCTCCATGCTGCATATGCCAAATTACCTAAAAAATATACAGTCCCCTTAATGCTTACATCACGTATCCGCCACACTCTGCCATCCCTCCTTCACCTCTCCAAGTAAATTATTACTATCCAATCATTATTACAAAATAAAAACAGAATCAAATTTTTATTCCATAGTTCATTTAAATTTTTTTCTTTTATTTGAATCCTATAAATTAACACTTATAATGAATAGTTCGTATTCCTTTTTAAGAAAAAAAAAAAAAGGTATAATGAATAAATATGTTATGTAAATTAGGCTGCACAGATCACAGCTGATCGAGCTCAGAAGCTAGATTGTATTTTAAAAATAAAAAAGCAAAAAAAAAATGGTTTCTGTTCTCTTTTAAGCATAACCAAAAAAAATTGGCACTTGTTCATGCGTCATATGCAGATGTGCTGGATATAGAAATTTGATTGAAATATATTATTCACTTAGAGAGTTTCTGCAAAGCAAATGAGCACAGGCTGTAAATTTAGTTGCTTAAGCGAAATGGGGCTATTTTTTGCAGAAATAAAAAAAAAACAATATGATTCATAGATTTGACTCTTAATTTTATACTTAAGAGAATGAAATCTTATCGTTTACATAATAACTTTAAATTAATAAATCCAATATTTTAGCAGAGTGATAAAAAAAGATATATATATATAATATACAATATAGGAGTTTTACTCAAATGTATATTTTTGTATGTTGTTGATAGAGATAGAGTCTCATCAGTGTGACACCAAAAACAAAAATAATCGATTATAAATTAAAAAAATTAGTTGACTCAGTTAATGATGTCGCTTGTGATCTATCCAATGTTGTGCGCACTGATTGATAATGATCATGTTAAGTACATATGCTGTTTTGTTAAATCTTGTGGCAATAATAGCCATAGCAAATTTATAATTTAGGTAGTTTTTTTTTTTTGGTTAGAATTTGGGTTTTTGTTCTTTACTTTTTCTTTCTTTATCACTGCACTTCACATTTTCATTTACTATTTTTTTTTACTTTTTATTATTTGTTTTGTTCTTACGATTAAAATAAATTTTAAAATTTTATTTAGATATAACATTTTATGATAGTTTTAGAAATAATAATATAATAATGAATTTAAACTGAAAAATTTCGGCACATATAATTTTGGCTATTTTCCTGTATTCATTTCACTTTTCTGTTACATTGAAGCTTTAGTTCAAGGTTTGGGTAGTGGTAGAGCCTTTGTTCTAGAAAAATATAATCTGCAGTATATATATGCTGCAAATTCTATTAGAGACGGTAGACATCGACCAAAAATATTGCGTCTTAGAAAGGTACGATAGCATCTAACTGATGAGCCCAACTATCGTGCCCGGGCGAAACGCATTTTGGACTATAGGTCACAAAATATTTCAATTGGCTTTAATCCGCACAGTCCACAAAAACAAAAACAATAATAATATGTAAATATTGTTTGCGTTTTCCTCGAATGTAGATAAGTAATGCAATTCTTTGCTGGAAGCTTTATTAGAGACTCCAGAAGCCACGATGTGATTTCTATGCCATATACCCGTATGTAAGACTAGTTGTTCAGACAGAACTTAAGCATTAATTCCTGGAAATTAATTATTTGTTTAATTTTTTTTATTAGGAATGGCTTAAAAATAACATCTTTTTATTTTTGTATAGTTACTTACATCTTACGCTATTTAGTGATACAATTAGGATGGCCACTAGAGAAGATGGATCGACCGTCCTAGTTAATAGTTTTTTTTCAGAAAAGAAAGATCGATTTGTGCGGAAATAACACTTAGCCATTGGTTCAGACTTCGAAAAAAGGAAAATTGGTTCAGAGGGTCTTTCGAACTGACAATTCGTACTTTGTACCATGGTCACATTAACTGTTGTGAATATGTGTTCGTCGCAATTGTATAGGGTTTTCCAATAAGAGGTGTTATTTTGATATTCAAAGAAAAATGGCATTTTTGAAGATTAATGATCGGATGTTTATTTCATTATAAAGAGGAAGGTATTCCGTTAATAATGGAACACAACATCAGCCAAATGGCCGCCAAGACCACGCTTACAGGACCATATCCTTTTCATGAAATTTTCCATAACCAAATCGCAAAGTGGCTGCCCTATGTCCTCGATAGCCTCACGAATTTCATCTTTGAGGTCTTGAATCGACGTTGGGCTGTTGGCGTAGACCTTATCTTTCACGTGGCCCCAAAGGAAGCAGTCGCAAGGTGTTAAATCACAAGATCTCGGTGGCCAATTGTGATCACCTCTTCGAGAGATAACACGGTCCGGAAACTTTTCCCGTAAAAGATCGATGGTTTCATTGCTTGTGTGGCACGTAGCGCCTTTTTGTTGAAAGTAAACGTTGTCCAGATCAATACTATCCAATTCAGGCCATAAAAAATCATTAATCATCTCTCGATAGCGCAATCCATTGACCGTAACTGTTGCTCCAGCCTCATTTTCGAAAAGTAAGGTCCAATGACCCCGCGGGACCATAAACTGCACCAAACAGTCACGCGTTGAGGATGGAGAGGCTTTTCAACAATAACTCTTGGGTTTTCCGAGCCCCAGATGCGACAGTTTTGCTTGTTGACGTAGCCTCCGAGGTGGAAATGGGCCTCATCAGTCAAGATGATTTTTCGATGAAATTCCGGTTCATTTTCATGCATTTCAAGGACCCAATCAGCAAAGACACGACGTTGTTGATGATCAGCCGGCTTGAGTTCTTGTGTTAACTGAACTTTATAAGCCTTAAGACCCAAGTCTTTATGCAAAATACGGTGTAATGACGTTTGTGGAATGCCTAATTCCAAAGAACGACGAGGAATGGACAAACCTGGGTTTTCTTCAACACTTTGGGCTACAACAGAAATATTCTCAGTTGTTCTTGAGCGACGTGCACGGGTTTTATTCTTCACATCACTAACTTGTCCCAACAGCTCGAATTTGTCCACCAATTTCTGTATTGCGGTCCGACAAGGTGCTTCACGACGACCCAAAAATGTTTTAGTTTTACGAACCGTCTCTGCCAAATTTTCACCATTTTTATAGTGAATTTTAATAATTTCAGTGCGTTGTTGAAGCGTGTATCGTTCCATTTTTATTAATAGCGTAGTTTCTTCTTTTCAAATGTCAAAAAATGACAGCTTCAAAAGTGACAGCTACCGAAATAGCGGGCTATTCAAAATAACACCTCTTATTGGAAAAACTTGGTCGAGTTCATGATTTTTTTTTAAGATTCATTACACGATATAAAAAAGAAATAGTTGAAGAAAACCTTAGAACAATTATACACACTAGATCCGGCAAAATCGTTCATAAAAGCAATATACGTAATTAATCACAGTACAAAGAAATTTAATATTTTTATATTTTTGCAGATTTTTGTTTGCCGTGTGCCACGGCCAAATACAAATATGGGACATTTTAAATTCCCAGTTGATTTCTATACAAACCGGAATAGCTAAAGTTCAAACAGGCAATATTAAAATAACTCATGACATTGATCTTGAGGACTTTCAAAACGTAGTCACTGAAATTAAAAATACAATACATATTATATAGGGGCAGACTATCTATAATTTCCATTCCTTTCCCACGAAATTTCCCAGCTTCAAAATATTCTTTATAGACTAAGGCCTAAACCAAACATTGTTAAAAGATCTTTTAATTTCTTAGGCAGTACATGGAAATGGATTGCTGGAAATCCAGACCATGACGATTATTAAAGGTAAAATCAATAAAGTGTTAAAAAATAATAATAAACAAGTTATTATAAATAAAGCTTCCATAAAAAGAATCAATAAAATCAGTAATATAACAAACGAAATATTGAAAAGATTAAAAAATAGCAATACAATTAAAGATAATCTGGCACTTATTTCTCAATATAATTTAAGACTAATAAAAGAAGAACTGTTAAACGTTGAATGCGCCATACATTGGGCGAAAAATGTTATTGTAAGCTCATATATACATTCTATAGTCGAAAAAGATATTGCGAAGAACTTACTTGAAAAAGAAAACATTAATTTCAATAATATTGACGAAGCTTTAGACTTCGCAGAAATAAAAATAGCAACCAGTAAAAACAAAATAATGTATATCATAAATCTTCCTTTTACTACAAAAGAAACATGTGACACTCTGTTAATAAAACCTATTAAAAAAGACAAACTAAGTAATAAAATTGTATATGAAAACATCCTAAAATGTCGAAATAAAATATATGGAGTAAAATCCACTTGTAAGATTTATAATAGCTTATCAATATGTCCTAGTAATAAACGTGTAGATTTAAGCTTAAACAACTGCATAGCCAACCTTCTTCAGAGCACACCATCTAATTGCACAAAATTAAATAGTCAACATACACCATCCATTGAAGAAATATCACCAGGAACTATACTACTAAACCAATACGATGAACAATTTTTACAGATGAACTTGTAAATTGGTCGGGAACATTCCTCATAAAAAATGACAATAACGCATCACGGGTAATTGGCGAAAAAACATACGCTGCCGATATCGTTTCCAGTTTCAAACCCCTACCAGCAGTTGCCCAACCATCTTCAGTACCAGAAAATTTTCAAGAAGTATTATCATTGGAAATGCTTAAAGAACTACACCTTAACAATACCGATTCTATTGAAATGCTGGATGCTATAAACAAATCACATTTCCTATTTAATTTTGGAATTACACTGATAACTTTCACTTTAATCATATTCCTTATAGTGCACTCCTGCTGTAGCAAACGCAAAAGCACAGTCCACATAGTAAACTTGGTTGAAAAAGAAGCACAAGAACCAGTCGTAACATCAACACCCTTAGAAACTTCATTAAAAAATCAGATCCTTATAGATATGGCTAACTTACCACCATCCAAGCCATCCAGGATATCGCAAATTCCGTTTTCTAAATGTTTTACTTCAAACGGGGACGTTTGAATTTTTAAGCGGGGAAGAGTTAACCCACACGTGCTACAAGAGAAAAATTTCAAAGAACCCCACAATGCAATGATTCCCACCACAGTGCTGCAATAGACAAATTCCAAGAACCCCACAATCTGATGATTCCAAAACAACATAATGCTGACATCGCGTCTGCCAATAGAATGCAATATTACACTCCACATAACATTGATGGGAAGAGGCTATGCTTAGGTTAAGGTAATTTAGTATTTAATTCATAGAAATTATGTTTTGATTGTTCAGTAATTTAGTATTTAATTCAGCGGAATCACTGCCAGTTGGTTAATCAATAAATAAAGTTTTTTTAATCTAAAAGGAAGAAATATTCTTAACTTATATGAATATAAACAACTAAAAAATTAATGAATGCTTTATTTAAAATACTTTGGATGTACATTGTATACGTTTGTAAGTAGGTACATTACCCGACAGACATGTAATCTTTTTCTGTGACTAATTTATTATATCTCAAGAATCTGTAGGTATTTTCAACCAAGGAAAAGAACTTATGAATTCGAAGATTTCAACAGCGATTTCATTATATTCTTTTCCTTTTACTAAAGCATCACCTCTCAGGCATTATTTTTTCACCAAGAAAATGAACTCATGAATTTCATTATTCCATGTAACCGGTGATTTCATTACAAAATCTTCATCTAGAATGGGTGCACCTACTTACCTCCTAGGCCAAGCCCATATTAAATTCATTATAGGAAGTAGTATAGATTGGTAGGTTCTGGCGTTCGTAAAGTGGTGCAAACACCACCCTATGGATTGGTAGGTTCTGGCGTTCGTAAAGTGGTGCAAAACACCAACCTTCTTGTGGTTTTGATTTGATTGACAGTTGGATGTTCCAATTGTGGTTAGGGTGTTCCAATTGTGGTTAGGGTGTTCCAATTGTGGTTACGATGTTCGGATTGTGATTATGATGTTCCAATTGTGATTTAGTTGTTTATAGTTTTATTTATATATTATATTTGATGAATGATATATTTTTAGAATTTATTTTTGACTGATAATGATTACAAACGGTATAGTTCATAAATTGGTTCAAAACACGGTTTTGGTTTGATTGTCAGTTGGATGTTCCAATTGTGGTTTAGTTGTTTATACTTTTATTTTTATATTATGTTTGATGAATGATCTATTTTTAGAATTTATTTTGATTGATGATGGTTACAAACGGTATAAGTTGAATTGATTTTCAATTCAAAGGGACAGTTGATTTTTTTTTCAAAAAAGAAGCGTGTAATAAAAAACAAAAAGAAAAAAATGAAGTGTAATATCTGTAGTAAAGTGTTTTCGCGAGATTATACATTGAAGCGTCACATACAAACTATGCATGAGGAGATCTTAAATCATTGCGCGGGTTGTGGCAAGAGATTTACTAGGAAATACAAATTGAAGGAGCATATGTTGAAATGTATAGTTTTGGTTGAGCAGAGGAGAAAAAGTAATGAAAAATTACTTGTGACATCACTAGCTACATCAACATTACGAGTAATATCACCGTCGGAGTCATCATCATCATCATCATCAAAAATGATATGCAAAGTGTGTAATATTGAAATTGATAAGAAACGATGGAAACAACATCAGCGAAGCAGTGTACATAAAATAAAAGAGCAAGTGTTCTGCAGTGATAACGTGTATAAAATATTGACATCATTTAAAGATCGAATTGTGTCATATTCCATCCAAAATGAAAAAGAAGACGATTTGGACGTGAATTCATTTTTTGCAAGGAAGAGAGCAAATATTAAAAATCTTTTGCAAGAAAAAGTCGTAGAGAATGGATCAATTAAATTCAATTTGGAATTATTCGCCGAATTTGTGAAGATTGTTAATGTGGATGATATGAATTTTGATGTAAAGTCAATGATGACACGTATGCGAACTCTTCTTCCATTTGATAATATTGATCAATTAATATCAGAAATGGAGACAAATATAATGGAGAAGCTGGAAGAATTTCAGGAGCGAGACAGTGGATGGACTCTTATTAAGATAAAAGCATTGGAATTGAATATAAATAGATTTCAGTGTTTGAGGGGGTCAAAGCACTTCAAATTACCAGCTTTCATTAATAACAAAAAGGCTGTTATTAATATTCAAAACAATGATATATACTGTTTCAAATGGGCTATAATATCAGCTGTGAATCCAAACGTGTCGAATGCTAATTCCCCATATGCTTATAACATATCAGATATAACTAGTGATTGTATTCCCATTGCTAATATGGTTTTAAATTTTAAAGATCTTGTTTTTCCTTTGGGAATTGATCAGATATACAAATTTGAAGCACAAAATGATATAAGCGTAAATGTTTTTGGATACTCAAATGAAGAAAATAGTATTGAGGGTCCATACTATTTGACTAAAACTGAAAAACCGATTCATATTAACTTATTATTTTGCAAGGCTAACGCAATGTCACATTACGTTTGGATAAAAAGTTTAAGTCGGCTTCTACGCGATAGGATACTTAATGCGAAAGAGAAAAAACTATACTTTTGCAATAGTTGCTTACATCATAATTACAGCGAGGAAAGTTTGCAGAACCATAAGAAAGAATGCGGGGGTGTTGTTACACATATGCCAAAGGAAGGAGAAAACTGTGTAAAGTTTTCAAAAGTTGAAAATTCTATCAATGTGCCTTTCGTGATATATGCAGACTTTGAGAGCATTTTATTACCTGTCAGTACTTGTCTTCCTGATCCAACCATATCATCAACAACAACAACTCAACAGCATGTTCCTTGTGCATTTGCGTACTACATTAATTGCTTCTTTGATAAAAGAAATAATTTAATGAGGACATTTACTGGTATGTTATATTTTTATTTTTTTATTTTTTTATTTTTTAAATATTCTTGTTTTTTATAGGGCCAGATTGTACGAAGGAATTTATTCTTAGTTTATGTGAAGATATTCAACGTCTTTATGCTGATTATTACAAATATGCTGTACCGATGAAAGATCTCACATCGCAACAAGAATGGTGTCAGGAGAACAAAGAATGCTGCATATTATGTGAGAAAAAGTTTGTAGAATTTGAATATAGAGTAAGAGATCACTGTCATATTACAGGTGAATATAGAGGACCTAGTCATAATAGTTGTAATTTAAGATCAGGTCTTCCCAAATTTATTCCAATATTCTTACACAATCTAACAGGCTATGACAGTCATTTGTTTTTCTCTTCATTGAATGCAGTGGAGGGAGAAATAAATGTCATTGCCTTGAATAAAGAAAAATATGTATCAATATCTAAAAAGATACTTGTAGATGAAAAATCACAGACCTACTTTGAAATGAGATTTCTTGATTCATATCGCTTTCTGAACGAAAGTCTTGACTCCCTTTCACAAAATTTAGGTAAAGATGATTTTAAATTAACAACATCATATTTTAATTGTGATAATCAATTCGATTTAATTAAACGAAAGGGTGTGTTTCCCTATGATTATATTAATTCATGGGATCGCTTAGAAATGAAGTCTTTACCGGAAAAATATCATTTTTTTAACAAACTAACTGATGAGGAATGTTCCGATGAGTCATATGAAGTTGCTAATAAAATGTGGTCATATTTCAATTGTAAGAATATGAAGGAATACATGCAAATTTATTTACAAAGTGATGTTGTTTTGCTTGCCGATATCTTTGAAAATTTTCGAAAAATATGTCAAGAAATTTATAAATTAGATCCCTGCTACTATTATACAGCACCAGGTTTATCTTGGGATGCAATGCTCAAAATTACAGACATTGACTTGGAATTATTAACCGAATTAGAAATGTATAAATTTTTCCAAAAGGGTGTTAGAGGTGGTTTAACTCAATGTTGTCATAGATATTCGAAAGCAAACAACAAATTTATGAGTTCATATATGCCAAACTTACCTTCATCATATTTGATGTACCTGGATGTTAATAATCTCTATGGTTGGGCTATGAATCAAACTCTTCCCTATGGTGGTTTTCAGTGGGTGACTGATGTTGAGCAGTTTACCAAAAATTATATAACATCTTACAAAAATAAAGACATTGGTTACGTTTTGGAAGTAGACTTGGATTATCCCAGTTCCTTACATGATGTTCACAATGACTTACCATTCTGCCCAGAAAATATTTGCACTCCGGGAACCAAATCTAAAAAGTTGGTAAGCAGCTTTTATGATAAACGTAAATATGTTATTCATATAGAAAACTTGAAGCAAACCTTAAAACACGGTTTGATATTAAAAAAAGTTCACAGAGTCATTCAATTTAAACAATCAAATTGGCTTCAAAAGTATATTGAATTGAATACTAACCATCGTAAGAAAGCCAGAAATACCTTCGAAAAAAAATTTTTCAAATTAATGAATAATAGTGTCTATGGTAAGACAATGGAAAACGTTGATAAAAGAACTGATGTTAAAATTCTTACATATTGGGAGAATATTGGTAAAAGAAAAGGTGCACGGGATCTAATAGCAAAACCAAATTTTCACAGTGTATCTATTTTTTCTGAAAATATGATTGCTATACAAATGAAAAGGGTAAAAGTTGTCTATGATAAACCTCTTTATTTGGGCTTCGTTGTCTTAGAACTTTCAAAATTACTTATGTATGAGTTTCATTATGAATATATGAAAGTAAAATTTGATAACAGGTTGCTTCTTAATTATATGGATACAGATTCTTTCATATATACTATAAATACAGAAGATTTTTACTCTGATATCTTGACTGATTTAGTCACATATTTTGATACTTCTGACTACAATCCCTTGAATGTGCACAACTTTCCGATTGTTAATGCAAAAAAAATAGGTATGTTTAAAGATGAGAATAGTGGAAAGAAAATGGTACAATTTGTTGGCTTACGTGCAAAAATGTACTCCTTTACAATTGATGATGGTACTTCAATTCAGAAATGTAAAGGGATCAAGACGTATGTTACAAAAAGACTAACTATAGAAAACTATAAGACCTGTTTATTTGATAAAATCTCTATTTATAAGAATATGACTACTTTTAGGAATAAGCTTCATATAATTTATACACAAAATTTAAATAAGATGACATTGAACTTTGAGGATACAAAAAGATATATATGTAAAAATAATATAAGTACTTTAGCTTGGGGACATTATAAAATTGAATATGAAAATCAATAAATGTATAAAAAAAGTGTGACTGTTTCTTTTTATTTTTAAAAAATATCTACATATAAAATCCTTGTGAGGAGGTCAATGATAATTTTTTTTATATAACTACGGGAATCTACACTAACAATAGGTGTCACCACGCTAACCAATGACTTTTTATCATTTTTATTATTAAAATGTGCCCTATAAAAGCAAGCCATCATTCAAATTACCACAAGAAAATTATCACTATGATAACAATATACAAATTGTATAGGTATGAAATTGTTTAAATAAAAAATTCCATGCATGATAGTAAACCATTAAGAAACTATCAAATAAAATGGACACACTAGATAAAATAAATACTACATTATTCAATTCAACCAGTTTGGATCCCTCTCAAATTGAGGAGATGTTAAGTTTTAAAGAGTGCTACGACTCATTCTATTGCGGAGAATTCTTTGATGAAAAAGAATTATTAAATGGAGATTTCTTTGGGATGGTGGAGGAAAACTTGACAGCTTTAAATGAATGCAGTTCTTCTACACAAAATGATGTGGAAATATTCCACTCACTATATTGTGATGAAATAATGCCAATTAAGACGCCTGACAGTTCCCTATACCAATGTAATGAGAACATTATCGCTGCAACACCAACGTTCGTTAAAACGGAAAAAAATACAAAAAAAGAACGTCTCCTCTCTGCATGGATACGTAAGATAAAAAGAGCATTGAAACTTGTGTTTCCAAACATAAAGTGGGTCAATCAAAGGAACAGAGATTGGCCAAAAGTAGGCAACTTTTCATTATCATCGGATAATAATAATTCTGTAAGGTATGGTTTTGTGAAATTGTATGAAGATCATACACACATAATAAATGTTCAATGAAAAAAAAAAATTAATAACCTAAGACTAGATAAATCTGTTTAGACTGATATGATATTTAAAAAAAAAAAAACTCAGCAGAACTTTCAGAAGACACTTTTTTAAGTCAATAACTAATTGCATGAATAGCATACGCATAATAAAAAAAAAAACAAAGCTGATATGTGGGTTGTGGTTTATGTAATGACAACATTACTAACTAACTACAGTTTTGAAATAATATAAATAGGGTGAATTCATGTTCCTAGTGGACAGTACAATTAATAATTTGTTTTCTACAAGTACCATCATGGATATTGAAAAGGAACTTGAAACTATAGAGGAGCATAAATTTAAAACAACTATAAAGGTAAATAGCTTGGTAAAGGACTACTTATACGATATTGAACATATCAAAGTGGTGAACACCAAGTACGGGAAAAAGATGCTATGCATCTTCAAAGATTTTCAAGTAAGTAAAAAAAATAAAAAAAATAATATAATAACTTTTTTTTTTGTTTTTAATAGATTTTTCTTCCGGATCGCTATAGAAGCTTATCGGATGATGCTATTAAGACGATAAATAGTTCACCATACACCCTTACCTATTTAGGTCCTATAGGAAGATCCTCGAAAATAAAAATTGTACCAAAAAAATAAATAAAACAAATTTTTCTTTTACATATAATGTAACATAATTAAATGACTTTTTATTTAATAATTTTTTTTTTTTGAATCAACAAAACTGCGGATTAAAAAACTATTTTCCAAGGCACAACAACCAGCAGCGTAATGATGTGGGCATTGTATTGATAAACAGTTGTTTTTTTGAAGAGACTTTAGATTTTCACATCCCAAGTCTTCAATGTTAACAACCTGGTACCAGTTGTCACCAAGGATATCTTCGATCCACTTTGTTTTCTCTAATCCTTTCACATAGATGACTGTGGTTATGCAAATGTTTTCTTTTAAAAACTTTTGCACACTGTTAAAGCTGACCGAACCATCACTCCAAGCCAGATGATGATAATGGTTTCTTAACCAATTTGCTTCTTTTTGTTTATTAACTGGTAGTCTCTCAAAGGGGAATGGTGGTTCGATCAGAAAATTTTGATATTCATTATAGTTAAAAGTAATCGCGAGTTCTTTAGATATAAAACTATTAGTTTCATTTTTGAAACCTTGTGCGTCTATTGTAATAAAATTTTTCGCAACCATTTTTTTTTAATTTTATATTGTTTAAAAAAAAAAAACTTTTCAGACTGAACAATGCGTATGGGACGACTGCAAATTTGTAACTGATAAAAATTATACGATTCGTTTTATCACTCCAGTAAGAGGTGTATACTCAATTATACGTTCATGTATAAGTACGCAATATGCAGAAGTCTGGTCAGGGATATTCTTCGTTGTATAAAATTCCACTCTTATATCTATAGGGCCAGTTTTGATAGTTTCGTTTTGGTGTGTTACATCAACTACAATGATTGGCGCGACTTTCTTGAAATCTTCACGCGATAAAATAGGTTGAGGGTCACGCATATAATAGCTCTGTTGAAATTTGATATACATATCGTATAAGATGGCATACTGATTACGATCAAACTTTATATTGAGATCATCATACGGATATGAATCAGAGTTAAGATGCACTTTAACATTACTCAAATCACAGTGCTGAAATCCATTTGCAGACTGGAAGACAATTAAAATAAACCGAGGCCTCTCACTTTGTGGAGAAAGTTTCACATTCCAAAAATTGTGTAGTCCTTGAGATAGTACAGGATTATAATGACAATCCCAACTTCGAAATGACATTGTTAAACATCGTCCGCTGTTTATTGTTTTGAGAATTTCCAGTTTTGAAAAATCAGCCAGTTGTATATGAGGCATCTTCCATGTAATATTAATAATGTTTAATTTTATTTTCTCTTTATCATCAGTTGAAAAAAATGCATCCTTATCAGATTTTGAACGTAGTAATATGAGCTCATGCTTAGAGTTCAATACAATTTTATTGAAGTCCTCAGCAAAGCCCATGAGCATTTTGAGTGGTACGCAAAAATTGAAATACCCATTCTCTAATTTAAAATCGGTCTCTTCAAACCATCCAGCATTTTTTAACATTTTGCTTTCATTGTTATTTAATGAGACATAATTTTTAACCATCGTTGCTATGCCTAGATATCTTGTCCGATCTACTTCTATTCCATTAATTTCATATCGGATCTCATCAAAGAGAAATGCTACGCAATTGTTTTTTAATTTTATATTATGTGATATTGTTCCATTATCCAGCGTTATAAATCCCTCGATATAAATGTAACTTTCGCTAGGTAGCACATAGATATCTTGATTCTGAATCGATATTCTTACTTCATCATTATTTTTAAATGATTGCAAATATGGTGTGTAGCTATGATATTCTTTTTTTATGATGCTCTCATCATAGACGGGCTTTTGTGAAACATCCAATACTTCACTCATTATTTTTTTAGTAGGAAACCTAATGATTTTAAATATTTCTTATTGTTGGTAGTTAATTTTTTTCTTTTTCGCGACGGTTCCTTCCAAACTACTGTTGTTGGTCGTGTGACTGATAGTGAAGAAGTGATGGAGGGTTTTATTTTAGTGTTATTTTTATTGTAAATAATCATTGGTCCTTTGGTTTTAAATGAAGCCTAAGTGTGATGGTTTCTCCACGAAAATTTATTAGATTACCGTTTTGATCAATAACTTTAACAGTTATTGAACTTATCTGTCTGGTGGTTACAGGTAAATAGATGACATTTTTGGGGATTTCATCTACTTTATATCCAGGACTACCATTAAGCGAAAACTCATGAATGGTGTGTGCTGGTGCATTATTAATATATGATCCACTTACAATGTTACATTCAATACGTACTGCATTGACTTTTGTTATGTTGATAGGTAAGTCTGATTCGTACGCTTTTCCTCCTCTTAACATTCTCTTACTAAAACCCAATAATGAACCGATGGTTCTATTTGCACTAAAGTCGATATCATCACTACAATAAATTTCTGTTTTCAATGTATTATAATTAGCATCAATATAAAATTCTCCACTTTTATTTATACTCTCATAATTTTTCTCCAAGTATGTAGCTATATCTTCGAATTCATACGAGCCAACTGGAAGTTCAATGAATGTGTTTTGTACATGAAACAAATTATTTTCCAAATCAACATTGGGAACAGTGTTATATGCATGAAAATCAACAAGACCGCATTCGTAATCCCTATCCAAATTTATTGATGGAAAGTAATTTGCCTCCAGGTTTGAGATATTCCCAGTTAAAGTTAGCGTTATTGACATCTTAAGCGATAGGTGAACAATGAAATTAAAAGCATATTTTATATATATTTTATAAAAAAAAAATGTTTTATTCGTGTGTGTGTGTGTGTGTGAGTGTGTGTGTATGTATATATTACAATATATGTTTTTTATTAATCCATGAATTATGGTCGTTTGAAAATCCCAACCATTTTACTAGAACTTTGTTTCCATTGGTATTAAGAATCTTTTCAACTAGATAACTATTTGGATATCTAGTTTTCAACAGCTCAAACTCATAGACTCCTCCCTTGATCACATGGCCTTTATAGTCCTCCAAAATGTATGTAGTTGGATTAGTATTTTGAATTGATTTGATTTTAAAAATTTCAGTCGTCCAATTTGGTGTGTAACCCTTTTCAAAAACATGTTTATATTTACTAATGCGTACACTGTCTCCCTTATGAAACTTTGGTTTATTAAATATTTTCAAGTTGTTGTAAACAGTTTTTAGTAACATATTTTCATTTGTAGAATTTACACTGATTGGTGACATTTTAATGGTTCTATGTTTTGTATTATTGTACCTTTCAATCAATTGTTTGTAAATATTTATCCATTGATATGACCCATGATAACTAAACTCCTTCCACATTAGACCTTTAAAGGTTCTGTTGAAACGTTCAACTATTGATGCCTTTACAATATTAAATGTTGAATAATGATTTATCCTGTACTGCTTCATTAAAAATTGAAATTGTTTGTTGAAAAATTCTTTTCCATCATCAGTTTGTAAGTTTGCTGGCGACCGACGACTCTCAATAAGTATACTTTTCATCGCTTCACTGACACTAGAAGCAGTTTTAGTTTTAAGAGGTACAACCCAGGCAAATTTCGAAAATGTATCTATGATAGTGAGAAGAAAGCGATGACCTTTATTAAATTTTGAATAGATACCCATTTCTACTAAATCTGCTTGCCAAAGATCATCGATTCCTTTCATTATTACTCGACGACGTTGGAAATTCCTGCGCGCTTGTCTATGAAGCTCATCTACTAATCCTTTTTTTATATTTAAATTCATTGCTTTGGTAAATGGCTTTGCTCAAATTTTTTCAAGATTCTTGGTTCCATCAATTGTTTAAACATATAATTTTCAAACCCTCTGAACCTATCTTCAATATAATTGTTAAGTGTTTTTATTTCATTGTTTAGGTTTTCATTCAGCAATTTGTTTGATTTTATTTTGGATTCTAAATCTTTTATAACTTTTTCAATATCTTTAATATTGTTTCTCAAAAGTGTGATTTCTTGTTTTGATTTTAAAGACAACTGACTCAGACTTTCCGAGACAAATTGCTTTGACACTGCATCATTGTCTTCAATAGGGAAAGCTATATTCTTCAATCGTTTAAAATGAAGGTTTATATTTCGATCACGGTCCAAATTAAATCCAATGGTTTTCTTTAGTCTATCCTGTCGTATTATATTATTATTAGAAAAGTGACCAAACTTGTCGACGCTCATTTTGCTAATGATTCTATACATTTATATTTATACAATTATATTGCTTTCTTTAAGTTCTTCAATAATGGAAACAATTTCATTACTGTGACCTGTATGACCTGCCGACTGTGATGAAATTAAAAGTCGTAATCTATCGACGATTTCATTGGGATCATCCCAAAAAATATAGTTAGGTTTTTGTGGATTTACAGTCATGATACCATTTCCTTTATGGAGTGTTTTATCATTGTGTTTATCATTGAATAACTTTTTTATAATACTTCTGTACTTGTATGCTTTTGTTCCTTTAATTTGTTCGTTTTCATCATATTGACGTTTATGTGCACTTGTTATAATAAGAATTTTTTTGTAAATTTGCAAATCGGATTTATTATAGTTTTTAGATGGTGTTTTGTAAAACAAAAGCTCAAAGAGTCCGGGTGTTAAAGACCACATATGATCGTCTATAGAAATTTGATTTGATTTTAGTACGAATTCTTTATTACCAAATTTCCATTTAGCATTTGAATCTCTATGTGGACCATATAATTTATCCAATTTGTTTTTCTGTTCCAATGTTGTCAAATTCAAATTTGTATATACACCACTTTTGTTAGTGTCATCATTTTGTGAATAGAAGGTATCTTCATTACTTAAACCATTTGAATTGATTAAAATCGTATCATCATTATCATCATCTTTTTTATAAGTATGATCAACCGGTGAGTTGCTCTTTTTAAGGGGTGTACTTGTATTACCTTTTAGATGGAATTGTAAAGGTTCAAGGTTGGTTTCTTCATTTTCACCATAATCATAACTAGGCTTTGAATTTTTAACGAGGTCTTTGAGAGGTTTAGTGATTGGCTTAAAAGTGTCTTCCAAAAAGTCTGCTGCATCTAATTCTTGTAATTTAATACTATTGAACTTTTTCCGCAATACATTTCTCGTGTTTATAACATCTCTTATTATTTTCTTATTCATTTTTTCATTGATCAGATCAGCTTTTTAAATATCAGATCAGGTTGTTAATAGATCAGCTTTAAGATATCGGATCAGGTTGTTAACAGATCAGCATGCAATTATCGGATCAGTTAATAGATTTACCTACTCTCATGCTATTGCAACAGCACATTGTATACTGATCAGAAACGGTTTAATATTGAATATTTATTGTTTTTTAGATATCAGATCAGGTTCTTAACAGATCAGATCAGGTTCTTAACAGATCGGCTTGTAGATATCAGATCAGGTTATTTACAGATGAGCTTTATCAGATCAGCTTTATCAGATCAGCTGTTTAAATATCAGATCAGGTTGTTAATAGATCAGCTTGTAATTATCAGATCAGATTAACAGATTGACCTAGTCTCATACTATTGTATACTAATCAGAAATTGATTAATTTTGAATACTTATTGTTGAATGAATATATCAAACCCTTTTCTATAACGACCCGCATCGATAGGATCGTCTTTGTTTATAACAAGAAATCCATATTTATCCTTCCAACACTCGGTGCACATATTTGAAAATTTTTCAAATTTCATATCTGCACCCACATGATCGTTGTATATATGCTTCATATTCATTTCATCTTGTTTGAACATGATAATCATATTGGCATTATCTCGTATTAAGTGTTTAGGAATTCGTGTGTATGTTTGACATAAATAAAAACAATCAATGTTTTTATGACGCCCCATACAAAAGTATGATCTAATATTGTTTTGTTTCTCACATGCAACATCATCGAAAATAATAATAGAATTATTTTTTGCTTCATCCGGTGGTAGAACATCTTCATTTGCAGAGAATGTATAAAATCCTATACCTTTTATAGGTTGTATTAATTGTTGTAGATATTGATATTTTGATTGATATAATGATTTTGAATATAAATAAATATTTTTGAACTTTACTCCATTTGGACTTTCTATTAAACCTATCATAACATTTGTTTTTCCACAATTTGATGGTCCCACTATCAAAGCTCTTATTGTGTTTGGTAAAAGTAAACTATGCCTCGGTTTCGATAAACTATTAGTATTTGAAAAATCTCTGTTGCGGACAACAAGATCGTTTTGTTGTTTAATGAAACGCATCTTAATAATGAGTGCACACATATACATTAAAACCTAAGTTTTTAATTTAAATGTTTTAGTCTTCAGTACTACGTTCATCAAACTTGATCACCACATTCAATAAAAATCAATAAGATAATAAAAATGGTAGTTTTTTATAAAAAGCCCTCCAGTATCAATCGAAACACAGTTGGAAGAGGACTAATAGATAAAGTTATTAACTCCTTACCTGTTGAACTTCACCTACCAGGCTATCAGTTTTGTGGACCCGGCACTAAACTTAAAGAACGTTTAGCTAGAGGGGAAAAAGGAATAAATTTCTTGGACGCTGCCTGCAGAGAACATGATATTGCTTATTCTCAATCAAAAGACATAAATAAACGACACGCAGCAGACCAAATATTAAGCAACAAGGCGTGGACAATAGTAAAATCCAAAGACAATAATTTTGCTGAACGTGCAAACGCTTGGTTAGTGACAAACGCTATGAATACTAAAGTAAAATTCGGTATGGGTAACAAGTTAAACAAAACGAACATGAAATCGATAAGAAAGAAAAAATGCAATACTGGAAATAAACTTTTCAAGATGGCTGTAAAAAATGCAAAAAAAATTTTGATACAAGAAAAACCGAACGATATTGAGAGCGCAATACAGATTGCTAGGAAAGTTATAGATAATTCATTTAAAAGAAAAAAATCAACGATTCAAATTCCACGCATAATACCGCTTCCTAAAGTTGGTGGATTTTTACCTCTAGTTCCTATACTAACAGCCCTCGGAGCAATTGGAGGTCTAGCATCTGGTGGATCAGCTATCGTTAAAGCTATAAATGAAGCAAAATCTGCTCGAAAGCAATTCGAAGAAGCAAATCGTCATAATAAAACTATGGAAGCCATAGCAATGGGAAAAGGTCTATATCTGAAACCGTACAGGAAGGGATACGGATTATTTTATCATTCACAACCAAAAAACTATTGAAGAACCTACCCAGGCGAGCGCTTACAGACATCGATTTGCTCAGATATACAAAATATCTACCACATTTTAGAGGTGTTTTTATGCGCGATACTTTACCAAGGCAACCTTATCCAATTGAATGTGGCATCGTTAATCTGGATTCTTCTTTCGGTTCTGGAACACACTGGGTAGCATACAAAAAAAACAAAAACGATAAAGAGTATTTTGATAGCTTTGGAAACCTTCAACCACCCCAAGAAATTGTGAAATATCTAGGAAACAACATAAAATACAACTATAACCAACAGCAAAATTATAATTCTTTTAACTGCGGTCACTTGTGTCTGAAATTTCTTTATAAATAAAACAAAAAACAAAATTTAATTTTTTTTTTTTTTTTTTTTTTCAAAAATAAACCCGTTTTCTTTATTACATTTTTTTATAAGTATATTTTGATGTACAATTAGATGATGATGATGATGATGATGATGATGATTCTTTTTTATTGTCCATGTATGTTTTAAAAGGGTTCCTTATTACAAGATACTGCAGCTTCTTAAGTGTTGTATCTTTCATTCCAACCTTATCTTTATCCATCCTTCTCGATTGGATGCTGTGATCAAACTAAAAGTGATCCCAGCAAGTTCAGTTTTTCGTTCGCATTTTTATCTCAACTTTCTTATAAATGATTTCACAATCTACGAAATTGTCATATCATATATCTGTTTATACTTTTTAACATCGATCAGTTCAACATCAGATCGGAACTCTGTGTCTTGTGTTGTAAATAATTCAATTTCACCATTACTCATAATTCTTTCGGTGGAATATTCACGATATTCATAACAAGCTATTACCAAAGTACGTTTCTTATAATTACTATCGTATGAACAACGAATTGTCAGATCTAATTGATCATATTCTAACTTAAAATGTCTGTAAAAAATATTTTCACTTTCAATTATTCCTTGTATATCCTTCTCTTTTCTCAACAAATCTTGCCTGAATGCCTCTATAGCCTCTTTGACAGTAAAATATTTTACTTGGGACTTTTCTGTTGTTGTTGTAGTTGTTGTTGTTTTATTATTATCATTTTGTTGATGAATGATCTCATTGATCTTCATTAATTGAAAGGACAAATCAATTTTTAAAGTATCATTGCTAGGTAGCAGCAAAGAGAATTCCAAATTTCCTTTATTCTCAGCATTAGCTGTAATATTTAGTGGTATTGGGATAGCTTGTAATAAACCCAATGAAAAGCAAACTATCAGCAAGGAATATTTATACATTTTGTTTGATTATTCGGAAGAGATGAACACACCTTACCAGAGAAAAGTCAAATTAATACTAAATTAAAATTCTTTAAATTAAATCTTTTTATTTATTCTGTTATTATATAATGACATTATTTTCTTTGCACGTATTACTATACTCTCCATCATATAACAACCACAAGTATCGGGTCCGTCTTGACATGTATCTGATGACCAGCTGCATGTTGAATAATGGTATCCATATTTAGAAGTAATAAGAGAAGCATGAGTGTATTCACATAATTTTATGTAGCAATGTTTAATATCCTCATAATGCTCATCCAACAAAATGTCCTTGTTGCCTATTAAAAAGTTAGAAATTTGCTTCCTAAGCTGATCGAAATTTATGTCCACCATCCTTTCTATTATCAGTTTCAGCAATAATAAGTTGATCCAACAATTTTATGTCTTCTTCATCAATATCACTTAGCTTAGTATCAAAATCATTAAATACACAATGTTCATTAAAACGATTTGTTGTTCTCAGGGGATGAAAACCATCAGTTGTGACTCCTATTAATGTTATTGTACCACCGACTACTTCAATTTTAAGATGCTCATTAATATTAAATTGATATAATATTGATGATAAACTTCCAGATAGTGAATCTCCTCTACACATATTCAACAATAAACATTTATTCCCATCCTCCGGTGTTAGATAAACTGATAAATTACTATAAATTATATCTACTCTTACAATTTTAAAATATTTCCACGATGAGAGGCAAGTGCAATATCGATCACCCGATTTTATAGTTTGAATCCAAAACATCCCTTACACACAAATTCTTCTATAAACATGTATGCAGCAAGTACACCTCTTAGAAGACGAAGAGTGACAATTGCAATTTTTATTACACGTCTTGATCAGATGTATCCAATACATTTCCGACAAATAATGATTAATTCATGATACCAACTCTATTTATATAATTATAAGTGTGCACATCACAGCAAAATAAATCCTAAAAATAGATCATTCATCAAACATAATATAAAAATAAAACTATAAACAACTAAACCACAATTGGAACATCATAATCACAATCCGAACATCGTAACCACAATTAGAACACCCTAACCACAATTGGAACATCCAACTGTCAATCAAATCAAAACCACAAGAAGGTTGGTGTTTTGCACCACTTTACGAACGCCAGAACCTACCAATCCATAGGGTGGTGTTTGCACCACTTTACGAACGCCAGAACCTACCAATCTATACTACTATAGGATTCTCCAGAAAATGAATTGGTGATACTTCTTTTCCTTGAGAAAAAATCTACTTTTTCAGTCGCGATTTTTTGAAGATTTCCCACTGGGTCCTTTCGTCACAAAATTTTCATGTTAAACACACAAGTAGTGGAGAAGAAATGCCAATCAGAATTCGGTTATGCAATGATTCCTCCTTATGTAAAGATATTATAGTGAATTGATCGTAGTTATTTTGTGTTCAAACACACAAATAGTGGAACAGCCAATCAGAATTCGGTTATGTAATGACTCCTCCTTATGCATCAAAGGACACGGTTGTGCCCAGCCAAGTTCTGGCACTACACCCTTTTTACAGGAACAAATTTAGCCGATTTTCGACCCCCCTCTACCTTCAGTACCAATAAAGTCAGAAACTTCAAACTTTCATCATTTTGCTAAGCTAACTGGGTTTAGGTAACTCACTAATTTTCAATTCTTTAGCATTAGTAGTTCCCAAAATATAAGACTGCAAAAATCGGAAAAACCGTAACTGACTGACTGACTCACTCACAGATCATCAAAACTATGGAGCACTTCCCGACATCGTAGAATCTTGTAATTTCACACAACGGTAGGCCTAGTGGTGTATACAAGGACAAAAAATCGAAAATTCAAGATTTTCCATTCAGGGGGCGTGGTACCCGCCCATTTTCATGGAATTGATACAAATTATTTGGAGCACTTCAGATTGTCGTAGATTACTGAAATGTTATACAGCGGTAGGGATTAAAGCGCAAGTAAAGGGAACAATTTAAGATTTAAGATTTTTTATTCAGGGGGCGTGGTATCCACCCATTTTCATAGAATCGATATAAATTCTTTGGAGCACTTCTGACCACAGAGGAACGATCAAATTTGGTACAGCGGTAGGGCTTAAAGTGCAAGCAAAGGCAACATCGTAAAATTGGGATTTTACATTCAGGGGCGTGGGAACCGCCCATTTGCATAGAATTGATTATACCAATTATAAGAAGCACATCTGAGCGATATGGATCAAAGTGCAGGCAAAGGAAACATTTTAAAATTTGTTATTTTACAGTCAGGGGCGTGGTACCCTCCCATATGCATATAATTGATATCAACAATGTAGAGAACTACTGATTGGCGTAGAATGATGAAATTTGGTAGAGCGGTAGGATATCGACAAACACCCATTTTCACAGGATTAATATTAAATATATTTAGAGCACTTCCGATTGGTGCAGGATTATGTTTGTTAGAGCAGTCAGCTTTCAGTCTTATTCCATATCGTGAGCAATAGTCATTAGTTGTCAATTTAATTTAAAAAAAAAAGAAGTTTTGAATAAAAATATTTTATATTAACATATTAGAAAAGTGTCTTTTTTGTGAATGTTAAAATTAAATACTTAAAAACTAAAATGGAGAATTTTATGTGCAACGTATGCAGTGTTAAATTTACACGAAATGATACTCTTATAATGCACGTAAGAGCTGCTCATGGCGATTAAATTAAATGTCACCAGTGCGAGAAAACATATACGCGAAAGGATTTGGTGTTGAAGCACTTCCGCAAGGAGCATATTAACGTCTCCTCTTAAGAGCAAGTGATTGTTTTTCACTAGCAACAAAAAAAAAAACTTCCAAAAGGAATGCATGATTCAGTGCCCCATCCACATCCTTTATCGAAAAAACGGAGATGCGAGAACTGCGAAATTGATGGATTAGTATCTGGATCTGTCCATTACACTAGAACAAATGAGCATAAGCGAAAATGTAAAGTTCCAGTTAATAATACTCGTTTTTGAAGGTAAGGTGGAAACCTAATCCTTAGAAAATACAGATGAAGGGGTTATAGACATCAGCAAATGCTTACAGAGCTGTACAACTGACATAATAAAATTAATAGAATACTCGTTTCAAGCCAAAGTAAATATTAAGTTCAGCATTGAACTTTTTAGTTCAATGCTGAACTTAATACTCATGCCAACGCAAGGAGAATCAGAAAAAAGTGGGATAAGTATAAAATCTTTCAAATGTCCGATGCAAATAGCTCTACGAAATGGTAACTTGGAATATATACTTGAAAATATGCGAAAAACAATTGGAGCTAAAAGTGGAGAGTTTCAAGACAGAGATTCTGGATGGGCGCTTTTGTGCATAAAGCATATTGAAGTTAATATTAAGAAATATAAGCCCTTCAGCCTTCCAAAAAATATAGAATTGAAACATGCCTGCGTTAATGTGCAAAATGATGATGTATTCTGTTTCAAATGGTTAGTTATATCAGCTCTTTACCCCATAGATGAAAATCCTCATAGATTCAGCAAATATTATATTGAAAATATTCAAGACGACGTGATAAGTTTAATGAATAGAATTCAAATTCACTTTACAAATTTAGTTTTCTCTTTGAAATTTAAGGACATATCGGTCTTTGAAACACTTAATCCCACAATTAGTATAAATGTTTTCGGAGTAGAAAAAATGGATCTGGAGAAAATCATAGATTTGTCGGCCCATATTTTAACTCTCAACAAAATAGACAACAACATATTAATTTATTACTGATCCAAGAAGGTGAATGCAACCATTATGCTTGGATAAACAATATGTCCAGATTAAAGGAGCACAAATGAATCATGACAAACGATCAGTAGGAATTTGTTAATCATATCTGCAATCGTTCAACACAGATAAAGCATTTAAGAAGCACGAAAATGAATGTAACTGTGACAACACTACCAACTACACCAAATAATATACTAAAGTTTGAGCATCAACCAAGATCGCTCGTAGTACCATTTACATCTTATGCTGATTTTGAGTGTATGCTGGTAAATATCGTTAACCGCCAACCTGGCCCATCAAACTCATGGACTAACTCCATTAAAAACCTGTTCCGATTTCTGTGACCTATTCGGTCAAATGTTCATTTGATGCAGTAAAACAAAATTATTCTTAAAGTTTTATTTCGTATTTAAAATGTAAATTGGCAATTATTTTTCAAGGAATAGTTAAATATGTACCTACAAATGTGAAGATTGTACATGGGTTTTCATAGCGAACTTGCTTGAAGACTCCAAAAATTATTTGAATAAAAAAATCAAAATAACTATGACACCACACGATGAAATCAACAGGCAACAACATGTCATATCTGCAAGAATCCAGTTTGGGGAAGTGGTCATGACCATCTAACTGGGAAATTCAGAGCGGCCGCACATTCTAAATGTAATTTAAATTATAAGGTACCTAAATATTTATTCCTATTTTTTTTTCATAATTTACCCGGGCGGGGCAATATCAATTTCAATAAAAATCGTAATAAATAGCAAGCAAGGAGAGTTTTTAGAATAACGATGCTTAGACTCGTTTAGATTTCTACCTTCTAGTATTGACAGTATAGCAAAAACCCTAGATCAAAAGAAAGATTTTAAAATATTAACATTATTATTTAAAGATAATGAATCAATTCAACTAAGGGCTCGTTAAGGTGTTTTCTGCTATGACTATTTAGATTCTGAAGAAAAATTAAATGAGACAGAGCTCCCTCCAATAGAATCATTTAGAAATTCTTTGGTTGAAGAGGATTATAGTGAAGACGAATATAACCACGATACAAAAGTTTGGTCACAGTTTAAATGCAATAGTTTAAATGAATATCTGGAACACTATTTAATAACAGACGTTTTAATTTTAGCAGATATTTTCGAAAAAATTGGAATTGATTCTACAATAATTAATGGTCTATACCCCTGTCACTATTATACATTTCCAGGTTTTTCGTGGGAGGCTATGTTAAAAGAAATAGGCGTCAAACTAAAACTTTTGACAGATATTAATATGTACAATTTGTTCGCTAAGGGTATAAGAGAAGGTTTGACGCAATGTAGCGTACGACATTGCAGGACAAATAATAAATATATGTCTGATTATGATTCAAGTGAACCATCTGATTATTTAATGTACTTGGATGCTAATAACCTGTACGGTTGGGCAATGTCTGACTACCTAGCAGACCACATCCAGATGGGATTAAAGAATGGTTAGTTTTAAATATAAACATTGGTTATGTTTTAGAAGTTGATCTTGAATACCCTATAGAAATACATGATGATCACAACGATCTTTCTTTATGTCCTTCAAATATTTCATTGTCTAGCAAATCAGATACAAAATTAATTGCCGATTTAAATAATAAGGTAAATTTATTATACATTACAGAACTTTAATTCAATGCTACGAACTACAGTAGTTCGGCTTTATTTCCGAACTTTAGTTTGTTGTTTCAAGGCGAGAAAACTCCAATCTTCCGTTAATAAATCAGGTCCCAGGGTGTATTCACTCTAACACAAATATGCCTATGCTTATTATTTGGACGACTTAACAACACAGCCCCGTGCTCCTATGGAATGCAGCTGTTCTTTTGCCCCACCCCACAGAAGAACTGTGCATCTAAATTTCTTATCGGTCAAATTTTCAAATTAATGTATGTATAAATAATATAAAAAAATACAAATTTTAAATTAATACACAAAAATACAAAAACAACTACGTACGAAAATATATCCCAACCAGACATCAGAGAAATTTTTTTTTTTTTTAAATCGTAAAATGATATACATATGTATGCATATTGTAATTTGATGAAGAATTTGAGATTCTTTTTTGTTATTCCACAATGTAGTGAAATTTCGAAAATAAAAAGGCTTACATTTGGGTCCACTGGTTATAAAAATGGTATATCTCACCGAGCAGTGGCACAAATATTTACATCGTTTTGGAGAAAGTAAGATTATTGAACTTGATATTTCAAAGCATTTAATAGAATTTAGCACTAAGCTCTCTCACCGAAAATGCGTGCATTTGGTATGGATGACTCTCTTCTTTGCTGGATTAGTATAATTACCTTTCGGTATAATACAAGTCGTATTGGACGGTCTTAAATCTGAAATCCACAAAATAAATGCTGGTCATTAATGATCTCTTATCTGAAACTACTAGTCCACTAAATTATTTTGCTGACGACAGTACTCTCAGCTTTTCATATTCGTTTGCAGATGTACCTCCTACTGCTGCAACGGCAGCATATGATAAGATCTTTAAATTCGGATATCGACAGCATTGTCTAATGGGGATGGGGAATAGAAAACCGTGTAGAATTTAATGCTTCAAAAACTTAGTGTGGCTTTCTGTCATTAAAGCAGAACCCACCTCCATGCCGCTATCCATGAGTGGCACTTGCATTGAAGAAACCGATCAGCTTTCAGTTCTTGGCATGTGCATCACAGACCAATACATATTCGATGTCACCAAAAACGTTGCAAAGTGTTTGGGCTTTCTTCAAAGATGGAAGAAATTCATGTGTGTCAAGTTAGCACTACCACTTCAAAATTTTAAAGAAATTCTTATTGGATTAATTGTCGTAAATTTGTAGTAAATTTGTCGTGAAACAAAAAAATTTGTCGCGCTTGTTTTTTAAAAAATAACCCCTGGTAATGCTAACTTGACAGTCAAGTTAGCATTACCACCCCTCAAAAACGGTGTATATGAAGTCAAAACATAAAAATGGGTATGCCATTAACTGTCGTAAATTTGTCGTAAACCAATGGCGAAACAAAAAAATTTGTCGCGTTCGTTTTTTTCTAGCAAAGAACGCCCTTTTAGTATAGCCTATACCATAAAGTAGGAATTTTCACTAAATCTAGCACTACCATACCAAAAGTATTTGTTTAACTACTTTTTTCCAATAAAATTTGTTTAAACGATTGTCGCTCGACGTCCTTGATTAAGTTGTGTAATCAAATAATTTGTCGCGTGCCTTTTTCTTACAAAAAACGCCCTTTTAGTGTAGCCTATACTATAAAGTAGGAATTTTCACTAAATCTAGCACTACCATACCAAAAGTATTTTTTTAACTACTTTTTTCCAATAAAATTTGTTCAAACAATTGTCGCTCGACGTCCTTGATTAGGTTGTGTAATCAAATAATTTGTCGCGCGCCGTTTTCTTACAAAAAACGCAATTTGAGTATAGCCTATACCATAAAGTAGTAATTTTCCCCAAATATAGCACTACCATACCAAAAGTATTTGTTTAACTACTTTTTTCCAAAAAAAAATGTTTAAACAATTGTCGCTCGACGTCCTTGATTAGGTTGTGTAATCAAATAATTTGTCGCGCGCCGTTTTCTTACAAAAAACGCCCTTTTAGTATAGCCTATACCATAAAGTAGGAATTTTCCCCAAATCTAGCACTACCATACCAAAAGTATTTGCTTAACTACTTTTTTCCAACAAAATTTATTTAAACAATTGTCGCTCGACGCCCTTGATTAAGTTGACAGCGACAATTGTTTAAGCAAATTTTATTGGAAAAAGTAGTTAAACAAATACTTTTGGTATGGTAGTGCTAGATTTAGTGAAAATTCCTACTCTATGGTATAGGCTATAATAAAAGGGCTTTTTTTGTTAGAAAAAGGAGCGCGACAAATTATTTGATTACACAACTTACTCAAGGACATCGAGCGACAATTGTTTAAATAATTTTTTTTTTGGGAAAAAGTAGTTAAACAAATACTTTTGGTATGGTAGTGCTAGATTTAGTGAAAATTCCTACTTTATGGTATAAGCTACACTAAAAGGGCGTTTTTTGTAAGAAAAAGGCGCGCGACAAATTATTTGATTACACAACTTAATCAAGGATGTCGAGCGACAATTGTTTAAACAAATTTTATTGGAAAAAAGTAGTTAAACAAATACTGTTGGTATGGTAGTGCTAGATTTAGTGAAAATTCCTACTTTATGGTATAGGCTATACTAAAAGGGCGTTTTTTATTATAAAAAGGCACGCGACAAATTATTTGATTACACAACTTAATCAAGGCCATCGAGCGACAATTGTTTAAACAAATTTTGTTGGAAAAAAGTGGTTAAACAAATACTTTTGGTATGGTAGTGCTAGATTTAGTGAAAATTCCTACTTTATAGTATAGGCTACACTAAAAGGGCGTTTTTTGTAAAAAAAAGGCGCGCGACAAATTATTTGATTACACAACTTAATCAAGGACGTCAAGCGACAATTGTTTAAACAAATTTTATTGGAAAAAAGTAGTTAAACAAATACTTTTGGTATGGTAGTGCTAGATTTAGTGAAATTTCTACTTTATGGTATAGGCTATACTAAAAGGGCGTTTTTTGCTAGAAAAAAACGAACGCGACAAATTTTTTTGTTTCGCCATTGGTTTACGACAAATTTACGACAATTAATGGCATACCCATTTTTATTTTTTGACTTCATATACACCGTTTTTGAGGGGTGGTAATGCTAACTTGACTGTCAAGTTAGCATTACCAGGGGTTATTTTTTAAAAAACAAGCGCGACAAATTTTTTTGTTTCACGACAAATTTACGACAATTAATCCAATAAGAATTTCTTTAAAATTTTGAAGTGGTAGTGCTTACTTGACACACATAAGAAATTCTTCTTTCCATCTGATATGGCTGTAATCTATAAGTTCTCAAAATGCTTCCTCGCAAAGGGTTAGTTAATTTTCTTTATATAATAAATGCCACCGTAAGGCTAGAGTACGTTCCGAGCCAATGGAAAGTTGCGGAAGTTATAATGGTTCTCAAACCAGGAAAACCATAACATGATAAGAAATCCTCTAGACACATTACGCTCCTGCCCGTAATATCTAAAGTCTTTGAAATAATATTACTACTGCGCCTACAGCCAATAATAGAAGAAAAGCGCCTAATACCTGAAAATCAGTTCGGATTTAGAAGCAAGCATTCGTCAATTGGCTAAGTGCATAGGATCACTGACGTCATTAAGAAAACTCTTGAAGATAATAAAACTTGTTCGGCGGTCTTCCTAGTCGTGTCGCAAGCTTTTGATAAAGTGTGGCACGAAGGCCTAGTTATTAAATTAAAACAAAATCCGCCTGAAGCACTTTATACGCTTCTAAAAGCATATCAAGATAATAGACTTTTTAGAGGAAGACATTGAAACGATTACTCTGATCTTAAAGAAATAGTGGATGGGGTACTACAAGGAAGTGTTCTAGGTCCAATATTGTACCTATTATTTACACGAGACATACCTCAAACAGAAGACACTATCGTAGCCACGTTTGCTGACGACACTGCAATATTAGCAGTGGGCCAAACGATAAATGTTTCTACGACAAAATTACAAAAAGCTCTGAACGATGTCAATGATTGGACAAAATGGCGAATATCGCTCAACGAAGTAAATTTTACGTATAAAAAATTAATAGATTACCATTATTTGTTAATACGGTTCAAGTTCCGTTTGCTAATGAAGCAAAATATCTCGGAATGACTTTAGACGCGAAAATAAAATGGAAACCGCATGTTAAAAGAAATGCGAAATGTTAAATAATAAGCTTAGAGATATGTACTGGTTGCTCGGGAAACGCTCTAAACTCAGTATCGAAAATAAGCTACTTTTGTACATGCAGGTGCTTAAGCCTATCTGGACTTACGTTACACAAGTCTGGGAATATAGGCTAGATTGTAGTTTTTTTATTGGTACCTGCACAGAGATGTCGGGACTCCCACGGTTCGCGGTGAAAAAAAAAAATTGCGCGAAATCATAGAAAACGACTATTACAACATTGTAATAGTACTATAATCGAACTTATAGATGAGGCAAATTTAGTACTCCCCCTGCGAAGGAATAAGCATTCCGATCTGCTGCACTAAACATGAATCCGCCTTAAAATCGAGGTATACGCAGGAACTATCACAGGATAGTTACCTGCAACACTTTAATTAAATTCGTTAAAAATAAATTACTAGATAAGCCTTTTGAAGGTTTTGAACCTACCTATGAAAAAAAATAATCTATAAGGCCTTAATTTGTCCAAAGTTCGAGTATAACTCACACATTTGGGCAGGAGATCCCAAGACTTACTTGAATCTTTAAGATAGAATCAAAAACAGATCCCTAAGAATGATAGGCGATAGAATAGTTATGGAAAGTTTTACATCTCTCGAACACCGTCGAAGACATGAAATGTCTTTCATTATTTTATCGCTATTTTTTAAACAATGTTCTAGCGAAATAACCACTTGCATTCCTCCCCTAATATATTCAACCGTAGATAATACTCGTGCTTCTAGGAATGCTCATCAGCTTACACTTGAGTCCAAATTCGGACGCACTGTCAAGTACAGAGAATGAGATTCTTTCTTTAGCCATAAAACACGAACGTGGATTGCTTTACCATACTCGATTTTTCATTCCCATTTTGATATTATAAACTTCAAACCTAATGTACATCCGTATCTCCTTTTAAATCCTAACCTATTTTCCTAACGCTCGCACTGTGTTTCAACATATTCAGGGTAGTCAAAATCCCTTTATTGCGCGCACAATTATAAGAAGAAAAAAATCAAATAATTCCAACAAACATTCCACTAACAGTACCTACAATCAAATTAGGTTCATCGCCATTTCTTTGTTGCCAAACAAAATATTGCTGACCCTTTAATTTCCAAGATTTTCAACTTCCAATAAATCACTTACTGATGCAGCCAACCTTCGCAGTCTAATCGTAAAATCAATCAATCAATCAATTTCTTAAATGTTAGGATGATACATATATATACACTTTCTTTATATTTTTTGTGTATCCCTTATCAGACATAACACTCAAGCGTAAGAAGAACCAAGTGTCCTTGTACCTCATTCAACATATCTAATCCATATTATCGATATTATAGCTTAAAAATAGGTGAACAAAAATATTATGTTTTTATGTCGCCTTGTCTGCTCCACCGCCGCCGTAATATTTTGGCATTACTTCTGATAACAAACACCGCACATAACGAACAACCGCCTTCTATATTTACAGCAGTACCTAACCTATACGTAAGCAAAGGCACATTTTCCTAGCCTTTAAGTCGAACGAAGATAATATTTTATCTTACTCGAACCCCACTCAATCGATCAAAATAATAGTAACAAAGAAAATAGGAAGACCAAAGTAGAGTAGCACGAAATAAATAAATCCATTTATATAACAATCATCACCATCATCATCACTAAGAAATAACAAAATAAAAAAAAAATCTGGTAACAAAAAATATTTTAACAGCAAAAATGCTCAAGGTACTCTCTCTTCTATCACCTACTTCCATAGCAAAGACTGTTTATTTTTATTTTTTTTTTTATTCCACACTCACCAGGCCAGGCCACTGACAATAGCATGACGGGACCTACTATGTGATAAGAACTTAGGTGTCAGCAAGCAAACAAGGACTTTTAACAATTATTTATCTTCAGAGGTAGGCTATATCCTGCCAGCTTTAACTTCACACAAAGAGGCAAACACAAATGACACACAAACACACAGTATATATATATTTTTTCTTAGAAAGAGGTTCAAGGATTTTCTCAAAACATTTTAGTATAATTGATTGGAAATTGAGTAAATTATAATGGCTCAACACACAGTGTCGATTAAAGTATCTACAAATATAATTTTTTTAAATTTATAATTCTCTTAAATTATGTACAGTTAATAAATTTCAACTTGCAAGCCCTTCTGGTATAACACTGGATATACGAGTAAAAACCATTTTGCATGTTTCAACACAGTAAATATTGAATTGTCGAAAAAAAAAAGTAAAAAAGGTTAATATCTAATAATTTCTAAATCGTGCTGACTGTCACTTTAAGTACAAATTAAAGTTCTTTTAATCGCGTTTTATGTAAATTACCATAAATTGCATTAAAAAATCGGTATATCAAACTGGCGACCCAAGTAGACAAAGGCAATATTAGCCGTGTTTATTATCGCCAATAACCCATATGGTTCACCCCGTAAAAATAAAGCGATCTGGGTTATGTACTGATATGTATCCTCCGTTCACTGAATTTAATACTAATGTTTGCAAACCCAGATAGAAACCCCGATAGAAACCTGGAGTTCGTGTTTTTTTTGTAATACGTGTTCAAAAATAACCTAGATCCAGACCCGTAGATAATAAAACGCAGCTATTGATTCTTGTCTACTTAACGTTGTGTACCAAAGCCAAAATTGAATAAAATGCATGGCTGTATAGTTTTTTATTTAATTTTTCATATACAAAATCTCTGCACTTTTTTTTTTTCAAAAAAAAAAAATATTAATATAAAACCTATTACGCTGCTGATGCGAAACGAACATTTTCGATGGTCTCCACTAGGAAAGCGAAATGCTAACGAAAACCACAGCGGAAAAATATTTGCGGAGAGTTCTGTAAGCTGTCAAAAACAATTGACAGGTTGTGACAGTCAAGTGTAAAAAAAACGTGAAAAAAGTTTTGCCATGTTTATAAAATAGTTTTTTTTTTATTAAAAATGAATCAATCATCAAAATAATTACGAAGAAAACAAGGATCATTAATTAATAAAGACAGTAATCCCCTCTGCATCTGTATTTTTAACGCTTGTAATGAAAAGAAAGACTAACATCGATCTATGCGCGTTAACCCATATCTGCAGAACAGTCAGACAAAAGGCAGACAGATGTAAGTTTTAATAAGTTTATTCAATTAACTTTTAAAACAAATACCTAATATACGAGTAACTTATAGTTCAATAACATGGCAGCAAACGGATAGCCGATTATTGCTATATTACAGCATTAGCAGAGCAGGGCAATGTTTTGCAACCCAGATAGAGCGCAAAAGATAATAAGCGCCTGTTGCTTTCTCCACAGTTATCTATTAACCAAAGATAAGGAAACATACTGTCCTTCCAAAATGACCGATTATTACGATGAAACTGGGTATTTTGTTGCAGGTGAATGGAGAATAAAATGCACGACTGGATCGCACGACTTGCTTTTGTAGCTAACAACATTAATATAGCTAACCATTGAGGTTTAGTTAGTTAGGTTTAGTTAAGCTGCGTTTAATTATCTACGGGTCTGTGTCTGGGTTATTTTGCAACACGTATTACAAAATCAACACGAGATCCAGGTTTTTATCGGAGTTTCTATCTGGGTTTACAAATATTAGTATTAAATTCGGCTAACAGAGGGTACATTTAAGTACATAACCCAGATCATTCTATTTTCACGGGGTGAACCATATGGGTTATTGGCGATAATAAAACACGGCTTAAGTTAGGTGTAGTTATCCTATAAAGGTTTAAAGCCTATGTAGGTAAGATTACCTTGATTCTTAAGCTGGTATTAGACGGTCCTTGTAATGTGTCATTGCCGTGACACTCTCACGTCACTATGACGTAGTTGTCTGTCCTAAAAGTGTCACGTCGTGTGATCGTCATTGTTTTGCATGTCATTGCCGTGACAAAAACAATGACAGGCACGTTGACACGTCACTTTTAGCTCATTGCAATGACAAATTGCCGTGACCGTGTGATAGCCCTTTCATTGTTGATGGGACACGGTGACACGTAGCCTATCGCTGCAAGGACTGTGTCCCAATCATGACACGGAAGGAATTTCTCTCATGTCATTGTTTGTTACGACTGGGCATAGCTACATAGGTTCCTACCTACAAATGTGTATTAAAATAGATTTTAATTATGTAAATAAGAAGGGTTATTTGTAGCTACCTACATAGATGAAAGCTAGGTATGTAAATATGGAGATTATATGTATATAATGAAAGTGGAGAATATAGGTGGGTAGGTAATTATTTATATGTGACGTTTGCAAAAATGTTATAGTTATATTTTTAGGGGAAAGAAGATGCCATTTGAATTCTTGGGCAAATACCATAAATTTTGTTCTGATTAAATGATAGCTAGTACCAATTTTCAAAATTTTGTATCAAAACCGTTGGAGCCGTTTCCAAGATAAATAAGCTTTTCCTTAACAACCAAGGCACATTGACTCGATTAATCGACGCCGTGTGACCGTCATTGCTAAAAATGATAAATGTCATTGCAGATTAAGCTCACCTCCAATGATCAGTTGTATGATAGTTGTCACGTCGTGCCATAGTCATTGTTTTGCATGCCATTGCCGCGACACCGAGACAGAAATATAACCGTGACACACTTTGACGTTCATTGTATTTTGGGACAACAATGACGGACATGTGTCATTCGTGTGATAGCCATTGTAGCTATCCATGACACGATTACCTTTGTCACGGCAATGACGGTGGAAATACCTATTTTGTTGTGACGTCAGAGTTTCACGGCAATGACACATTACAAGGACCGTCTAATAATAGCTTTAGTATTTACAAGGAATTGTCGAATGAATAATTAAAGGAATAGTACACCTACAAATGTATATTTAAATCCAAAATGTTTCTACATATATATACATATTGAATAAGTATGAAAGCATGTACATATAATAATGAAAATGAATAATGTAGGTGGGTAGGTATCTATATACATATAACTTCGTAATTTAGGTGCAATATATAACATGAGATTCGAGTGGTTTTTAAAGACACGTCATATGTATATATAAATGTCTGAGGGTCTACATTGTATTTAGTATTCAGTGACGTACGCAAAAATTCGTAAAAAGGAATAATAATAAAGGTATAGAAATTAATGGATAATAAACATAATTAAATGTTTTTATGTTGCTTAGTCGTTATAGTCTGAGAAAAAAACAAATATGCCATTTGAATTCATGGATAAATAAGAATATATAAAAAAAAATTTCAAAAATCGTTTTAACGGTTTTTTAATAAATTAATTTTGTATGTATAAAATTTTGAAAAGATTTTTAGAAAAAAAAATTGCAACGCCATTTTGAAGATATTATTAATATACATATATAAAATTCAAATTTCAAAAAAAATTATGAGACTGGTTTTTGAAAAATCGATTTTTCAAAAAAAAAAAATAATTTTTTAACATCGAAAAACTTTTTTTTTGAAAATTTTCGTATGCAGTCTTATTAACAATTTTAGGGAGCATCTGTATAAAAAAAATATTTTAATCGGTTCATCCAATATTGAGAAAGTCGAAAATATGAAAGGTGGTTCTAGGGGAAGTACCGTTAATATGTACGCAAAAAATATTTTTGCACTTGAGAGTGAACTGTACTAATATAAGAATACACACTTTTTTTTAAAACTTCTTGGAGCCGTTTTCGAGAAATACATTTTTTTCTTAACGGTTTTTAAACATTTTTATGGGAGGTACCGTTGGGTTTTCTTTTAGCAAAATAGTTTTTTTTTAACTATTCAAGATAATGTCAAAAAAACCACCAAATACGAAGTTTCGAAAAAATATATTGAGTCGTTTTCAAAATTTTGAGTTTTCAAAAAAAAAAATTGAAAATTTCTTGCTTATAAAATTGTTTAAGCTTTTTAGGAGCTTCTGAGTAAAAAATTAAAAAAACAAATCAAATTAACTGTTTCCAAAAAAATCGAAAACCAAAAAAGTGGTTCTACTAGAGATACCAAAAATAACAATTTTTTTCCCAAAAAAAATTATCAAAAGGTACCGTTTAGGCTGCAGACTCGAGGACAGACAGACAGACGGACGGAATTGGGAGACCCACTTTTTTGGTGTTCTCTATGATCGTAATGTCATGTTTGATTTTTAGAATATTTTTTTACAAATACATTACTTTTGCCTTATACTTGTAGTACCTATAATCGCAAGTAAAAATGTCTATATACTTAGGTAAGTAGAAGTAATAAGACAATAAACTTTTTTTTTTTAATTTATAAAACCTAAAACTCCGTTAATTTGTTTTAAATAAAAATACTTTTTTGATGATTAAATACACGGAACATTTAAAAAACATAATAAAGGTGATGACGATGACTAAACCTGGAAAGTTTTTTCACTTCATTTAACAAAAGATACTTTGTTTTGCTATGCGATTGACCCGGAAGGTGAAATGAAATAATGTTTGAGTTTATTCCGTACATGCTTTCCTATATTACTTTGTCTACGAGCGCTCAGTTGTATAGACGAGTAGTGGATTGCATCGGGTTAGATTTTTTTTTTGCGAGGCAACTTATGCATTCGTAAAAAAAAAATTTCTAACAATCAAACATGACATGACGATTATAGAGAACGCCAAAAAAGTGGGTCCCCCTATTCCGTCTGTCTGTCTGTCTGTCCTCGAGTCTGCAGCCTAAGCGGTTCGGTGGATTTGCTTGAAACTTGGTACATATTGTTTTTTTCGGTAATATGCCCACACTTTTTTTAATTTTTTTTAGACGACAAATAACAGTAGCTCCCATAAATTTTTTTTGGCCAAAATAAAAATCTTATTTATCTCAAAAACGGCTCCTACGATTTTTATAAAAAAAAAAACCGGTTCATTAATAAAGGGAAAGGGTACCTTTAATGATTTTTTTTTGAAAAAAATTGTTATTATTGGTACCTCTAGTAGAACCATTTATTTTGGTTTCGATTTTCTCTGAAACGGTTAATTTGATGCTTTTGAATTTTTTTACGCAGAAGGTCCTAGAAAGTGTAAACACTATTGTATACCAAAATTTTTCGAAAACTCAAAATTTCAAAAACGACTCAATAGATTTTTTCGAAACTTCGTATTTGGTGTTTTTTTGGCATTATCTTGAAAAGGTAAAAAAACTAATTTTCTAAAATAAAAGACAACGGTACCTCCCATACAAATGTTAAAAAAACCGTTAAGAAAAAAATGTATTTCTCGAAAACGGCTCCAAGAATGTTTATAAAAAAAATTGTGTGTTCTTATATTAGTACAGTTCACTCTCAAGTACGAGTATAAAAATATTTGTTTGCGTACTTATCAACGGTACTTCCCATAGAAACCACTTTTCATATTTTGGACTTTCTCAATAGTGGATGAACCGATTAAAATAGTTTTGTTTTTTACAGATGCTCCCTAAAATTGTTAATAAGGCTGCATACGAAAATTTTCAAAAAAAAAGTTATTCGATTTTTAAAAAATAAATAATTTTTTTTAAACATCGATTTTTCAAAAACCAGTCACATAATTTTTTTGAAATTCGAATTTTATATATACTTATATTAATAATATCTATATAAGAAGGTTTTTTCAATAATACAAATTCCATATGCTACTGAAATACATCAGCCAAGTAGAAGACTTAGCACTATAATATTTGGGCATGTTGACTTATTGATTTAAAATAGCTTTTAACGGCTTTTAGTACAACAAATATTGGCGTTTCGTCACCGCTGATCTTACATGGACTCATCAGTTGACTAGTGAGGACCCTTGTCAATACGCAATTTTTGCCAAGTTCAGTTCAATAATTCAACTGATTTTTGTTACACATAGAGGATTTAAGATACAGCTCAGAACCGTTTAAATGATCCTCCCAATTAAGCAATTAGTTTTGGATTTATAAATTGGTTCATCTGACGATTTAATGAAATTTCTATCATCTTTGAGAAATTCAATGAAATTGGGAGGTAAACCACGTAAAACTACGTGCTTCATTGGGATGATGTAAACGGTTCTGAGCTCTAATTTATGTTTTCTTACTAATTCCGGATACCATTTTCAAGTCCAAGAATTATCTCAAAAAAAAATTTCATGTTAAAGTAATTTGGTGATACAAAAAAATCCATCTAAAAGTATTCAAATCGGCAGATAAACTAGTTTCCAAATCCAAAAATAATTTCTTCATTGGGATCAATCAACCAGACTTGAGGTTGATGTTGAAGTTGCCAAAGAAGTCTTCTTCTGTCACGTGTGTGTACACGAAATATGTGATATAACGTTTATAAAACATAGAGGATTTAAGATACAGCTCAGAACCGTTTAAATGATCCTCCCAATTAAGCAATTAGTTTTGGATTTATAAATTGGTTCATCTGACGATTTAATGAAATTTCTATCAACTTTGAGAAATTCAATGAAATTGGGAGGTAAACCACGTAAAACTACGTGCTTCATTGGGATGGTGTAAACGGTTCTGAGCTCTAATTTATGTTTTCTTACTAATTCCGGATACCATTTTCAAGTCCAAGAATTATCTCAAAAAAAAATTTCATGTTAAAGTAATTTGGTGATACAAAAAAATCCATCTAAAAGTATTCAAATCGGCAGATAAACTAGTTTACAAATCCAAAAATAATTTCTTCATTGGGATCAATCAACCAGACTTGAGGTTGATGTTGAAGTTGCCAAAGAAGTCTTCTTCTGTCACGTGTGTGTACACGAAATATGTGATATAACGTTTATAAAACAAAAAAAAAACTGTCAAAACAGCTTACAAGCCCAATAACGATGAGATATGTCATTAATATTTACTTACTATGGCAGCTGAATTCAAGTCATAGTAACTTGTAGGATGTAATTCCATTTGCCGATTGTTCTTTATGGAAACTTTAACAAGTCTTCATACCTACCTTTATTTAACAAATTAGGAATTCGTACGAACTCCTACCAAAAGTTGTATAAATCTGTGAAACTATAACGAACCGCAATTTTCAAAACATCTAACAATAACAACTTAACTCATATCTTACCATTTACAAATACATTTTTTATTACAAATACTACACCTAATGGCAAACTTGCCACATAAATATATATTTGTTATTAAATAACATGATTTAATTATCAAAATGGTCACTACTGTTAATATTATTACTATTCATTAATTACTATCGATCTTTTGTTTTAATTTAATATTTGACTTTCAATATTTGCTTCAATTGATGTAATGGGGTAATTAGTGCTTTCGATCGTACTTCATCTCTTTGTTTTTGAAGTTGTTCTTGTAGAACCATAAGGTCTTTAGTTCTTTGATAAATAGTAACCTGAGGCTACACCCCATGATTCCATCTACAATAATATCCTTTCCAGAGCTTAACACATCGCATGTTCGCAATCGGTTTGAGGACATTTTTGGTATTATTGCTATTATAGAATTGATTTGGGTATAGTCCGAGGGAGGCGTTGATGTGCGACCAAAACGAGCAGGCCTTATTTCCTAGATCTTCTTTAGTTTGTAACGGAACCGAGGTGTTGTGGGCCAGGACTCTCAATAGGGTGTTCCTTAATCTCAAATCTCAGAGGTGCTATAACCTAGAAACATACCCAAACGTGTCAGCGCATTACTGAAACACATTTATATGAGGACCCACATAACCTTTCCCTCCCTTACCCCCATTACAACAATCTGCTTACAGGTGCAGGGGGCCGATCCGGGCAGCAGGAGGAAAAGGGGTTCAGGTTACGATGGCGAGGCATGCTAGCTTTTAGCATATCCTAGCTCGTCGGAATGGGGTGGGTTCTTGCCATCGTAGCCCTGGCGCATTAAATTTGAGAAAAAATAGATCGGGTTTGAAATAGGATCCCGAATTCGTCCTTATATGCTATTCGATACAGAAAAAAAAACTTCATAGGAGAAGGCGAGTTATTATTGCCTCTCGGAGGGGCATCCATGACTGATGTGTCCTCGATTTTTATATCAGTCCCAATGACGGTTTATACAACGAAGGCTCACAAGCTCATCTAAAACGGTTGTAAAAAAAGGCCCAAAAGAAACGGGTTTTACTAGAAGAAATCTTACTTTTCATCCATCTAAAAAAAAACACCACAAAGAAAAATAAATATATCCTTCTTCAGTTCTTCCTGCCAACATCCGCCTGTGACTTAGCTTAAAATAAGTTCATATTATCTGTATCCAAAAATAAAATTAAAAAAAAAAACAGAAAGTAATCTTCCCAGAGTGGACATTCATCCGCGGTACATGAAATAAAGACACGCAACTGTAATTTCGAGAATGTATTTTACATTATCAATTTAATTCATATAAAAATAAACCTATCCTAACAAAGATCATGTTCGTTTAGTGCTCGGCGAGTGCAGTCGCTTTTCTTTTTCGCTGCGTGATTATTTTATTCTTCATACTTTTGTTAAGCGCCCCAATTAATTTCAAAATTACCATTATTTCACTCAACACGTTCCACTTACCTTTTGATTTTTTCATACAATCAATAAATATAAAAAACTGACCCCCATTCACAACTGACCCCTTTAACTCTGTTGTGATAAAATAAATAAAAATAAAGGAACTGACACACATTCAAGGAACATAGAAATTTTAATTAATACTGTGGAAAGTTACCTAAAATTTAGAGATCATTAGCAGTGATCTCTCTGCAACACGAATATCTATTGGTGATATATTAGAAGAAATTAAAGCTGCCTCCTGTAAAATTGATGAACTTCCGGATCAATTGCGACCTACCCCTTCGATCTACAACACATTCATCCCCGCAGAACTGACTGAAAGTTCGGACAAGTCCTCTCATCCTCCGTCACCTCCCACAATTTCTCCAAATGCAGATGAACAAATTATATTACGCCTTGATTCGGGCAGGACCACTCATCCTCAATCGCCGCCCACAATACCAGAGTTAATCCACATCGTTTCTCCAAGTACAAATGAAAAAATTATCCACGTCATTGGGACGATGTGGACTCTCACCGAGTGGAATAACGGACTGAAAAAAATCAATTCTAAGTCCGAATTCACCCCCTTTTTCATAAAAGGAACCCCTAAGAAAGCTGGTGTCACCTGGATTCAGAAGACGTTTCTCGAGAAGTTTGGAATTACTCTGGGAGTATGTAAGAAACTTTCTTTTTCAAGTTTCAAGATAGATGTTCCCTCTAAATATGAATGGCTATTTTCTAGCTCCCACAACGAAACCATCATGTTTGGTAGAGCAAAAATAACCAAATGGAAAACAGATTCTAATAATAAGAAAAGATCTAAGTCTAACCTTTACAAAGATAAATTAGATTCTAATTGTAGTTTCAAAACAAATATCTTTCCCAATTTCACAACGAACCTTCCAGTACCCCTTCAGAAACATGTATCTTTCAACGTTGAACCTTCTTCTGAGTCTTCTCTTCCCACCAACTCTTCCTCTACACAAATTTCACAACTTCATGCACTCCCATACCTTAAACTCTGCTGCTTCACCTTTTTCACCGTCTCTTTCGTCTACTAACACTTCTAAAACTCTCAATCCTCCTCCTCCAACTGTTCATCCCCCGATCTTTGACCCAATGGTTCCTCCTTCTGTGAAACTTACATCCAGACTTGCTGACCTTCCACCCACTTCAAATGACTTAGATGGGCGCTATATGATATCACGTTTACGAGGTAGTAAACTTTTTGATAACGTTCGCCTTTATCTTGCATACTTATATGATAAACCTGATTCCGTTTGTATTGAAGGCAAAACTAAAACCAACCTAATTGTATCAATACAAAAAGAAGGCCTATCAACAGAACCGACCTACCTTCGTAAGATCTATACCCGCTTCCATGAAGGCTTTAATATTTCTCCTGCCACATTCACTAAAGACCTTGCTACTTATGCCTCCCATATCGGCTCTAAGCGCATTTCCCACCTTCAAAGTACCCGCAACACTCTGAGAAAATATTACCGACTCTAACCTTACTCCTAAATTTTTATCTCTTTATTTCCAAATCGTAAGGGGTCTTTGGACAAAAACGGCATCCGTTTACCTCAACTCACAAAAACTTCCCTGCGATATCTTTGCCCTAGCAGAAACAAACCTCTGCAATTCCATTCTCGATGAAGAACTATTTACTTCGGAATTTGCTGTCTTCCGAGCCGACGGCGGCATAAGTAGCGATAATGATCATTCTGGGCGAGGTGTCCTCTTGGCAATACAAAATCGTTTTGACGCTTGTCTCGTAAAAAGATCGTGCGCCTCTTCTTTTGCATTTGTCTGTGTCAAAATATCTTTAAATAAACGATATATTTACTTAGTCTGTTGCTATGTACGCCCTTCTCAGCCCACCCAAGCTTATCAACTTGCTGTTGATGAAATTGACTCCCTGTTCGAAGTCGCAGATACTCTGTATGAATTAGTTGTTGTCGGTGACTTTAACCTCCCTCAACTTCAATGGAATCCATCGGAAGATGAAATCTCATTTGTGCCTATAAACTCCTTCTCTGAAAAGGAACACCTGCTCACTGACCGATTATTTGACCTTGGTCTTAGTCAGGTTAGTGGTATTACTAAAAACTAGACTTAATTTTCTCATCAAATGCCAGCTGTTCCCTTGTTTCCGAAAATACTCATCTACTTTCTACCCTCGACCACTTTCACACCCCTCTTTCACTCACGTTCTCATTTGATCGTGATAATGACGCAGTGCAGTCAGAAAATTCTTTTTTTTTTTCAACTTCCGTAAGGCTGACTTCGGCTATCTTAATAATCTTATAAACAATATTGATTTGTGTACCTTCCTGAAGAACAGTATCTCAATTGATACCGCCTTGGAATGTTTCTACACGTCTATTTTTAACTGTCTCGTACAAGCCGTCCCTTACGTTCCGAGTAAACATGTGTCTTCCTCCCCTCCCTGGTACAATAAGAAATTGCGAACCCTTCGTAACGTGAGAAATAAATTATGGAAATTTTATTTAAAAACCAGGTCTGGTATCGACATCTCAAACTACGAACAAAGTCAACAACGCTTCTTATCTCTGTGCGAACTCCTCTACCATGAATACATTGACAGAATGCAAAATAGCCTGATTTAGGATTCCAGACGCTTCTACCAATTTATTAATATTAAACGAAAATCTGATGGCTTTCCCTCAGCTCTTAAATTTCTCGACTCGACATCTGCCGACCCCAAAATAATCACAAACATTTTTGCCTCATTTTTTAGTCAATCGAACAGTGATAATCCTCAAGAACCTGACTATGAATTTTTTAATTATTTAGAAGGTACCCCATGCACCTCTCTCACCACAATCGAAATAAGTGTTGATATTGTGTCCAAAAAGATAAGTTTCCTGAAAGACGATTTCTCATCTGGCCCCGATGGTTTGCCTGCTTTATTTGCTAAAAAAATGTGCTAACTCTTTGTGTGAGCCACTTTAAACTCTATTTCGCCTTTCACTCTCTCAGGCCATTTTTCCAAAATTATGGAAGAACTCCTTTATTTTTCCTATTCACAAAAAAGGGTTAAAAACCGATGTTACTAACTACCGGCCTACAGCCAAACTTTCCTCAACTCTTTGAAAGCATTGTCTATGACTTTCTCTATTTTCACTGTAAACCCATCTTTTGCTCACAACAGCACGGCTTCTTAAAAGGCAGATCCACGACAACTAACCTTACGGGATTCATTTCAAGAACTCTTAATGAATCAGAGAAGGGAAATGAAATAGATGTTATCACCACAGATTTTAGTAAGGCTTTTGATAAAATCAATCACCAAATTATTTATCTTAAATTTAAAGCCCTCGGTTTTTCTCCTTTTTTTATTTCTTGGTTTAGGTCATACTTAGAAAACCGACAATATAGAGTTATCTTTAGGTTCTCAATCTCTAATCCCATCCATGCAACATCGGGCGTTCCTCAAGGGAACCACCTTGGTCCTTTGATTTTTGTCTTAACAATAAATGATGTTATTAATGATTCGACTGTCTCTATTTACGCTGATGATATGAAAATAATTAAAGTCATTCTACCCCGTCTGATTCTACCTTACTTCAAAACGACTTTAATGCATTCCAAACTTGGTGCGAAAATTTTGTTTTAGAACTCAACGTAACTAAATGTCAATGCATTACTTTCTCACGAAAACGATTACAGTCTCCTTCTCGAACAAATTGTTTTCACGAACTGGATATTCAAATTGTCTTCTCTATTCGTGACCTTGGAGTTATAAACAAATGATCATATTATAAACAAAGCCAACTCTTCTCTAGATTTCATCAAACGTTGGTCTAAGGAATTTTCGAACCCCTACGTCACTAAATCCTTATACATCACCCTCATTAGACCCCTCCTTGAATACGCTGGTCAAGTCTGGTCTCGTCATCAGATCTTGCATTCGTAAAGAATCGAAGCTGTACAACGTACATTTCTTCGATTTGCACTCCGTGGTCTTCCTTGGTCTGATACTCTCTTCTTACACCCTTATAAATATCGTTTAAAATTAATCAACTTGCAAACCCAACATAAACGCCGTGAAGTCGCTGATATTCTCTTTCTGCACCAGCTTTTAGCAGGGACCATAGATTCATCTTTTCTTTTGGAAAAGATTCCCATCTACACTAACCCACGAGACGTAAGACCCACAGTTCAAGATCGACTGAGTAGTAAAGTTGTATGCACTTACCTATGTATACACTAAGTAATTGATTTTTTTTTTAATTAATGGACTTCACCAATAAACTATCCTATCGAAAGGAATATATACATATATATTTGAATCAGTAATTCGATTTTGTTTTGTTTTTGCAAATGAAATGCAAGCAAATTAGGTATTGAGGGATACGATGATGTGTATAAGGTATGATGATAGAATAAAAGGATATTCCAAGGGGAGAAGGAAAAGGGGAGGGAAAAGGAGTTGGTAATGGAGAGACGAAGAAGAAAGTAAGAGATAGAGTGAAGCTATTCACTTATTTATTTGCGGGTTTCTTGAATTGCAGATAAGCCATATAAGGAACTGCTATAGGGATACGTATATCGACATAAGTGCGTTGCATCTTAAGGGAGGGGCTTAGGCTAGGGAGGCATTAACAACTACGTCTCTAGTCTCTACTACTAGGGGCAAAAGAAAGGAGGATCATAGGATCAAGTCGATGGATTTCGTCGATCTGATAGGGAGGGTTAATTTTCGCCCGAGGACATTGCCATCGGTGTCCCTGCTTCCAATCGCTGATGTCGTCCATTCATATAAAAAACTTGAAATAAAAATCAACCAATACTATCTTTGCAAACTTGGGTCAAACAATTTTATGTATAAAAAAAAACTTACATTGATAACACCTGAATTTTAAGGTCTGAACAAAAGTAACACCGTCCCACTCAAGTTAAAAGAACCACACCCCGTACGACGAGCTAACTGATCGAGCAACGAGCAGACCTAACGTGGCTATGAAGTGAGGACAACCTAGAAGCATCGCTACTTGGACGTACCCTAAGTTTTTCTTTGTTGATTTATGGAAGGTGCTAAAAGTGGTAATGTGACTAGTTAGTAGATTTCTTGGGTAGTGAGATAGTCAGAAGATTAAAGCTTAGCTCCTTTTATGTCAGCTGAAGCTGGTGAAACGTCAGCTTCTAAATGCAGATTATTTATAATTTTCTGAGTTGTCTTTCGATTCCGTAGGATATGTTCGAAAATTTGGTTGTGAGTTATAGGAACTACGTTTTTTAACTAGATATTCCTGAGATTCAGTAAACTTTAAATTTGTTTTATTCGAATAATTTTCTTTATTGGCTTGTGAGTGTGTGTAACATCGGAACATATTCTAAATAGTCAGGGACAAAACGTGTTGAATGATTATGAGTCAGATTCGGAAAGAATTGTTAATAGTTATTGAACATATGGAACTCTATGGTTGATATGTCAATAATAAATTAGGAATAATTTGAGATTATCCATTCTGAGGAAATATTACCGTTACACTCGTAATCGCCTTAATTGGCTTATAAGACTTGGTTAAATAAATTTTTTTTTTTTGCGTTTCTAGATAATAATTATTTTTTTTTAATACAAACAAAAATACTTAATATAAGTAATTGTTTACCTTAGCTGAGGTAAGTGTTTCTATTCTGGCATCTTCTTTTGGATATACCCAACCAAAAGGAATATAAGAACCATTTGCATTGTCCAGATAATAATCCCAAATTAAACTTTTTTCTACAAACTCTCCTCGTTCAGACACCATTAATTTCGGCCTTTCAACCATATATAACTTTATCCCAACTTTTTGCTAAAGAATTATTGTTGTTCTCAATAGATTTCCAAATAGTTCTTGTCTCTTTAGGTTCTTGTTCGTTCTTTACAAAATCTTATAGTTTCCAAAAAGCTTTTGCTAATCTGACGATTCAAAATACATTATTGCAACAAAGGAAATATAATTTCTAAGAAAGATTGACTATTTGTGCCGACTTACGTTCTTTTACAAGCTGGAATGCTCATCAGCGCTTCTTGCAAAACTTTTTCCTGTGTTTTTCATATACCATCTTTTCCTTTGTTAATCTTTTACAATCACCCGTTTTAATTGTAATTTATCTGAGTCGTGGTTCTGCCATTAGCCTATGAGAAATAATTACAACGTACATATATTTAATTTAGATTTTACATAAATTGCCAATTGAATAAATGAAATAATCAATAAATAATTAATTTGGGAGGCATGCTATGTGTAGTAACGCACCGATTCAATTTGTTTTTTTGTTATGTATGATTTGGAATGTTGTTGGTATCAATGCCAATATCAGAATTAATATTAATGCTGCAGGATGTTGCGCATGCGTTTGCAGAATTTAGACTTTGGGACGGACGTGGACTGGTCTCTGGATATAGATATGTGAATGTCTTTGTTGGCAATTGCATTCGCACTTGGTCTTGCATCCATAATAACTAATTTGTCTGCATTCGAATTCAGAATATAATTCAAGTATGATTCATTTTCCCGGCAGCGTTTACCACCGACACCAACAAATGGCTGAGAGCAACGTGTTATCGACACGTTTGTTGTCGGATGAATCCATGAAAGGAAAGGAATGCGTCCTTTTGATGCGGAAGAAAATTGCAATCTTTCCTATATCGGTACAACGAAGCAACTTCTTCGTCAATGAATTTCCAACCACAAATCCGACATTAATTTAAAAAGCACTGGGAAGGCAGCATTCGCCTTACACTCCATTGAGCGTAGACACAAACCAGATTTTGACAGAGCGGAAATCCTGGAAAGGGAGAAACATGTCTCCAAGCGGTATACTCTAGAAACGCTTCATATTATTAACAACAAAAACAATATGAATCGTAAACAAGACAGCCTGAACATTTCAACGGTTTACTGCTCTTTGGTGACTAAGCAGAATCCGTGACAATTTAAAGCCGACTAAACTTTAATCGAAGTGGTTTTTTATATCATACATTTTTTTTTTAAACATTGCTTTATATTTGTCTTTCATTGTATTATTTATGTTTATCTGTAATACGTACTAAATGTAAGTTTGCCAAAATTTTACACTAAATGTTCTTACGTGTATAATATGTTCATTTTATTTTTGTTAATGAAAGATCCCATGAAGAAGACGGCAACCACCGTCGAAACGTGGGGAAAGGAAATGAAATTGTTTCATTAAAAAAACATAACGACCAAAACAGCCAAAAGAGATATATTTAAATCTCGAACACCTATAATAAATATTAATTTTAATTTTATATATTTTTTATAAAGAGTACCAGAAGCGCAATTAATGTCAAAATTATAAACTTAAGCCCATAATTTATATTTGAATTTGTTTTATTATTGAATTTTAATACTTCGATTGATTTTCGATTTTCGATATGTTTCGCGTGTATTTTTTTCGTGGAAAAGTTCAGTTCAATGTTTTTAATTTTGACATTATTTAAGTTAGGTATTATAAAACTTTCATAGTACCTACATAAAATGTTCATACTTGATATTATTTATCTTAATTATACAGTTTTCAAATTTAATCAAATAATTTTCTTTGACTTCTATTTTAGAATCGTTGCAATTATGATTGACTATAGTTTTTGGCACATTTTTAAGAATTAACATATTATTAGTCAACGGTTTAATCTCAGTGTTTTTATTTTCTATGAAGTTACATCAAGTATTCTTTCCGAAACTATTTTGTATACATTCATCAGTTATAATTATTAGATTTTCTTCTCTTAATATTTAATCGCTATCCATATAGTTATCTTGACCATCAGTAATTAATGACTTGTGTTTAGGAGAGAGCTCAAGGTTTTTCAGATTTGGAATAGGTTTAATAAAAATTCTATGAAATTTTGTGTTACTATAATTTGGTATCAATATTATAAAAATTATTAGCTTTTCATGAAATATGGTAGAACTTTTAATTTTTTTTAATTTTTCTAGTGTTATGTTAAAATTTTGAATTTCTTTTAATGACGGAATATCTTAACCTAGTAGGCCAATTTTACTCAACAAAATACTTTCTTTTACATTTCTTACTTGATTGCTCAAAAGTTGGATATTTAATTTGGAACGCGTGTTGTATACCTGCTATTCTGGAGTTTTCCCTATCTATTGCATTACTTAGAGATGAGAATTGGTCTTTTATTTCTTTCTGTTGTTTGTTAGTGTGTTTCGTACTTACTTACTTACTTAGGTGGCGCTACAGTTCGGGATGAACCTGGGCCTCAACCAACATGCCTCTCCAGCTAGCTCGGTCTTTGGCTAGCTGCCTCCAGTTACGCACTCCAAGTTGGATGAGGTCATTTTCCACTTGAGCGCGCCACCTTAGGCGAGGTCTTCCTTGATTCTTCCCTCTGGGTTGGAATCGAAGATCCTGCGAGCCGGAGCATTGTTGTCCATACGCTCCACATGACCTAGCCATCTTAAACGTGATATACGTATTTTTTGTACCAGGTCAATGTCGCTGTATAGCTCGTATAGTTCATGGTTGAACCTTCTCCCCCAAAGCCAGTTAACGCAGATAGGGCTGGAAATCTTGCGAAGAACCTTACGCTCGAGATGACTAAGGATATCTTCATCCGCTTTCGATAGAGTCGATGTCTCCGCGCCATAGAACAGGACTGGGATGATTAGAGCCTTATAAAGAGTCTCCTTTGTTTTTCGAGAGAGGGCTTTACTAATCAATTGCCTCCCTAGCCCATAGGAACAGCGATTAGCAAGAGTTATTCTTCGCTTTATTTCTAACGAGATGTTGTTGTTAGATGTTACAGCGGATCCGAGGTAGACAAAGTCCCTAACTACCTCGAAGTTGTACCTGTCTATTGTGACGTTTTGTCCAATCCGCCGGTGTTGTGTGTCCCCTTTTGTGCACAGCACGTACTTCGTTTTGGCCTCATTGACTGCTAGTCCCATCTTAGCCGCTTCAGCTTCAATGTTAGCAAACGCTCCAGTGACAGCTCACTGGGTTCTGCCAATGATGTCTATGTCATCAGCGTGTGCTAACAATTGCACAGAGTTGAAGAAAATTGTGCCAGTATATTTAACTTGGGAATTTCTTACAATTTTTTCAAGTATTAAGTTGAAGAAATCGCACGATAGCGTATCACCTTGTCGGAATCCTTTCTTGACATCAAAAGCTTCTGTGAGGTTAGTACCAACCTTGACGGAGCAGCCAGAGTTCTCCATCGTCATCCCACACAGTCGGATGAGTTTTGTGGGGATACCAAAACCAGACATGGATCTGTATAGCTTGTCTTTATAAATGCTATCGTACGCGGCCTTAAAATCGATAAAGAGATGGTTTTTATCGATTTGGAGTTCTTGGGTAGTTTCCAGCATCTGCCGTAGCGTGAACATTTGATCGATTGTGGACTTTCCTGGCCGGAAACCGCACTGATAGGGACCAATCAGGTTGCTGACAAATGGTTTCAGACGTTCATATAATATAGCAGAAAGGATCTTGTACGCGATATTCAGGAGAATTATTCCTCTATAGTTGGCGCAGTTTAGGGGGTCTCCTTTTTTGTGGATCGGGCAAACGACGCTGAGGTTCCATTCATCAGGCATACCTTCTTCTGACCAGACTTTAGAGATGAGTTGGTGTATGCACTGTACCAGGTCATCACCGGCTGCTTTAAAGAGTTCGGCGGGTAGTCCGTCGGGGCCAGCAGCTTTGTTGTTCTTTAGTTTGGATATTTCTATCTTCACTTCATATTGTTCAGGTGGACGGAAGTGTTGTGTATCATCGTCCATGTTGAATGGTCCATTCTGCCTGACAGCGGGATGGTCTTCATCGCCGTTTAACAGTCTGCGGAATGGTCCTTCCATATACTCGGCACCGACTGTGACTCTACTACGAGGTTTCCATTCCTATCTCTAGAGGCTTCTGTGCGGGTTTTTTTGCCTTGACTCGTTCTTTTTACCTGTTGGTAAAACTTCCGCACGTTGTTGCTAGAGTAGCATCTCTCAATATCTTCGATCGCGCGCTTCTCATGCTCTCTCTTTTTCTTGTGCAGAAGCCGGTGTTCTTCCCGTCTTTTCTGCTCGTAGAGCTCGCGAACAGCTCTCGTCCTTCTTTGCAGCGCCGTTTTATATGCCATTTGTTTAGCCGCATATGCCAGCCTGTATTCTTCATCGAACCAGAGGTTTCTTGGTGGAGGTCTGGTGAAACCTAGCACATCAGTTGCGGCACGTCTGATGGCTTGTTGACAGCGTTGCCACTGGTCTTCGGCACTTGATGCTGGCGGCAAGGATTTCTTGAGAAGTTACGGGATATTCGATCGGCATAGGTTCTGGCGGTCTCTTGCGATTGCAGTTTTCCGACGTCATACTTCCTCACAGTATTACTCCGTTGTTGAGACGTTCGGGTTATTCGCATTCTTACCTTGGCTGCAACAAGGTAGTGAACCGAGTCGATGTTAGCTGCTCGGAAGGTGCGAACATCCAGAATACTGGAGGGGTGCCTTGCATCGATCGCAACATGATCAAGCTGATTGACGCTTATTTGATCTGGATGCCGGCAAGTCTCTTTGTGTATCTCGCGATGAGGAAACCGTGTGCTTGCAATGGTGACGTTACTTGCCACCGTAAAGTCAATTAGCCTAGGTCCGTTTTCAGACGTTGTGTCATGTAGGCTATGTTTTCCGAAAGTACTTCCAAAGATTTCCTCTTTACCTATTTTGGCGTTAAAATCGCCTAGTACGATCTTAATATCATGTTTGGGGCACTGCTCATAGGCTTTGTAGGGTAGCTCGTAGAAGTCATCCTTGGTGGCGTCATCCTTGTCTTCTGTGGGGGCATGAGCGCATATTATACTAATGTGGGCGAATTTAGCCTTGATACGGATTGTGACAAGTCGCTCACTCACGTGTTGAAAGCCCAAGACTTCTTGTCTAAGTCTGCCGCTTATGACGAATCCGCACCCAAATAGACGCTGTGGTCTTCTTTCACAATCACCGTAATATACGTCACAGTTTTTCATCTTCCTTTTGCCCGGCCCATCCCATCGCACTTCCTGGATATCAGTAATTCCTGTTCTGTAGCAGTCTAGGCCCTCCGCTTGTTGTTCGGCTGCACGTGGTCTGTTACGAGTTCTAACATTCCACGTGCAGATCCGAAGGTCGCTGACCTTAATTCATTTTGCCGGGTCGTCAACAGTTAACCCGTCCTTTTCCGAGGCTATTAGTCGCTTCGCAACTTATATTTTATTAGATGGCGGGGTTGTTAACCCCATGCCCAACCCCCAACCTGGAGGGCCAGGTCCTTTGGTGGACTCCTTGGACGAAAAGAGCCAGAAAGTCCGGAGTCAGTAACCCGCTTCAGGGATATGAGCGCTGCCGTTAGCCCATTAAGGGCTCATCCGCCACCATCTCTATTTCAATGCCCTGACTTGCATTGAATTGTCCCAATGACCTTATCTCCAAATACGTCGAAGTAGCTCATTAGGGCATCTGCTTTGTTGACTGTTGAAGCCGCCGTTGGTCCAATTATTTGGGCTCATCCGCCGTACTTCCTCTTTCTGAGGAGCTCATGCAAGACTTCTGCGAGTCGATCAGAACAGTCATTAAAACAGAGCATTATAATGTTGCTTTCTTTTCTCTGTTCAACACTCGTGCTTATAAGTTTAGCAGGAATGTCCGGATGGACAAGCCAGTACCCGGTGGTTACCGCAAGGAGGTAAAATAAGCACAATTGATGTGTACGAGATAGTTACAACACTGGGCATCGTCTGGTTGAAGCCGATCAGGGACTGCTCTATTCATACACATCGAACCACCAATGTTTTTCGTAATGTTGTTAATATTCCCGTAGAATTTTATATTAATTTTAACTTGGTCGTTCAAACCGTTAACGAGATTTTTGTTGTTCTGTTCATCTTCATAGTCCATTGTTCCGGCTAAATATTTAAGACTTTTCCCTACAAAATTGAATAATGCTCTTTTTTGTCTGTCTTTCTGAGTTAGACTATTGATTTCGTTTTCTAATTCATTAAGTCCATGTAAAATAGTTGGTGTCTCGTTTATATTTCTTAATTTGTGAACGTTATGTTCTACTAATTTAAAGCTGACTGTCAATAGTGTCAGATTTATAATGTGTAATATCTTGAAATAGTTTTGTATGACTTTTACTTCTTCGCCTCTAATAGTTATAAATCCGTTTCCGTCATTTAAATTTTGTACGTCAAGTCTCTGTCCGTTTGTTCTTGTCGTTACTAAGAGAAGTGTTAATACAGGGTTGCGTAACGAATCGTGCTACAAAAATAAAACGTAATAACTTTTTTTCAGTGTGAGTAATCAGCTTATTTTTTACTTGCGATTAAAGGTAAGTTATGTATTCGTACAAAAAAAAATGTATTTGCTTCAAACTTGTCGCATATTGGTTTTTCGGTAAAATGCTCACACGTTTTTTCAGACGACAAATAACAGTTGCTCGCATACATTTTTTGTCGCCATTCAAAAACGGCTCCTACGATTTTTATAAAAAAAATAAAATGCACGACTGGATAGCACGAACTGCCTTGTCGCTAACAACTTTAATGTAGCTAACCATTGAGGTTTAGTTAGTTAGGTGTAGTTATCCTATGCAGGTTTAAAGCCTATGTAGGTAAGATTACCTTGGTTCTTATTATAATGAATTGTCGAATGGATGATTCAAGGAATAGTTACATAGGTACCTACCTACAAATGTATATTTAAATCTAAGTTATTGATTTTAATTATGTAAGTTAGGAGAGTAAAATGTATCTGCATATATTATGTACGTATTGATGGAATCTAAGTATGTAAACGTGTTCATATAATAATGAAAATGAAGGACGTAGTTGGGTAGGTAGCTATATACATACAACTTCATAATTTAGGTATGCAATATGCATACATAAGATTCATGTGATTTTTAAAGACACATATGTACATATGAATGTATGAGGGCCAACATTGTATTTAGTATTAAGTGACGTACGTAAAAAGGGAATAATAATAAGGTAGAAATAAATAGATAATACACATAATTAAATGTTTTTATAGTGCTTATTCGTTATAATTTGGGGAAAAACAAAGATGCAATTTGAATTGGCGATAACGCAATGCAGGTAAACCATCTTATTGTATAACGCCATCTAATTTATTTAATAGCCCTAATCTTATGAGTTTAATATAAAAATGTTAAAAGTATACAAATCATTACCCACATAATTATTTCATTTGCTTAAATTGGTTAGCTAATAAATACAATTTGAAAAAAAGTATGCCAGTTGAATTCTTGGATAAATTAGATTAAATAAAAAAATAACCTAAAAAATCGTTTGAGCGGGTTTTTAAAAAAATAATTTTTTATGTATAAAATTTTAAAAACATTTTTCGAAAAAATATTTGAAACGCCATTTTTAAGATATTATAAATATACATATAAAATTCAAATTTCAAAAAAATTCTGGGTCTCGTTTTTGAAAAATCGATTTTTCAAAAAAAAAATTATTTATTTATTAAAAATGAAAATTTAAGTATGTAGGTTTATTAACACTTAGGGAGCATTTACATAAAACAAATTTTTAATCGGTCCATCCAATGGTGAGAAAGTCGAAAATATGTAAAGTGGTTCTATGGGAGGTACCGTTAATAAGTACGCAAAATAAAATATTTTTATACATGAAAGTGGACTGTAAAAAATATGACACACATATTTTTATAAAAATTTTCGAAGCCGTTTTCGAGAAATACATTTTTTTCTTAATGGTTTTTTAACATTTGTATAGTAGGTACCATTGGTTTTTATTTTAGGAATACAGTTTTTTTAACTGTTCAAGATAATATCAAAAAACTCCCAAGTACGAATTTTCGAAAAAAATCCATCAAGTGCGAAATTTTGAGTTTTCAAAAAAAAATTTAATTTTTTGTAATTTCATTAATGTTTAAGCTTTATAGGAGCGTCTGTATAAAAAAAATTACAAAAAATCGAATCAACCGTTTCTTAGAAAATTGAAAACAAAAAAATGGTACTACTAGAGGTACCAAAACTAACAATTTGTTGCCTAAAAAAATTACTAAAATCTACCCCTTCCCTTCCTCAATGAACAGATTTTTTTTTTATAAAAATCGTTGGAACCGTTTTTGAAAAAAATAAGATTTTTAATTTTGGCCAAAAAAATGTATGGGAGCTACTGTTATTTGTCATCTTAAAAAAAATTAAAAAAATGTGTGGGCATATTACCAAAAAAACAATATGTACAAAGTTTGAAGCAAATTTATCCAGCCGTTTAGGCTGTAGACTCGAGGACAGACAGACAGACGGAGTTGGGGGACCCACTTTCTTGGTGTTCCCTATGATCGTAATGTCATGTTTGATTGTTAGAATTTTTTTTTTCTTGCACGAATCCATATCTTGCCTTATAGTACCTATATAATCGCAAGTAAAAATCAGTTCATTAATGAAGGGAAGGGTACCTTTTGATAGTGTTTTTTTTGGAAAAAATTGTTAGTTTTGGTACCTCTAGTACAACCATTTTTTTTTGTTCTCGATTTTTCAAAAACAAATAAAAAAATAATTTTTTTTTAAATCGATTTTTCAAAAACCAATCACAGAATTGTTTTAATTTGAATTTTATATGTATATTTATAATATCTTCAAAATGGCCTTTCATTTTTTTTCTCGAAAAATGTTTTCAAAATTGTATACATAAAAAATTAGTTAATTAAAAAACCGCTCCAACGATTTTTGAATTTTTTTTATATAGTTTTATTTATCAATGAATTCAAATTGCATCTTTGTTTTCCCTCAAACTATAAAGACTATGCAATATAAAAATATTTAATTATGTGTATTATCCATTTATTTCTACCACATTATTATTACGAATTTTTGCGTTGTCGCTGAATACTAAACACACTTTAGGCCCTCATACATTTATTTATATACATATGTGTCTTTAAAAATCACATGAATCTTATGTATGCACAATATTGTAATGGCACCTAAAGTTATATGCATTAAGCTACCTACCCACCTACATTCGTCATTTTCATTATTGTATGTACATGTTTATAACTTATGTTCCGTCTATATATGTACGTATGTAGATACATTTTACTCTCCTAACTTACATTATTAAAATCCATAACTTAGATTTAAATATACCTTTGTAGATAAGTCGTCAAATAGCTATAATTCCAGCCAAAAATAATTGAGAAAAAAAAAATTGGTGTTAGCACACTCAAGTTGTTGTTGGGCATTCAAAGTCATTAAATGATACAAAAAGTGCTTTAAAAGCAAGTATGTAATCATACAAAAACTGAATATATTTGTAGGTAGGTACCTATGTAACTATTCCTAGAATCATCCATTCGACAATTCATTATATGTACTAGGAATCAAGGTAATCTAACCTACAAGGGGTTTAAACCTGCATAGGATAACTACACCTAACTAACTAAACCTACATGGATATAGCTTGTTAGCTACAAGAGCAAGTTCGTGCGATCCAGTCGTACATTTTGTTTTTTATTTTATAGGCTACTATTTAGATTTATCAAAATGAAGGGTTAAGGAAGAGAAAGAATGATAAGCAAGATGTGTGGCGCGATGTTCTGAGACTGTAGGTGGTTGTTGTTTCAGATTTTATCTCCAGCGATGTCGGCTGAACTAATGCGGAGAAATTTCCGTGTCTTATTTATCTATGTCCCTTATAGTTCGCATTAATTTTTTTCCGTCCAAACGGAATTTAGGCTGGAGTTTGGCGGTACTCCCCCGAGTAGATGGACCATTATGAGGCTGGTGAACATGTTTGCCGAATCTGGAAGCATCGAACGAAGACCGTATCATCGAGATTCCAATGTTCGGGTTCAAGATACAATCGGGGCTGTTGCATCGGCAATACAGGCAAATCCAAGTGTTTCGACTCGAAACTTATCGGGCCAAATTGGAGTTAGCAGACGGTCATTACAACGGATACTTCATGATGACTTGTAAACTTGTTTCTTCTTATTATATTCTTATTCTTATTATATTCTTATTCTTCTTTGAAATATTTCCGTTTAGGAAGTCTAAAGGTCTTCTTTTTGTTCTTGAATGGATATTTTTATTATATATTGCAACTGCATTCAAAACCTTATTACGTAAAATATCTCTGTTGTTTTCGTCAGCAAAGAAGGTGCTAATGTGTTCATTCCGCGTTGAATGGAACCTTTCTATATCAGATTTACCTGTTTTGTTATAAGGTGTCGTGATGTGTAGATGGACATTTTTCTCCTTAAGATATTCCCTAATTACTATTGAAGAAAACCCGTCTCTCCATCAGTTATTATTTTTGTTGGTCGACCAAAACTTATAAACCTATGCTTAAGTGTATTAAGAAGGCTAATCCACGTTCTATGCTTTGTTTCTTCTACGGTCACATGTTTTGTGAATTTATCTATCATGGTATCATACATTAGATTGATATTTGCGTACCATGTATTAATATGGATATTTCATTGGGGTTTTCGGGTGTTTCAGTGATTTGTAATGGAATTTTGTACGGATGTCTTTCATATTTCGATTTATTGCAAATTTTTCAATTATTAGTTATTGGATCCTATCTTTTAATTTGGGGCATAGAAAACATCTTTAAGTTCTTCATATGTTTCACTGATACCTCTATGATTTAAGTGTTCATGTGTTTTAATTATTACTTCTGCCAATTTCTCCTCATTATCTATATCTCCTTAAAACTTACGAGATTTGAGTACCCTTAAACACTTGTTTTTATTAAAATACTTCACATAAACATCTTGGAACTTTGCAAATAAATTATCGTCTCTAGAGAAGACACCTACTATACCTTTTGGAGGGAAAAAATTCTTCATTATATCTATTGTTAATTTTTCGTTAAATCTTTTTATTTCTACCACTATTCTATTTTTCCCAAAGGTACGGTATACCTTATGGTTGTTTGTATTATCCTAAGTGTTAAGAATAATTTGCGTCTTGTAAATATTGACAGGAGTTTCTACGATTGGAATATGGTTGCTACTGTCCTCATTTGCGCTGTGAATAGTTGCAATTATTGATTCTGCATTTTCAATAACCGTATTATAATTTTCTGGATTTATAGTAGTACTGCAGTGTGGTTCTTCTAAATTTTGGGTAATAGTAGAATTTCCCACAATTTCCCTGTAGTATGTTTGCATTCTGGATAAGCCATATGCGACCTGATTGTCCTTACCTTTGACATATTCGATCTCAAAATTAAACTCGTCTAGTCTAATTTTCCATCTTTGGAGTTTAATGTTAGGTTCCTTGAGAGAACTTAACCAAACAAGCGGACGATGGTCTTTTTGAACCGTACACTTTCTTCCATAGAGATACGGTCTAAAATATTTTTTGTTCCATACTATTGCCAACAGTTCTTTCTCTATGGTAGAGTATTTAACTTCGTGGTCGTTAAGCGTTCGACTTGCATAACACAATGGATGGTTTTCTTGTGAAAGTACAGCCCAACGCATAGTTTAAGGCATCTGCGGTCAAAACGATTTTTTTATTAAAATCTGGGTACTAGAGTATTGGGTCTGATAGAACTCGTAATGTTCGTCATCGGTAGAAAACGCTGTTTTCTTTGTATCATCCTCCGCAATTTCAATTTTATCGAACCCTTTCGCTAAATCTAGCGTCGTGAAGTACTGAGCTCTGCCTAGTTTGTCAAATATTTCGTCCATATTACGCATAGGGAACTTGTCGTCTATTGTTACATCATTAATTTTTCGATATTCTATCACTATTCTCCACTTCTTTTTATTTGATGCATCCATTGTTTTGGTACCACCCAGATGGGTGCTGAGTATGGAGAATTACTGCGCTTTATGATACCTTGTCTCAGCATATCGGCTATTTGTTTCTTTACTTCGTTTTTGTGTACTTCTGGGTACCTGTAAGTTTTTGTATAAATTGGTATCTCATTCATTGTTCTTATTCGGTGCTTAATTGCATTAGTGAATGAGAGATCGCTTCCTTATTGATAGAAGATTGAAGCGTTTCTGGAGACAAGATTGAAAACTCTTTTTTTCTCTTCGTCGTTGAGGTAATTAACTCCTATTTGGTTCATAATAGAATCGGTACTTATTTCTGTGTGATATATTTGGAACTCCTGTACTATTTTTTCATAGTCTTCGAGTTTAGTATATTTTATAATTTATTGAATTCTAAAACTGCAACTATTTTTCGTAGTCATCAGTTTCTTCTTCATCTGCATTGTAGAAGATTGGAATTTTCGTTTCCTTTACTATCAGTAGCGGATTCTCAAAATCGAGAACAGATTTTATTTGTATTAAAATGTTATTACCAATCAAACCATCATAGCGATCGTAAAATTTGTGTTCAAGGAATTCTGCAGTTTTGTTCAACATGCCGAATTCCTTCAATAATGGAATTTTTACTTTGCTATATGAATATATTGGCCTACCTGCTGTTTTGATTTGTATTGGATTTTCTAGCTTTGTTTGTCATTTTGGATGGCATATGCCTGGATTGAGGATACTAGTTTCTGACCTTGTGTCGATTAGTAACCTCAATTTAAATTTACTGTTCTTCCTTCTTACAACTATATAAGGAAGTCGGCTTGTAGGCCTCCTTCCTGAAAATCCGGCAAGTCCTTGAGAGTGTTTACTTCTCTTTGGTACGATGCGGACAACGTATCCAAGACTTCTATAATATTGTCTTGAATATCTCTGGACCGCCTGGATTGTCCTGACTATTGTTACCATTATTGCCCTGAATTATTACTTAGTTGCCTATATTGTTCAGAGTTATTATTAACATTCTTGTACTGTCTTGAACTATTAATTTCATTATGTTTTTGATTCTTTATTGCCTGAGTTATGGTTTGATAAATGTCTATATTGACCTGAGTTATTATTTTGTGTATTTCGGTATTGCCCTGAATAATTGTGTTGGGTATTTCGGTATTGCCCTGAAATTGTTTTGGTGGTTACTGTGCTGAACTGAATTGTTACAAAAATTTGTTCTAGAGCTATTATTTTTATAAGCGTAGCCTGTTTCATGGAGATATCCATGGCGTCTTCAAGGGTTTTAGGTTGCCTTTTTTTTTTTTTTTATAACTTTGCACGCGCTCAAGGGATTATGAATAGCCTTTATATGTTTTTCTTAACACAGCGCGGTCATCCGGTGGAAGCAGAGAAAGAAGTTTAGGAAAGATGTGTGGCGCGATGTTCTGAGACTAGAGCTGGTTGATGTCTTAGATTTATCTAGAGGGATGGCGGCTGAACTAATGCGGAGATATTTACCGTGTCTTATTTATTTATGTCCCTTATAATTCGCATTATTTTATTTATATTGTTGTCATATTTTATGGGTATGCTAGTTTACTCAATCACATATTGTTAGTGATATGCCTAAACAGTATGTAATGAGCAAAGCAGCAACTTATTTGATGACAATTTTAGAATTGGTTTTTAATGGAATATAAGAAGACACAGATAACGGCAGGAATCGAACCTGCAACCACGAGGTTGACAGGCGAGCACACAACTATCGCGCCACGGCCACCCCCATGCCTACATGCTAAGATCCCTTTCATAGGCTCAGGTATTTTGCTCGTAAATAAGCGTAATGCCATATCGCAATTTCTTTTCGTTTCGACAGAGGACATGACGCCTTTGTCTAATTTTGTTTTATTGTTTGTCTTAAGGGCATCTTGATTTTATCGCAAACATTTTTGCAAGTATCTACGAATTGTATATCTCTTAATTCATCATATAATTGTTCTACCGATTTTTTATCGCCAAAATACTGATGAAGAATTTTTTTTATATTCTCCCAACTCGTTACCGTGTTGATAATGTCTATTGCCTGCCGAACTCTCCCTATGAGCCTACTTTTAATTATACCTAAAAATATAATTTGACTATCTGAATCAAATTTTTCAATTGAAGGCTGTACTTTATCTAATAGTTCTATGAACACATTTAGATTCTCTAGGTTCCCATTGTACGTGGGAATGCTATTTAAGTATTGAATGGAATCTAGGTTTAAAGATAGTAAGGTGCTTACTCCTGCTGATGGGTTGCTTGCTGATGTTATCTTGATGGTAAGCTTGCCGAATGCCCCAGTTAGATCTTCCAGTTTTTTTGTTTTTGTTGTTTTCCTTGATCGCGAGTTTTCTTACTCGAACGCTTAGGACTTTATCTCACTTTGTTTTTCAGTGTTCTTAATCGAACGTTTAGCACTTTATTGTGCTTATTCGAACACCGATTTTTACATGGATCGCGCCTTATCGCACTTTATTGTTCTTATTCGACCACCGATTATTGCATGGTTCGCGCTTTATCGCACTTTATTGTTCTTATTCGAACACCGATTATTGCATGGTTCGCGCTTTATCGCATTTTATTGTTCTTGACTGCGCCAGTTATAGGTTTTAACACAGAGGTTAACATAAAAAAAACATTCTTTTTTTTCTTTGTTTTAATTTATTAATTTATAATTTAAAAAAACATTTTATATTGATTATTTCTTTAATATATATGATTAATTTTAAGTTCGACATGAGAAGCCGCTGTCCAAAGCAAAATGCTGCACTTCTCAAGCGATTGTAGGTTTAAGACTGAACTAAGAAAATGTATTACAATTATTATTTCGTTCTTAATAATATTATTTTGCTTAGTGTGCTTTTTATTGTTTTGTACTTTCAAACGATTTGGTTGGCGGTTTCCGATTACCACTTGACTTTTGGTTTACGGGACGAAGGGGTATATCCGTTTGCGATGTATGCATAAATCACATGAGAATCTGTAGTTTATAATAAAATGGAATTTATGATTGCCGTTAGGCAAAAGAGTTTCCGGGGTAACGGGATTATGGTTTCAGGTGTAGTCTCGGACGTAACTTACGAAAAAATTTGTAAAAAGGAATAATAATAAATAATAAAGGTGTTAGAAATTAATGAATACACATAATTAAATGTTTTTATGTTTGTTAGTCGTTATAGTCTGAGAAAAAACAAATATGCCATTTGAATTCATGGATAAATAAGAATATATAAAAAAAAATTAAAAATCGTTGGAGCGGTTTTTTAATAAATTAATTTTTTATGTATAAAATTTTGAAAAGATTTTTAGAAAAAAATGGAAACGCCATTTTGCAGATATTATTAATATACATAATAAAATTCAAATTTCAAAAAAATTATGTGACTGGTTTTTGAAAAATCGATTTTTCAAAAAAAAAAATTATTATTTATTTATTTATTTTTTAAAAATCGAAAAACTTTTTTTTTGAAAATTTTCTTATGTAGTTTTATTAACAATTTTAGGGAGCATCTGTATAAAAAAATTATATTAATCGGTTCATCCAATATTGAGAAAGTCGAAAATATGAATAGTGGTTCTATGGGAAGTACCGTTAATAAGTACGCAAGACAAATATTTTTATACTTGAGAGTGAACTGTACTTATATAAGAACACACAATTTTTTTAATAAAAATTCTTGGAGCCATTTTCTAGAAATAATTTTTTTCTTAACGGTTTCTAAACATTTGTATGGGAGGTATTGGTGTTTTTTATTAAAAAAAAATAGCTTTTTTTAACTATTCAAGATAATGTCAAAAAAACACAAAATCCGAATTTTCAAAAGAATGAGTCGTTTTCAAAATTTTAAGTTTTCAAAAAGAAAATTAATTTCCCAAAAAAAATTTTTTTTAAGTTTTGGCTTACAATAGTGTTTAAACTTTCCAGGAGCTTCTGCGTACAAAATTTCAAAAAAATCAAATTCACCGTTTCCGAGAAAATCGAAAACCAAAAAAATGGTTCTACTACAGGTACCAAAAATAACAATTTTTTTCCACAAAAAAAAATTATTCAAGGTACCATTCCCTTCATTAATGAACCGATTTTTTTTATAAAAATCGTAGGGGCCGTTTTTGAGAAAAATTAGATTTTTGTTTTTGACAAAATTATTATTTGTTATTTGTCGTCTTAAAAAAAATGAAAAAAAAAACGTGTAGGCATCTTACCGAAAAAACAATATATACCAAGTTTCAAGCAAACCATTTAGGCTGCAGACTCGAGGACAGAAAGACCGACAGACGTACATACATACGGACAGTCAGGCGGAATTGGGGGACCCACTTTTTTGGTATTCTCTATGATCGCAATGTCATGTTTGATTGTTAGAAAAAAAATTTTTTTTACGAATACAAAACTTGCCATATAGTACCTATAATCGCCAAGTAAATACTCATTTGCGGTGCCAACGATGGACTATTTTCTGATTCACTGACTGAATTATGAATGCTCGACATAATTTTCAAACATCCAAAAAATTATTTTTTTTTTCAAAAATCCAAAAAAAATATTTTTCAAAAATATGCGGTATGCAGTATTGCTTAGAATTTCAAGGGCTTACAACATAAAATATTAATTGATCGAAATCCGTCAAACTGTTTATAAGGAAGTTTGTAAACAAAATGTGTGTACCAAATTAAGACTATATACAAAGTAGCACACACACTCAAAATAGTGCAAAATAATTAAGATGTTAGGAAAAATTGTATGTCAAGTACCGTTATTTTTGGGGCTAAGAAAGCGATTCAAAAATCAATTTGAGATAATCACCCAAAAGGTTTAAATAAAAAGTTTGAAGAAATTCGCTTCAGACAGACAGTAGATCGATCTACAGACAGACAGACGGAATTGAGGGATCCACTTTCTTGGTGTTTTCTATCATCGTTATGTCAAGTTTGATTAAAATCTCGAGTTTTATTTTTATCCAAATGCAAAATTTGCCCTATAGAAAGTATCTAGAGCGCAAGTAATACAGTAGAAATGAGTAGGTAGGATTTTCGTACTATTTATATTTTAACAAATTTAAGTTTGGCAAGTTTTCACAGGGAGTTTTGCCACCGTCCCGCGCGCCACGCCATCTTTTACTATAGCTTGAAAACCATCATCGTTTATCTCTATGTCATGAACATTGCGCGCTGTTGGTTATGTATAGTTAAGTAGTATGTAGATACACTGTACAGCTGTGAGGATTGTGGATAAAGTTTGTGTAGCAATTATGAGTGGTTACAGTTTAGCAAAGAGCTGCAGTTCATCCTTTCACACGGCAACGTCCGTTCCGTCGCTATTCGTAGAAGGTACCTATGGGCTCTAATGACACTTTTTTCATAGCCCGCGGGTGCAGTTTCCCTCTCTAAAGCCCTCTTTTTCTGCCCCATCACCTCGGTGGATGGCTCTATGAGTTCAAATTCAAACTGAAAAACACACCAAATGAGAGCCTAGCAGTGGATAATTAACATTCCACCAATCTACGGATGCAATTAAGTGCATCGTGCCGAACATTTTACTATGCGCGTCGCCTTAAACGCTTTTGCTTGCATGTATAGGTTATGCTGGGTATATGTGGGTATGGAATGGGTGTATGGATGTGTGAGTTTGAACACAAACTAGGTTTAAGGAAAATACCCGAGTGTCATGAAAAGTAACGATGGGAAGATGGGAGTTGAAAGGAAGAAGGTAACAAAATGATTGCAACAGCGGCAACAAATGGACATTTTATAAGGAAAATGATGGCAATAGCCGTGCGGACAGTCAAATTTTGTTTATACTTTTTTCCATAGCTTAGCTTTTTTCTCAACAGCATTCCAGACAGCAGCGTAGTTTTATATTCTATCCCTTCTTCCTTCCCTTTTCTGATGCTACACTATTTCCTCCTTGCTATACCTAAATGGTGTTTGTCTAAGATAAATAATATTATTGTCGGGTCTGGGGGTGGGATGCAGAGTACTGCACAACACAGTGCAGTATAGAATAGTATCCCTTGCGCTTAGACATTATCCTCTAAAGTGGAGTCTTAGAGTTTATACGAGCAAACAACGGCATAACGAATTGGTACACTCTTCTGTCTGCAATTTAACATAATTTTTTTTCAATGTATTGTCATTATTTGCGTCCCTGTGTGTCAGCTTAGCGTCCTCGTGATTTCGTTTTTTTTCTCCCTTTCGCCGCGAAAATTTGTTGTATTTTTTGGTCCTTGATGATGTTCATTTATATTAAACGCGATTAAATTAATATAAATTTTCTCTTATCCTCTTGTAGTTGGGTCCTTTTCATCATTGCTGTTCTTAGTCCGATGTGTATATGTGTAGGTATGTATGTTGTGTGCATTTGCATGTGCAAGGGCTTCTTCTTTTCACCATCATCTCCATCCGGGCGATAGGTAGGTACTGGTTACTACTGCCTTGTATGTGAATTTAATTAAAGTTTTGATCTTACTTTAGTATATTTTGCCGGAAATGAAATTCAAAGCATTATACTCGTATATACGCACAAGATATAAGGAGTATCTTTTTTTCAGGCATTCTGCATTCATGAAATTCAATACTGTAAATATATTTTTTCCTTGTATTATATCAGGCACTCGATTATTTTTTCGAATTTGTATGAATATCTACACTGTTCATACGTTTGATCGAATAATAATAATTTATAATAATGATTGAACTCGCTTTTGTGAAGTAATTAAAATTATAAATATCTAATTGGAAATAGCGTATGGTGGTAAACGATGAAGGTATTATTAAAAATCTTTTATAATGAAAATCTTTTATCGTTCATAAGTTATGAATCATAACATAAAATTTATAGCAGAATAACATATTTGGCGGAATACTAGGCCCAATTGTTATAAACATAGGATTCCCATGTGTTGCGAAATTGAAAAAAAATTATTACAAGCTTTAAGGGAAGAAAAAGAAAATCTACAACGAAAGATTACAAAAGGCTTCTGAACGAATTTGTTAAAAAACCCTGCTTTAACACCTAACCTTCTGGAGTTGCAAAAGAACCAATGTACTTAAAATGCCGTTATTGAACAGACAATACGTAGGCGTCTTGCAGAATCCAACGAATGAGCGTATTATGCTTAGGAAAGTAGAAATAGGAACGAAGAAAAGAGGTTACAATAATTGGCAAAACAATATCTCCATAACCCTGACCTTCTATGCAACCGAGTTCTTTTTGGATTGATGAGGGTTCATTTCAGTTTCATGAATCTCATAAAAAAGTATTGTTCGATTACCAAGAGAACAACGTTAGGAGAAAGTGCCGATCAATCCATCGACGTTTTATGAAAAAATTAGTTAATCGTGCGTTGTGACAATTTGTCCCTTCTTCATTCAAAAATATTAAAATTAAATCAAAAATTTAAAAAACCAATAAAGCAATCAAAATAAAAAATTGGGAATCCAGGGGTGAATCAATTCACTTTACTATTAAGGCATAACACTAAGAGTAATTTAATTGTGAAGTTTTATGCGAACACAAACCTGATATTAGCATAGATAACTGTCTGATTTGGTTTCGTTTGTGTTTGTTTTCGCAATGGGTGATGAATTTAAGATCGAGTATTCCAACATAAGTGGGCTTTGAAAGAATTTCTTTGCAGCGCAAGGTCATACTTCAAACAGCAGGCCATCGTTTTGGCATAATCTTTAATCTTTATTGATTATGCTCACGCAATAAGAAATAACTTATAATTCTGCGATAGATAATAGTAAAAATAAATATTTACAATTATATTGCTTAAAGTTAAAATATAGGAAGGTACCTGATAAATTGGATGAGTTACAACTTGAACTTAGATATTTCCATTAATTTTATATTTTAAGAAGAAATGTATGCAATTGTTTGAAAGCTGTACATTTTATTTTTGTCTGTAGCCACCGACTAATATTTTGCGTCTTAGAAGGGTACTACAGTATCTAACTGATGAGCCCAACTGTAAAGCCTGGGCGAAACGCATAATTGGGACTAAGGGTAACAAAAAACAAAATTAAAATTAAAAGCAGAGGCCACAAAAAAAGAACAAAAGCAATACCTACGTATGCACATTTCATATGCGTTTGTATTGTTTTTACATTTCTTCTTAAAATTAAACAAGCCAGAGAACGGGCATTATTTTCTAGGTGTCTGAATTAGACCGAATTCCCCTAGAAAAATATAATTCATAGTGTTTGAAAGCTTTAAATTTTATTTGTGTTGGTAGTCATCGACTAATATTTTGCGTCTTAGACGGGTACTACAGCATCTAACTGATGAGCCCAACTGTAGTACCTGTGCGAAACGCATAATTTGGACTAAAGGTCACAAAAAAACCAAATTAAAATTTAATTTTATACCGATTTAAAATTTTTGTTTTAGATTCTTAATTTTAACTTTACATTATATTATAACTATATAATAATAATTAGAAATAATATATCTAATTTTAATTTTAACTTGAAATTATATTATAAATTTTAATTTAATTTTTAATTCTTACAGTCTTATTTAATAGAATGCTCTAAACAGATGAATAGTTATACAGTGAATAAGGTCTCATGTAGCCCTTCCATAAATTCCTATTTATAAAACATTTTCCCATCAATTATAGTTATGCAGGGTTTTATGTCCAAAAAGTAGCAAAAACGGGTAATCTATTCCATTTGGCTGTCATTATCAAATCAGCTGTTTGTCAGAAAAAGCAAATAGAACTTTTGTTGGTGTCATGATTGCGATTTAATGAAAACAAAATAAATAATAATACAAAATAATAAATATTGGATCATAGTTTTTCATCCCTAAGATCCTGTTTAGATTGGTAGTACCGCCACTATACCATATGTCGAGTATTATGTGTATGAGTAGGGTGACGCTGGCTTCAGATCTCTCACGGTCAGGTTCTGAGTAGCAAAACGCACTTTTTTGGTTTTTGTATTTATTCTATAGAAGTTGTGAATTTGTTTTTTTAAGCACAACATTTTAGGCTTAGCTTTAATTTTTGCAGGTTGGCTACCGGCTTTCGCCGTGGACGCCCACACAACCAAAAAAAGTCCAAGCGAACAATTTCAATAATTGAATCATGCTTTGGAAAACCTGTATTTTTTGTTGAGGTCTCCATTTCTATGATTCATTGAATTGAATCGTTTTTTATACAGTTTTCTTCTACTTGGCATTGGAAGTTTTGCATTTAAATTATTGAAATCATTTGAAAAGATTACAAAATTTAAAGACATTTTGTTTTTTGTTTTATGTCCAAACTCAAAATTACATTTCGACACAGTAATTTCCTTAAGTCTCGGAGGCATTAAAAGGAGTGCATAGCAATATATACTCGCTGTAATGCAATTATAAATAAGGCTGTTAATGTATACAAATATAAGCCTACTCAGTTTCCTGAAAAATAAAAACAAATTTTTAAAGATGATACATGATTCATTAAAAGTTTAGTTGCTCTGGTTTGCCAGAAAAAGCCCCAATTACCACCTAAATCGATGCGTACCACTCTGTGCCGGCTTAGCCACAAAGCAGGAGTATCAAATGCTACTGGCCCTGCGCACCAACGTTTTCTGAATAAAAAAAGTATTATTTATATATAAGATTTATTAACAACTCTTTGCATCAAAATGATCAACTATAACTTTATTTTTCTATCTGCTGGTCATACCAAAAATCATGTTTCGCTCCGCACTACGCGCAAGTTGGCAATACTGCTAAACAAAACAGGGGAATTCCTTAATTTTTTCTCCGCGATAGTCGTAATAACCAAACCGATTTGAAAAGGGTTATATTTGCAGGTTTTCTTTTTTAGCTCCGAGTAAAGAACACAGCTGTCAAGAAAAGATCTGTGTTTCTTTTTTAGCTCAGACACATTTAATCTTTCAACTCGTGTTTCTTTTTAAATCAGAGCTAAATCGGGGCATGAACCATTAGCTCAGAATAAAATGCCCGATCAAAAGGACATTTAGCCGAACATGCAGGCAGGAGGAACTAAAACAAATGAACTATACTCCATACCTTGTAATAAGCATGGACCTGGAACTACGAAGAAATGTTAATAGGTCCGACCTCTCATCATGCAAATCGTTCCTCCTTTAGTTCATTATCTTCTTCAAGCACATTACCTATAACATTTTTGTTATTGTTCCTTCATGTTCCGAACTCATCATCATACTCATAGTTCCCTTTATAGTAGTTCCATGTCTTTCTTTTCGTTGTTGATATGTACTCAGATAACTTTTGTTATAAATTATAAATATAATTTATTATGCATAAATCATTGAGAGCTGTAAGTTTCTGAAATAAATTGGTTTTTAGTTTGACAGAATGATTCAGTTTTCAGTGAGGCTTATAGCATTGAACAAGTAAGAGATCCAATAAAGAATTGAACATTATATACATATTAAATCTATACGCGTGTTTTATTAGAAACATATTATTTTGGCGACGAGAATAAAAATTAAGGAAATATAAAAGTGGATATACATTAGATATAAAAGTAAAAATCGATCAAGATAGTGACAGTGGATCTGATCAATACGTCGATACCCACGAAAGTTTTAATTCAGAACAAAAGGAACAGGTGCATGAATGCAGCATGGCGCAATTCTTTGGTTCAATAGAATTTTTCTCACCTGGTGACGATTTTGATAGCTATGCAGAGCGAATGGATCAATTGCTAGCTATTAACAAAATTACTGATGATACGCCGCAAGGATCATATCTAATTACACTTGTGGGGCCCGACACGTATAAAATTGATAAGTCAATGGAAGCTACAGCTGAACCTCACTCTAAAGGTTATACGGAACTCATTAAAGTTCTAAAAGAACACTTCAAACCTTAGGCAATTATCATTGCCGAAAGATTCCAGTTTCACAAAAGATGCCAACAAAACCATGAATCTATAGGAGACTACATCGTGAAGTTGAAAAATTTAGCAGAAAAATTTGACTTTAAGGCATTCTTAGATGAGTAACTGCGAGACCAATTTGTTGTTGGTATCAAAGAAGAATCAATTTAACAAAAATTGTTAAGCGAATCATCGATTGATTTTGATAGAGCATGTCAAGTTGCAAAGTCTTTGGAGCTTACGAAAAATAACATGCAACTACTCCATCCCAGTTCTATAAGTTATGTGGGTTATCAAAACGTCAACAAGTTCCATCACATTCGTTCACTGCAGAGAAGAAAAAACAAAGTTACAGAGATGTGTCAAAAGAAGTTCACCAACAGTTTTATATAGAGCAGTGCAGAATAACAACAGCAGTTCAACCTTCCAATGTTTTAACTGTGGACGCAACGGTCATTATGCCAGAAACTGCCGTTTACAAAGTTCATCATATACCGCAAGCTCACGGAGAGGAAAAACAACACACAAAATTATCAGGTAAATTATATAATTATAGAAAAGTTACAGTAAGTATATTTAAATCATATTTCTAACATAAATAATGCATGCAATTTTAATATAGAAATTAATAGTAGTTTAGTAATTATGGAAGTTGATACTGGAGCTTCTGCGTCAGTTATGGGTAGTTCTGATTTTCATAGATTATTTTCACATTGTTATGTTTGATTATAGGTGACAATGTTTGTGCTGAATGTGTGTGTGATGTTCAAGTTCGGAATTTGCATGAAAATAAATATTTTGTGATGCTTTTTTTCCAAAGGCTGAGGTGAGCTCGTTGGTGTCCAGGGTCTTTGTATATATAGGGTGATTTTTTTGCTACTTGGTTTTTGACGTTTATATTTTTGACAGATCACACATGACAAATTCCACGAACATTTGACATTTCGATTCAGTATTGTTTGCCATTTCATCATGAATAGACTTACGCCTGAACAACGTTTGCAAATTATTGAAATTTATTATCAAAATTCGTGCTCTGTGAAAAATGTGTTTCGCAAGCTACGTCCGTTTCAGCGACGAAGCTCATTTTTGGCTAAATGGATACGTGAATAAGCAGAATTGCCGTATTTGGAGTGAAGAGCAGCCAGAGGTAATTCAGCAGCTACCAATGCATCCCGAAAAATGCACTGTTTGGTGCGGTTTATGGGCAGGCGGCATCATTGGGCCGTACTTCTTCAAGGACGATGAAGGCCGCAGGGTTACGGTCAATGGAGAAAGGAACCGTTCGATGATAACAGATTTTTTTTGCCGAAAATGCTAGAATTAAACTCGGTCGACATGTGGTTCCAACAGGACGGTGCCACATGCCACACTGCACGCGAAACCATGCATCAATTGAGAGGCGAATTTGGTGAGCAGTTGATCTCACGTTTTGGCGCAGTCAATTGACCACCAAGATCATGTGATTTGACCCCGTTAGACTATTTTTTGTGGGGCTATGTTAAGTCTATTGTCTATGGGGACAAGCCAAACACGATTGCTGCCTTGGAAGCCAACATTGAACGCGTCATTGGTGAGATTCCGGCCGAAATGTGTGAAAAAGTTTGCCAAAATTGGACCTTCAGAATGGACCACCTGAAGCTTAGCCGCGGGCAACATTTAAGTGAAATTATTTTTAAAAAGTAAATGGCTGAAATTGATTTATCGATCCAAATAAAAATTTCATTCACTTTTTACAAGTTTCTGTGTTTTTTTGAATTTTCAAAAACCAAGCTCTTAAAAAATCACCGTTTATAACCTATAGTAATATCACGAGGTAGCTTTTATTTACGCTGGATAAGGACTCGTGAGGGCGCTAGTTTCTACATTAAAATTAGCAACATTTTCAGATTTATCGCAACATTTTGAATATACACACCATTTTAGAAAGAGCAGGGTATATTATGTACATTACCTATATTAATAAAGGAGTAAGAGAGTTGAATAAAAAATATATTTTTTTTGTCATATCAAGGACAAAGAACAGATAAATTGCAAGTAAATAGAAAAATATTCAGTGCGTGTGTGTGAATTTTACATTTAGTTTCGTTTTGTTTTGTTTTGATTTATTTTTGGCAATTTTTTTTTTTTACATTTTTCTTAAGTTCAAGGTGTTTCAAGGTGTTTCGATAAGAATAAGAAAAATAACATCTTAATAATAATAAAATAGTGAAAAATGTCCAATTGAATATGGGCAGATTACATACCTACATAATTGTTTTGTGATTTTGTGAATTTCAGTTTGTGCTGTAGGTAGTATTTTGTGTGAATTTCGTGGATAAAATTTAGATATAATTAAAACACCTACAATGCATTTCTATTTGCAAATTGACTTTTATTAATTTTAAGTGTTGTGAACATATTATAATATCTGTGAAGTGTCAATAATTATATATGTACATACTTACATACCTTCTTTGGTATCTTTAATGTGGAGTGAACATTTATTATTAAGTGGTTTTTTTAATAATAATAAAGAAAGGTGTGTGAATTTATTGGAAGTATAGCCTGTACATTTAAAAGTCGGCTGTCCTTTTTAATAAATACATATAGCCTTTTAAATTACATCAAACAGTATCTTATAATTTGTGTAGTATCTTAAAATATAACATTTGTGATAAGGGAATTACTAACAGCTGGACTCATTACTGCAGTGATTGTGATTTATCCTCCACACGAAGATAAATGACCAGCAGCATCGTATTAATATGGACATATATTTTTGTTTGTATATTTGTAGAATAAAAGAATTTTTCTGTTTTTATGTCTATACCATATTAATATGCAATTATTTTATTTGAATTTCATGTAATAAAATGTTTCCTTTCTTACGTTGTTATGGACATGGTTTGACATTTTTTTCATACAAATTTATTTAAAACGATTTAATTTCCAAAAACGTGAATTTGATTTGCAAAAAGTTTAACTTGATTTGTAAAAACGTGAATTTAAATTGGAAAGGCTATATAAATCGACATTATATTTTTTGATTGGGTAAAAATTTTCAAATATTTTTTTTTTGTTGACAAAAGTGAAGTTTCTGATTAATTTTTTTCTTAATATGAAATTTGAAAGAATACAAACATTTTTGAAAAAAATATTAAATATCAAAGATAAGCTAAGTTTTGTTACAATACAATACGATGTGACCCTAAAACTTCATTAAAAAAGCATTGGGGAGAGTACGATAACTTTGGCGCCAAGATATAATAACGGTTTTTTGGTAGAGGGGCTTAATACAAGCATTTTTTTACTATGGTAGGGGGGTCTATCTCCCCTCGTTTAGGTGGGAGGGGCAATTTTATAAAAATTTACTAAAAATATTAAAAAATTATTTTAAAAAAATATTAAAAACGAACGGCAACACTTACAGTTATAAATTATACCTTATTCAAAAGTCAGAACTCTAAAATTAAAAAATCTTTTGGGTTTAAAGAACAAGTATAGTTTTACTATTTTTCAATTACATATCTTAAAAACTAGAAGACATAAAAAGAAGTAGTTTTCTGTGTTTAATAAAAAAATAATTGGAACAGTTAACTAAATCAATTACTTCTTTATTGGTATTTATAATCATGAGAAAAATAATACTCAAAGTGATGTTTTTAACTTTTTTTTCATAAATTTTGAGTTTGAAGTCAATTATTTCAAAAACTATTGACTGAAACAACTTTACTTAAAATTTATTATAAATTTTAGAGTTCTGACTTTTTAAAAAAGTATAATTTATAACGATATATGTAACTTTTTGTGGGCTGTAGTTCAATAAATTGAAGATGTTATTATTTAGTGTGCAACGTTTCGAACATGTTTATGTTCTTCATCAGGCCTTTATTAGTACAAAATATAAAAGTAATACATACATTAATATAAAAAGTTTTATATACATATGACGTCAAGTAACTTACAAACAATTTTTAAGGAATTTAAGTAAAGCCGAGAAAATTACACATTATACACCAAAAATCTCGAGCAACAAAATCTATTACAAAAAACATCAAATTGATTAGTGAATTTAAAATTTTTTGAATTCGAATTTAAATTTACTGGTAGACAAGAGAAAACGTCCATTACTATACACAATCACCTATACTTAAACCTACTGTGTGTTGTTGGTCGCTTGATCAGTTGGCTGTATGCACTGCTAAGCTTTTCGCAGTCTGATCTTCGGTTGACGGCATTGTTGTTGTTAATTATATGTAGCATCTCCAGCAACATTCTCTTTGAGTAGTGTTGCTCTGTTTGCAAAATCTCCACATTATCCAAATCTGGTTTATGTTTTTCTTGCAAACAGTGGAGAGCTAGTGCAGTTTTTTCTGCAGACCCGCTATTCAAATCTGATCTATGACCAGACAGACGATTTTTAAGTTTTAGCTTGGAGGTACCTATATAGACCGATGAGCATGTCGTCTCTTTCCCACCCAAGCAGTTGATTTTATAAACAATGTTGGCTTTCTCCATCTTATCCACTTTCCCTTTGATGTTAGTAAAAAGCTTGTCTTTCAGGGGATTCGCAGATTTGAAAGCTATTTTTGTCTTCGTCTTGTCTCTAATAGGTGCAGTGTTAATACGGTTGGAGAGGTGGGGAATGAAAAGTGCACTCTTGTAAACAGTAGCTTGTTGGGCATCAAGTTTATTTTCTTTTCCCGTTTGCTGGTAGTTTTTGATGAGTTTGTTGACTATGTTGGTGGGAAAGGAATTGGAGAACAGGGTGTTACGGATAATATTAATATTCTTCTGGTGAAAAGAAACATCGCTTGTGTCGAGTATGCGGTTTACAAAGTTTTGTGCCGTGTTGATAATTATTGGTTTGGGTTGTTTGGGGTGATAATTGATAAGGCGACCTGAAGCAGTAGGTTTCTTATACCAATCGAAAATCAATCTGTCGTTTTGCCTTAAGACTTTCACATCCAGATATGGGAGTTCGCCATTTGATTCCATTTCGACCGTGAATTTAATTTTGTTATTGAAAGAGTTCAATGCATTTAGTGTTTTCTGTACTTCTTCGAATTTAATCACAACGAACAGGTCATCTACATATTTGGTTATGATCTTGGGCTTGTAATCCAATTTACCCAAGACATCTTCTAGTAAGTTTTCCATCACTAAATCCGCTAGAATTGGGGAAGCTGGGCTGCCCATAGGTACACCTTGTTTTTGTTGGTAAATGGTACCTGAATATTCTAAATAGTTATTATCAATGACACAGAATCTCAATATTTCCATAAATTTCGCTTTTTAATATTGGTATGTTCTTTAATCTTATCCCAGTTCATCTTTATAATATCCAGAACTAGCAAAATTGGTATGCTGGTAAACAAGGAAACCACATCAAATGAAACCAATATTTCTCCATTTTCCAGGCGGACCAACCAATCAAGCGACCAACAACACACAGTAGGTTTAAGTATAGGTGATTGTGTATAGTAATGGACGTTTTCTCTTGTCTACCAGTAAATTTAAATTCGAATTCAAAAAATTTTAAATTCACTAATCAATTTGATGTTTTTTGTAATAGATATTGTTGCTCGAGATTTTTGGTGTATAATGTGTAATTTTTTCGGCTTTACTTAAATTCCTTAAAAATTGTTTGTAAGTTACTTGACGTCATATGTATATAAAACTTCTTATATTAATGTATGTATTACTTTTATATTTTGTACTAATAAAGGCCTGATGAAGAACATAAACATGTTCGAAACGTTGCACACTAAATAATAACATCTTCAATTTATTGACCTACAGCCCACAAAATTTATATATATCTTTAACGATAAAAGGTCACAAAAATTACATATAATTTTATTCATAATTTATAACTGTAAGTGTTGCCGTTGTTTTTAAATATTTTTTTTCTAGATTTTAAGTAAATTTTATAAAACTACCCCTCTCGCCTAAACGAAGTGAGATAGACCCCCCCCCTCACATAGTAAAAAATGCTTGTATTAAGCCCCTCTACCAAAAACCGTTATTATATCTTGGCGCCAAAGTTATCGTACTCGTGCCAACGCATTTTTTATCGACTAAAAATAAATGGATAATACCAAATGTTAATATTTTCATTTGCTTAGTTGTTAATGTTTGAGGGAAAACAAAGATGCCATTTGAATTCCTGGATAAATAAGAATATATAAAAAAAATGTCAAAAATCGTTGAAGCGGTTTTTTTTTTTAATTAATTTTTTATATATAAAATTTTAAAAACATTCTTAGAAAAATAATTGGAACGACATTTTGAAGATATTATTAATATACATATAAAATTCAAATTTAAAAAAAAAATCACTGACTGGTTTTTGAAAAATCGGTTTTTCAAAAAAAAAAATTATTTATTTTTTAAAGATCGAAAAACTAGTATTTGAAAATTTGAGTTAACAGTTTTATTAACACTTTTAGCAAGAATAATTTTAATCGGCCCATCGAATAGCGAGAAAATCGAAAATATTAAAGTGTGTTAATAAAAACTAAAAGTGGTTCTATGGGAAGTACTGTTAATAAGTACGCGAAATAAGATATTTTTATATTTGAAAGTGGACTGTACTACTATAAGAACACAAACATTTTTTTAATAAAAATTCTAGGAGCTGTCTTTAAAGTACCGTTATTTTTTTATATTAGAAAAATAGTTTTTTTTTAACTATTCAAGATAATGTCAAAAAACCATCAAATACCTACGTAGTTTCGAAAAAATCAATATTGAGTCGTTTTCGAAATTTTGATTTTTCAAAAAAAAAATGATTTTCTAAAAAGAATTTATTTGGAAAATGTTGGTTACAATAGTGTACCAAAAATAACAATTTTTTTCCAAAAAAAAAATTATCAAAAGGTACCATTTCCCTTCATTAATGAACTGTTTTTTTTTTTAATCAAAATCGTTGGAGCCGTTTTTGAGAAAAATAAGATTTTTGTTTTTGGACAAAAAATTTATGGGAGGTACTGTTATTTGTCGTCTTAAAAAAATGAAAAAACCTGTAGGCTTATTTCCGAAAAAATAATATGTATACCAAGTTTGAAGCAAATCCACTGAACCGTTTAGGCTGCAGACTCGGGGACAGACAGACAGACAGGCGGAATTGGGGGACTCACTTTCTTGGTGTTCGCTATGATAATGTTATGTCATGATTGATTGTTAGAAAAAACATATGTATGTAACTTGCCTTAACACCCTCCTACAATTGCAAGTAAAAATTATTTAAAAAAAACCGCTCAAAGATTTTTGGAAATTTTTGTATATAATCATACCTACCCTAAATAGGTATCAGAATTCAAATTTAGATTAGAAATATTATTATTATTATATGTATTATTATTAGAAATTTACCTTCCTACAAAAATGCAAAAATAGGTAGGTACATATGTACCTATATGCATAACTACAAACAAATCTGAAGTTGAAAAAAATGTTTAACCAAAAATGTACGTATAGTATACCCAGTAGTACATACAATTTTATCTTATAAAAAATTACTATCTAAAATAGTTCAGAAGTTAAAGGCTTTTGAACTTTTTCTCGATTTTCTGTTGACATTTTTTTTATTCTAAATGACAACCATTTAATAACATTACAACCATACCTACATTCCACATTTATGTAGTTATATCTACAACGTTGCTGGACTTCGCACCAAAATTCAAAACTCTAATGATAATTCCTACAAAATCATCAATGAATTCGTAAAAATCTATACACCCAAACCAAATCCACATCTACAGAAAAACACTGTATTTCTATTTCCTCGCTTTTAAACAAAATATATCTTTTTTATTCATAAGGAACTACACACCCAAACCAAATCCACGTATCTACACCTACAAAAATTTATTTCTATGGTTCACATATATATTTAGGTATATGCATGCACTACAATACCGAAAAATACCGCTTTTTTTGCCTATAATGTTCTATTTTTTGTTCACTCGCACTCTTAAACATTTTGTATATAATGTTCCCATTCACGCAATTGGTCAATTAGTCCACCATTATATTCACATACATGTTTCCCAATCTGAAAATTTCCTCAACATTAAACATTTTTTCCGCATCTTTTAGTGTTGAGAAAAATTTTTGGATAAGGACACTAGGTGGATAACATAAGTAGGCACCCCATGATATTACTATAGGTTATATATACAAAGCCAGAGTATTCCGAAGAAAGCACAATAAAACTCGGGTTTTAAGAAGGTTAGAACTCTGTTTAATTATCTTTTATTGCTTACGATATTTTCTGTACAATTTTTCTTACAAACTCTTTAACTTACGATAAATAACACGGTATTTCAGATAATTGGCAGGCCCACGTTCTGCTCAGATGGAGCAGACAGGGAATAGCGAATAGACACGCCCGCAACTTACTCAGAAGGAACAAGAGGGGAAGATCGGGTAGGAATCTAGTTCCTGCCCAAGGCTAGTCCAAAGGAAAATCTGGTAAGCCCACAAATTACTCAGGAGCAGTAAGAGGGGAAGAACGGTTGGGAATCTAATTCCTGCACAAGGCTAGTCCAAAGGAAAATAGGGTAAGCCCATAACTTACTCAGGAGCAGTAAGGGTGGAAGAACGTTTAGGAATCTAATTTCTGCCCAAGGCTAGTCCAAGGGAAAATCGGGTAAGCCCATAACTTACTCCGGACCAGTCAGAGGGGAAAAACGGTTAGGAATCTAATTCCTGCTCAAGGCTAGTCCAAGGGAAAATCGGGTAAAACCACAACTTACTCAGGAGCAGTAAGAGGGGAAAAACGGTTAGGAATCTAATTCCTGCCCAAGGCTAGTCCAAGGGAAAATCGGGTAATCCCACAACTTACTCAGGAGCAGTAAGAGGGGAAAAACGGTAAGAATCTAATTCCTGCCCAAGGGGTAATCCAAGGGAAAATCTTTCTTTAATAACCAAAAAATCCGCCTTAAATAGCACACCAGTGTTGATCGTCCAGCTCGCTGCCGCTCTAGATCAACGAGAAATTTATCCCTCAGTAAAACCAAAATCGCAATCAAGGCTTGCTGTAGAGTGAACAAGCTTCTTCTCTTTTTCGTCGTCTTTCATTACATCTACTTAATATATTCGCGGCTTTGAGGCGGTGTGAACTGTAACAATGACGAACGCAAATGTTAGGTTGGTGCTCAGGTCGATTGATGTTGCTCGAGTTTGTTGCTGGTAAGTGCGTATGACCGAGGGCCGGTCGTGGTCGTACGCTGCTGCTGTGTTATGATTCCGTGTTGGTCGTATGGAATTGCTGTCGGCGGTCGTTTGGAAATGGAAATTGTAACGCTTCGTTACCATTTTTCGTTGGAATAAGTTGTGGTTAAATCAAAAATAAATTTTACGCCATTACTCGGAAGACCATGGTTGGATATAATCATGCCCAATTGGCTGATCATGAATAGTCTTAATGACATGTGTTATTTTAAGAACAAGTATAGTACCGTGTTTTCGCAAAATTTAGATTGTACAATAAAAAAAATTGGAAGTTGGGGTGATTTTAAAGGATAATGCCACACCCATATTCTTCAAGCCTTAAACCATACCGTTTAGCTTACGAAAAGCTGTAGAGATCGAACTAGATCGACTTGTTTCAGAGGATATTTTAGTTGCAGTTCGCCATAGTACGAGTAGATGGACATCACCCATCGTAGTTGCGCCTAAAAAGGACAACAAATTGCGTATCTGTATAGATTGTAAGGTTTCAATAAACAAATTTGTTCAGACTGAACATTATAGGTTACCTAAAATTGATGAAATGTTCGCAGGTCTCAGTAATTGTGCGTATTTTTGTGTACTTGACTTGTCAGGTGCATATGAACAGGTGAAAGTCTTTGAAAAGTCTTAGGAATATTTTACTATAAATACGGATAAGGGTCTGTATCGTTATACTAGGCTTCCTTTTGGGTTGAGCTCAGCTGCCGCGATTTTTCAATCTTGTGTTTATCAAATTTTACAGGGAATACCAAAAGTTTTTGGTTATTTAGATGATATTCTCGTTGGGGGTGAAAATTTAGAGGATTGGTAGAAGTAACTTGAAGAGGTTTTAAATAGACTTGATGCGTACCAAGTTAAAGTTAATGAAGTAAAGTGTTAGTTCTCTTAAGAAAGAGTACAATATTTAGGTCATGAAATCTGTAAAGTAGGAATTAAGCCAACTAAAGATGAAGTGGAGGTGATAAAGTGTGCGCCAGCACCCCACGATGTTTAAAATCTTATCTAGGCTTATTAAATTTGTATTGAAAATTTATGCCATCACTTTCATATGAATTAGCGTTAGCAATTGTTTATGCTGTTCGAAAAATCCAAAGATATTTATATGGCAACAAATTTAACTTACTCAGTGATCATAAGGCTATTCGTGAAATTTTTGGACACAATAAACAAACACCTGCAGTAGCAACTGCACGTTTACAAAGATATATAATATAAATATTTCTAGGGCAATATTCGTATGAAATTAAGTACAAGAAGGAGACAGAGCTTGGGCATGCTGATTGCCCTTTCTTGATTACCGTCTGTAGAGCCTACAGGTGAAGAATCTGATATGATTTGTTATTTAAACGTCCATGGTTGTTGGTCTGATTTAACCATTAAATTGTCCGAAATGGTAACTGAAACTAAAAATGATACAAATTTAAAACAAGTAATCCAGTACGCAATGGAGGGTTGGCCAAATCAAAAGTACATTGAGGTTTATATTTCCAACAGCGAAATTCGTTGTCATGCGAAGTTGGTACTTTATTTTACGGCTCGAAAGAAGTTGTACCTTGTACAGAACTATGACATCCTGGTATTGTTCGATCTTAAATTCTTGCCCGAGGTCATCTGTGGTGGCCAAGGATGAACCATGATATAGAAGAATATATTAAGACCTGTTCAATATAGGATTCATCGCAAAGACATTTATCTGATAAAAGTAAACTTGATTGGCCTTAAACATTTTATCCATATGAACATGTGCATATACATTTACATTTTACATTTACATTTTATACTACTCCGCAGATAAATCTAAGAAGTAGAGACACTGAAGCACTGGCAACTAGTCCATTGGCTTAAACTTTTGCATACATTAATACAACATAGAGAGACAGAGATGGGAAGAACACACAACAGAAGAAACACATGTCAACAGCACGTGGTTGGTTTCCGACGGTCCACCATCTTAGTACTAACCACGCGCAACGATGCTTGATTTCGCTGATCTATGGGAAGCGATGCTTTCATCGGAGCCAAGGCCGTTGACAATATGAGTGCATATAGATTTTTTTTAAGCTAGAAGGAATAGGTTATTTGATTCTGGTTTACGATTAAGTACTCGAAATGAATAGATGTTGCAATAATGAATACTAAAATACTAACGCAGATTCGATCTACGGATTGCCTAAAGAGCTGGTTTCGGACAACGGACCACCATTTGGCTCAGGCGTGTTCTTGAAGTCTTGTGAAGCTAATGACATTAGTGCTTTAAAAAGTCCACCGTACCATCCTGAATAAAATGGGCTCGCGGAAAGAGGCGTCCAAGCGATTAAAGCCAAAAATTTAGCTTGGAAAAAACACGTACGAAAAATGATTTTTCAAGGGTCCTTAGCATTGTTTAATTACAAGAGCACACCAACAACAGCAACATGCAAAACACCTTCTGATTTATTATTTGCGTATAAACCAAGAACAATGTTAGATTTAATTAAACCAGCATACGAAAATAATCAAAAAGGAAAAAAGAAAATGAAGAAAAAAATGAAAATTTTATAAAACCAGTCCCTTGATAGAATTTGCTACGGGCCCGCGCTGGCTTAATTCGGCACTGGTGTCACTCTTTTCTCGAAGATATAGCGGAAGTATATTCCAACGGGCATCAATTAAGAACTGTCTTTCTGATATTAAATAAATGAATCGAGGTATAATATTAAAACTGAAGATCTGTTCGACGCCGGATATCTGATTTTATTATAAAGACATGGAGGTTTGGGTCGTATTATATTCTGAAAAAGAATGAGTTTCCGAAACTTAGAAAAATTTACGAATGCCATTATCAACAAATTCATTGAGAGGTGAGATATGTGGTCATATCTCCTAAGGTTATATACATAGCGTAAAGTACTGTTAAACTAGCCGCGCACATACAATTTTTCCAAAACGAAATAGTTTAATCACTAGTTGAACGATTATCGCGCACAGAAGTAACTTAAAAAGCAATCAACGAGAAAAACCAACCCAGAGACAATATTTTGATTTAATGTGCGCGCAGTTACATATAGTTTGGTCTGGTACACACTGAAGAACTTATTTGGGGAGATCGTTCGACTTGTGCCAAGACACAAACTCTTAAGTTGCTCAAATCGCAGACTGAATAGTTTTTGCATGTGCGAGCAGTCTCATATAAGTCCATGGTTTTCACTTTAGCAATCAAACTGCTACAAGACTGAAAGTTGCATGCGCGCGCCTAGCCTTAACAGCAATTATAATTTTTATCTTACTATTGCTATCACAGTTATAATAAATTTCACATCCACAAATTAGCACAGGAATAACCAACGATTTAGCTAGAATTAATCGGGTGTTTATTGGTGTGAATTGTTGAGCTTTCCATAATGTCCGAAAAATCCCATGCCTAGAATCCAATTGATGTGATTGGTTGAACATAACACCAATAATTTTTGAAGATTCAACAAAGTTAATCGGAGAGTTGCTTAGTATTATGGGTACAAAATATGAAGGACCAAATATATTTTTGGAAATAAGTAAACATTTGCACATCAATGATAGTCCGTATTCGATAGCCCAGCACGAAATTTGTTTTAAGTCTTCATTGACTTCATAAGCACAATTTTCTATAAAACCAATCGGACAACTGTGGTAGATGTGTATATTGTCTGCATAGAGGCGTTTTGACGAATGAAGTATACTAGATACAATATCGGTGCATTAAATAAAGTTCAATGCAATACAGTCCAAACCCAAATTTTAGACTTTATTGCACTCTTAGGAGTGCAAACAAGTGTAAATACAAAATGTAATAACACCCAAACAGACAAAATATTAAGAATAGACTTGGATTAAGTTGAAAGTAAAAAAATGTGTATTTACCGTTTTTAATTGCCAATTTTTAATTAAATCCAAAAAATTTGTATACACCCAAACTGCACCCCACTCCAAATCCTAAAACTGGGCCAAGCAGGAGGGTTGCAGGTGAATTGCAGGGGCAGCATGCCTCCTCTTATGCGCCTAGCTTTTCATAGATGAATTTTAGATATGAATTTCATTGGTAATGATGTAGAATTATCTTATTTCAAATGGAAATACCATCGAACGAAATGGAAATAACATCGATAAAAATTTCCTTGTGTACTGACTAAAACTAACGGCGAATACCGATAGAAATTATTAGCATTTTAGTATTAAATTCGCCTCTATTTTCATTTTTTTGGGAAATAAAACCGATGACCTTCTGCCTTATTTCACGGCACCAATAGAATGATAAATAAAAATATTTTATTTATAAAAATACGTCTTTTGCTTTAATTTTCTTCAGAACAAAGCGAATGCAATAACTTTAACTAGTGCAATAAAGTCCAAAATCCTTTTGGACATTATTACACTATCTATTTATTTTTTTGTTTCTTATTTAGATATTTTATTTCAGTGAATATCGTAATCACACTAAGATACATATCTTATAAAATAGTGCTAAGCTCAAATACAGAAATCCAAAAATACACATGAGTTTTTAATGGAAAATTCAAAATTACATTTTTAAAATAATTATCAAGAGAAAAAACAAGAGATAAATTGTGGTAATAATTTATCATTTTTATACATAAATGTAAAATAATGATTCAATGCGAAACATAGAATGAAGATTAAAATATTTCATTAGACACTACAAGAAAAATGTTTCCTAAGCCTGCTTTTAAATTTTGTTGTGCTATTAATCCTTCTAATATCACGAGGCAAAGAATTCCACAGTCGTATAAATTTAATGGAAAACTGATGTTCCGAGGTCAAACAAGAACACCGAGGATGGATCAACTGAGTCGATCTAATCGAAGAGATAAAACTAATTTTGTGATAAAGATATGAAGGTTAATGTGATACGAGTATGTTATACAAGAGACTCAGTGCACGAAACTGCAAAACGTTGTTGAATGACATGTTATGCAGATATTTCGCATAATGTGAAAGAAGATCATAGCGTTTTTAATTTTCCACTTTAATTACCGTTTTTGATCAACATTTTTCATTTTTTTTTACATTTCTGAAAAAATTAAAATGAAAATAGGTAGTCTTAAAAGTCAAAACAGATTTGTTTATTTTAACAAGGAACTTAGTGCTTTTATTAACTAACATATTATTATTAGGTATTATATTATTTTTGTTTTATTTTTTATCTTATGTACAATTTTACAATTTTTTAAGTTAAATAAAATAATTTGCTAGCCGTACTCCAGTTTTTAAAACACAGATATGTAGGCTTCACTGGACTATTTGCTCAAACCAAGAGCTAAAAATTTTTTTTCCCCGTGGGTAGGTGTAAAACCTTCAAAAGGCTCTATGAGGACCGAAAAACGCGTGCTCATAGGAGTGTGAGATTCCTACTGCACTAAAAACACCTCCTCCTCCCGATTGCAACTAAGGTGAAATTTTTCTAGCAGTTTATTTTTAACGAATTTAATTAACGTGTTGCAGTTAACTATCCGGTGATAGTTCCTTCTTATACCGCGATTTTAAAGCAGATTCTCGTTTAGTGCACCAGATCGGAAGGCTTTGCCCTTCGCAGGCGGCGTACTAAATTCGGCTCATCGATAATTTCGATTATAGTACTATTGCAGTGTTGTAATAGTCGTTTTTTATAATTTCGAGCAAAATTTCTTATTTCATCGCGAATGAGAATCTCGCGTACAACCCAGAGTTGTATACAGTAAGTCCAGACAGGCTTAAGCACCTGCCTGTACAAAATTAGCTTGTTTTCGATACTGAGCTTAAAGTGTTTCCCGAGCAACCAGTACATATCTCTGAAATTATTATTTAACTCTTCGCATTTTTTTAACATGCGGTTTCCATTTTAATTTCGCGTCTAGAGTCATTTCGAGATTCTGTTGACGGTTTGTCACTATAATTGCTCCCTTTATTTACAACAAGCTACCATGGGATATACGCAAGCAAATAGATAGTAAATCAATTTTTTTTAGCCGTCTTCGATTACGGCTACTTAATAGTGATGGTGTAGAAATATTGATACAAGTATTGAACTAACTTCGCATTACAATCCAAAATAATTACCTTTTCTCTCCTAAAAAAAAAATTAAAAAAAAAAAAATCTTTTTCGCCTCCATTTTAAATCTCAAAAAAACAATCGCTTTCTCTTCCGGCGCGGCTCCGTATGACATATTAGTTTTTATAAATCTTCTTAAAAAAAAAACACTTGATACTGGCACTTCTTGCCACAAAGTGTATTAGTTACAATTATTGTTCATGGTTGAATAACCATGTTCTTTTATTTAATTTTTCCTTGATAATTGATACTGTATAGAAAAATTGTAAAGTATATGGAAATTTGTAAATATTGTAACCCGAAATAAAAAAAAAAAAAAAAAAAAAAATTTTGCTTCGTTAGCAAACGGAACTTGAACCGTATTAACAAATACCGGTAATCTATTAATTTTCTTATACCTAAGATCTACATGGACTGATTTTACTTCGTTGAGCGATATCCGCCATGTTTTTGTTCAATCATTGACATTATTCAGAGCTTTTTGTAATTTTGTCGTAGAATCATTTATCGTTTGGCCCACTGCTAGTATTGCAGTGTCGTCAGCAAACTTAGCTACGATAGTGTCTTCTGTTTGAGGTATATCACGTGTAAATAATAGGTACAATATTGGACCTAAAACACTTCCCTGTGGTACCCTAGCCACTATTTCTTTGAGATCCGAGTAATCGTTTCCATGTCTTACACTAAAAAGTCCATTTTCTAGATATGCTTTTAGAAGCGTATAAAGTGCTTTAGGCAGAATATGTCTTAATTTAAAACTTAGGCCTTCGTGCCACACCTATTCAAAAGCTTGCGACACGTCTAGGAAGACCGCTGAACAAATTTTCTTTTCTTCAAGAGTTTTCTCAATGACGTCAGTGATCCTATGCACTTGGTCAATTGTCGAATGATTGATTTTAAATCCGAACTGATGTTCAGGTATTAGGCGCTTTTCTTCTATTATTGGCTGCAGGCGCAGAAGTAATATTCTTTCAAAGACCTTAGGTATTAGGGGCAGAAGCGAAATAGGTCTATAAGATTTCTTATCATGTGATGGTTTTCCTGGTTTGAGAACCATTATAACTTTCGCAACCTTCCATTGGCTCGGAACGTACTTTAGCCTTAGAGTGGCATTTATTATATAAAGAAGATTAATTAACCCTTTGCGGGGAAGCATTTTGAGAACTTCGGCAGTAATTAGGTCATATCCCGAAGCTTTCTTATACTTAAGCTTTATTATTTTTCTACTTAATTCGGCAAGGGTAACATTTCTTATTCTGTAATTTTCGCTTCAGTTAGAAGTCATATTTAAATTTTCGTTGAGTACTTGCCCATCAAAAGGTTTAAATGTGTTCTCCAGGTAATCCGCGAAAAACTTTGCTTTCTCTTGGTCACTTTTTGCCCATTCGTTTTGATAATTCTTAATCGGAGGCGCTGGTAGCTTTGGTTTCTTCGATACTTTAACAGCTTTCCAGAGTGAGTAGTTGGAATCTTTTCCTACTGTTAAGCTTTCAAGATAATTTCCAACTTCAGAATTTTTTAATTCTGCTATCGTCTTTTTAGTAAATTACACAAGCGATTTAAATTTACCTCATGTTGAGGAGCTCGAGTTTGCTGCCATTTCTTACGAGCTTTTCGTTTCTCTTTTACTAAATCTTTTATTTCCTGCGGATATTTTAGGTTTTTAAAGCGCGGCATTTCTCCTTGGTACGGGGTGTTTTTACATGCGGCTTGTTGTACGATATTGACGAAGTTATCTACTGCGTCTTCAGGTCGAGAGGCGTTTGTAGTGAAACCCTTAATTAAACATTATCCTCTATATCTTTCTTAAAACCTTCCCAGTTGGTTTTCCCATTGGTTAGCGTGGGTGGTTTTTCATTTTAAACAAGATTTTCGCTCATAGTGAGAATAACAGCAGAATGACCTGAGAAAAGATCAAAGATTTCTGTTATTCTAATTTTATTTGAGGGTATTCCTTTGACCTTTTTTGTGGTCATGAATAAGGTCAGTTATTTTCGATGGATCAGTCGGCCAGTAAGTCGGGTTGCCGCTTCGTAGAGCATTCGACCGTTTTGAGAAATAACTCTAGATCCCCAAAAGCTGCGCTTCGCATTAAAGTCACCACCAAGAATAAAATTTTGTTTAAGTAACTTTAGCACGATCATAAATTCATTCTTTTCAATTTTACATCGTGGAGGACAGTATATGGAAGATACATTCAGTACAACATTCTGAGTTCTAACCTGTACACCGATTAATTGCATTGGATCAGCCTCTATTCTTGGGCCTATCGTGTGTTCGATGCATTCTTTTATAAATAAAGATGCCCCACCTCTTGCTTTGTTCGACGGATGAGTTGCGTGGTATTCTAAATATCCATTGATCTTACTATTTGATTGTTCCTTGACATGCGTTTCCGATATCAAACAAATATCAATATCTTTCTCATGCATAAACCTTTCTAGTTCTCCAAGTTTTTGCCATAATCCGTTGGCATTCCAAGTAATTATTTTGAGGTTTTCCATCATGTTTTTTCTTTTTGTAGGGCGTTTTGGCCGAAAACTGTTTTCGAGCTTAGTTAGCCTATCAAATATAAGTTTATTTGTACCACATTGCTCCTCAATTTTCGAATGGATTATGTTTAAAACTTTCGTGAGTGGATCACCAGCAGTATCTTTTTGTAAAGGTATGTTCTTAGCCGTTATTTGGGCATATGTGTTTACACTAAATTTCTTTGGTGTTTGCTCTGGTTGTGTTGATTCATCTTTTGCTCTGGGTATTTAGGCATTTAACCTTTTAGAGCTCTTAAGAACTTGCTTTTCTACTTGGCTTGGTGGTTTTCCTTGTGACTGCGTGAATTTTGATCGCCGTTTTTGTAATGCTTTTGCTACTTCACAGCCTCTATAGTTGGCCGGATGACTTTTATTGCAATTTATGAGCGTTGCTGCACTTTTGCTATCTGAGGTGCAGTCTTTAGTAAGATGATTTCCGGCGCACTTTACACACCTAGGTTCTTTTTTGCAATTAGTTTGCATGTGATCGAATTCTTGACAGCGTTTACACTGCTCAATCAGTCTTGAACTCTTTCTTAAAGGTTCGATCTTAACAACAATATTGAGGATTTATTTTAATTTTGTAAATATCGTCTATTTTCTCTGCCTTATCAAAAGTAAGAATAAATAGTGGAAGACCACGCTGTACCACAAAGATCTTATAGTTCCTTTTTAGATCGTTACTAATATCGTCTTTTGGACATGATGGGTGCAAACCTCTCGCTACAACACGTAAAGATCTTTCCGACTTATTCTCATAAGTGTACCATTCCACATTTTCTTCGTTTAGTTTTCGTGACAGGAGACGATAACTTTCAGGATCTTTCACGCAAACTTTCCATTTGTTGTTATTAAGTGAAATAAGTCTGATGGTGTTAACGTCTTTAAGACAGTTTGCAGCCGGTTATACTCCGCAATACCGACAACATTAATTGGTGGCTGAGGCCTAATTTTAAAAGGCTTTTCTTTAATATTGGCATCTTTTGGTGATGCAATTTTTTCAGGAAAACAGGCGCCATCAGGTGAGGATCCAACCTTGCGTTTTTTACTCGGCCTTTTGTTTGAGGACTTATCTGTTTCGCGGGCTAGCTCTTCTTCATCAGTCTCATAAATGACATTTTTCGCTTGTAATGAACCAGCATTCGAGTCGTTGTGGTGTTTATTCTTCAGCACTTCATTTTCCTTACGAAGAAGATCAACTTCTTTCTTTAACTCCTGATAAAGTCTTACTACTTCATCAAGTTTTTGACGAAGTTCATTATTATCTTTCTCAAGAATTTCAGTTTTAATTGAGTCCTTTTTACTCCCGCATTTGGAGTTACTGGCTAACTCTTCTTGCCGTTGTCACTCGATTGGGATGGGGGTGATCGAGCAACCCTTGCTTATATTAAGAAGCGATTTATTAAATGCAATAATTGGCTCTCCCCAGAATCCGTAGAGCCGACCTCCGAAGAGGTTGGATTTTCCAGTGAACCTGAATTGCCACCTGGGGTAATGTATCTATTTGTTTTACTCATTGCATATTTATGTATACGTTCACTCTCAGTATACGGATGTTGGATTTTAGTCGCCTCTTACGACAGACATGCCTTACCTCGGGTATATTCTATTGTGTTCCCCTACCCGAAGGGGTAAAATAATTGTCATGTTGGAAAAAGAGATAAAGGGTTTGCTATTAAATGTTTGTTATTACTATATTTTTTTCTTATTGAAAATTAAGGATTAATAATTTGCAATGTTGATTATGTGTTCCTTTCCACATTACCTATTGCGGTAGAACACTAGATGAGTTTTTTTTTAGATTTCCCCAGTAGGCCTATTCCTCATTCTATTACTACTGAATATTCTATTCCTACTGAATATTCTATTGCTACTTAAAATTTTATAACTACTGAATATACTACTAAATAAGTCCTTATTTTTTTTAATGATTTAATAATTTTTTTTTAGATTTTCCTTTAATTCCTTATTTGATTTTCTTAATTGGGGAATTATCAGTCCGATTAGCAGGAACTTGACGATCTTTTCCTGGTGTTCTGTTGACCAGCTTGGATGGCCTATCTTTCCTTTACCTTCATGATTTCTGCTGTCCATGTTTGCGCAATCCTGTGTGTTAATTGCTTTCCTGAAAAATTTTCAGAAAACATCTTATGAAATAAACTGACAGTTTCTTCAAAACGGACTGAAGGAACTGTCTGTTTACCGAACTCTGAAGAAGTGCTTACTGTTTTGTAAGCTGTCAGTTCTATTAGCAAAGTCTGTTCCCTGACTTTGTTTACCTCGTCGATTATGAACTGAGAGCAAGTTTCACAGTGCAGCTTCTTTTTGAGTTTGGCAGCTACAAATCCCAAGGAATAAGTTGCAGCTGCTTTTTGTAATTTATTACAAATATCCTGATCCTGTGTTGCACGTTCGACATCATCGTTGATATCCTCGCTCTTCAAGTGTTCACTTGTAAAAACACTGAAAAAATTATTCTCCGCTTTCTCTTCGAGCAGGTAATCGTTGTACTGTTCTTCGCTTTCCGTTTCCGCTTCCACTTCAGGTTCCACTCCGTGCAGCAACGGTTCTGCTCCAGCATCTTCATAGAAGAATGACCAGTTTAAGATTACGGGTGAATCTCCATGCGGATGGATTTTGCTCATACGAACCTCTGCTAAACCGCATCATGAAAAATAGGTTTTCCGCAACATCTGTATTGGAGCAGGAAGTAACACTGCTCATTACTCTTGTGATAATCCCACATCTGCTCAACCCCTAGCAGAGTTTGCTTTAATCCTTTAAATCATGGTGGGTAGTATATTTGCTGCTTGATTTCCACGTGGATATCCATTCTCTGGCAAATTAGTAGATTATTTACATTAGGAAAATGAAATCCAAATAAAAACAAGATACAAGTCCCAAAACAAACACAGATAGGTATGCAAAGTTAACTTTTAAAACACTAAAAGCAGTAAGTAGCAGTCATGTATTCTTTTATACAGTTTTGAAAAAAACTATCGGAAACAAATGAAATTAATTAAGTTAAAATCACCGCCAATCCTAAAGAAATTGTCAATGAAAATGAAAAACTAGGAACAAAACCGCGCTTATATAACTAATTTCCGTTAAAAAGTCCTTACCACACAAAAATAAAGCACATACAAAAGTACATAAGAAAGAGTAGATACCTCGTACAAAATTTACTCCTCATTGATAAATTCCTTGGGGAAATCCTGTTCATGTGTTCATGAAGGCTTATTTATTGTATATAAAAATATGTAGTTATAAGTTATAGTATTTATATATGTATATATATACTATATATTTTTAATATACAATGTAAGTAAGAAGGCAGAGAATAGACAACAACAAAAAACTTTAATGAATACACAATCCTTTTTAATATATATGCAAAACCTGACCTGAAGATTCCTACATAAAAAGATTTTTGACCTGTTGCAAAAAAATAAAGGATGCGAAAGTGAAATCTTTTTTTAGGTTTCCCATTATATATTAAAATTGTATGTACAATGATTATCCCCTCGTTCCCTTCGCGCTACTAATTGCCTTATGTTTTTTGTATCTTTTTTCCTAGAATAATTTGTAAATAAAATATAACAATAATTTGTAAATAAAATATAACAAACTTATAGAGTGACGTAATAGGAAAGCCAGGAACAGATTTCATTCAAAATCATTAGAATTTTGAACTTTCGACAGTCCCACGAGCGCAGAGATTTCATGTATCCTTTTTATTCGCCTAAATCATCACATCTCAAGCATCAGTTTTTTCACCAAAAAAATGAACTCATGAATTTCATGATTCCATGTAACCGGTGATTTCATTGCAAATCTTCATCGAGAATGAGTGCACCTACCAACCTCGTAGACCAAGCCCCAGAAAAATCATTGGTATAATACTTCTTTTCCTTGAGGAAAAATCTACTTCTTTAGTAGCGAATTTTTGAACATTTCCCGCACTGGGTATCCTCATTTTCTGTTAAAAAGCCGTAACCAGAGAAAAATTGGCATTACTGCAACTTTTGTAAATACATCTGTATGTATGTTTCTGTTTTATTCTTCTTATTTCTTATAAGGAAGGTATTCTTATATTAATTTTTCCTTAAACTTGAATGCTCTTGCATCAGCTGGTTGCGCAAGGTCATTTGCGACCGAATCTCAGCGAATATTACATACATACATAATTGTACATAATTATTAATATAATTTATTATTTTATTAATATTTATAATAGGTATCCATTAAATGTTTGTACCTATTTTAATTTATTTGCAACATAAATACAAATATTTTGCCATCTATGTATGCAGGTATATTACCTTCCTAATTAACATAATTAAAATACATAATCTAGATTTAAATATACATTTGCACGTAGGTAACTATGTAACTATTCTTTGAATCATCGATTCGACAATAATTGTACTAAGAGCCTAGGTAATTTTAACTAGAAATATATCTGCGTTAAACCTGCATAGGATAACTAGACTACCTACCTTCTAACATTTTATTATTATAAGAATGAATGCTTCTCACTTAGGTAGGTACATATCTTTATTATTTATTTATTTGTTGAAATAATTTACAAAATTAATTTATAAATTACTTTTTGTTTAAAGGCATCAGGGTAGCCAGACCATATGATGCCGTATTATGATTTTACAAGATTTACAAAAAAAAAAATAAAAACAATTATTTACATTTTATTAATTTGTACATTAAAAAGCAATGTATGAAAGATAAGTTAAAGTGATGATGGCAAAATAAACCGGGTTAAATTTCTTCAAACTTTTGGTGGGCGGATACGGCAGCTTTAATTCGACGGATCGTGTTGACATCTGATGGATTTAGGATGTTGACAAGGGTCTCAGGTACATTGTCTGTGGATGCATCTAATTGTCGAGAAACAGGACAGTCCACCAAAATATGCCAAATTGTGAGAGTTATTCAACAATTAGAACATTCCTCTGGAGCCATATGTGTATAGAAATGTTTACTTGTAAACACAGCTTTTCCTACTCTCACTCTTAATATTTTTATGCATTCTTCTCTACTTAAGGATTGGTTATACGGGATACGGGCGATAACTGGTTGATGCTTTCGAAGAAAAGTATTTGAATTTTGCCACTTTTCTGTGAGCTCTTTTTTTCGCAGATGGGTAAAAGTTTTTTGTAAAAGTTGGTGTAATTTAGGGTACTCAAGGATGAGAGTGTAGCGAATAACGTTTTTTGCTGCAAGGTCAGCGGCATCATTACCTTTAATTCCGCTGTGTCCAGGTATCCAAGCTAATATGATGTTAGTGTGCTGGTACAAGCAGTTCCTTATAATTTCTAGGGATGGACATTTATTTGTGGCATTGCTTAATCCCTTGAGTATACCAAGATTGTCGGTTAGTATTAAGGAACGGTCGGAGGTTTGTAGGGCGACAGAAATAGCTTTATAAATTGCATCTAGCTCGGCAATGTAACTGTCCGCATATTCTGGTAGTTGAGCCTGGTGAATAGTTGAAAATTGTGCATTAAGATGGAATTCTATTACCGCATAGGAGCACCATTGATTTTCTTTTTGTGAACCGTCGGTGTAAAAGATTCTATTAGCTCTTATACTAGCGATTAATTCTTCATGTAGCATTTGGTACATAGCGTCGGAAGTGTTTGCCTTCTTGTGTTTAGCGATATTGGTGTTGATTTGTAATGAATTTTGTTTCCATGGAGGAGGGTTCTCAGAAACTATGGATATATCTATTCCAAAAGTTGTTTGGGGCTCTGCAGATATAGAGACCATGTTAGTCAGCGCAGATACAGCGTTTTTCTTTGTGTTTTTGGTTGACGAAATAATTTTTTCGGCAGCTTCGAATAACGGATGTGTTGGAATAATTATAGCCTTACTGATGAGTTTGTGACGTTTCAACTGTCAAAAGTGAAAGTTTAAAGTTTAAAACCTCTTACAAGTTAATTTGAAGCATAGAAAATTACAAGTATTTTTTTAAGTAAAATCATCCTAAATCAGTTCTTTTTGGCACATTTGACTTCAGCAGCATAAAAATTCATCTGTTCTCAAAAAAGGTACGAAGTTTTATCTAGTTAAAATTGCCGGCTTTATCCAACTAAGCCAATACGGGATTTTCTTTATGAGCAATAATCGTAATAAGCGAAATATTACCGATACCTCACCTGAAGTAGAGTCAAATACCAAAAAATATTTTTTATCCAATAAAGAACAAAAAATGGAAGTAGGAAAGTTGTCTACCGAAGAACTAAAACACATTTTCAACGATATTCTTACTAATAAATTGAAAGATCTTGCTACAAGAGACGATCTAGCAAGACTCTACGCCGAAATTAATTCTCTTAAAGCCACAAACGCACAACTTAACCTCAAACTCACTATGATGTCCGAAAGATGCGAGCTTCTCGAAAGTCAATTGGAAATCATTTCACGCAAGAACTACGAGAGATCATTAGTGGTACACTTACCTATAAATGCAGAAACTAATGCAACTCAATTTGCAATCCAAACATGTAAGCTAAGCGAAGGTGACGATATCCACGTTAAACGCACCCGCGAAATTCGCAACAACAATGCTCAACGCGGAACCGTCATACTGGAGCTTCTCTCTACAGAAGATGTAGACAAAATTATATCCGCGGCACACCAGTTGAAAAACTCGGGTAACAGTATTTTCCGAGAGCAGTCTCTTTTGTTCAGAAAGAAAAGACAAACACTTATCGAATTTCGAAGTAAACTTCTGGAAATCAATCCGAACGTTAAAATCATTGTCAAGGGCGACAGAATGCAAATAAATAGCCACACATTTGTTTACAAACACTCGCGAGGTCTCAATGTTAAAACTTCAACGGAGTTGGCATTTATCAAGCAGATGTTTGGTGACAGATCAGCTGAATTTTTTGACTGCAGCGTGGGAGTGACGTTAGATCCAAATCCTATTACGCCATCTTCATCTTCTTCCTACTCTCAACAGACACAAGCTCCACCTATGAGTCAGCGTGCAAACGTTATAAGGGTGGAAACAGATTAGGTAGCGTCTGTCGTCTGCCACAATAATATTAGCATTAACAATAATTTATACAATTTAACGATTTTATCATATAATATAACAGGTATTAGAAGTAAACTTTTGCAAACAAATTTTTTTAACTATATTCAAAATTTCGATGTAATTATTTTATTAGAAACCTTTTTGGAAGAAAAAAATGAAAACGAATTTCTTAAATATTTTACAAATTTCAAAATAATGTTTAATCCTGCAAGTAGATCCAATGTGCACGGTAGAGCCAGTGGTGGCATTATTTGTGGAGTCAAAAAAACCTTAAATTGTAATTTTATCAAGCTTTGTCTTATAGAAAACAGACTTATTTTTCAAATTTCAAACAATAATTTTAAATATTCAATCATCCCAGTCTACCTAAACTGCAATAACTGGCAAAATGACTTTGATGGTTTAGTAAACTTTGTAACTAACTTTAACTTGGAGAACATTATGATCATTGGAGACCTTAATGCTCGTATTGGGGGCTATCAAAATCCATCTGTTCATAATTTAAACTCTCAAAATTTACTTAATCCCAGCAGAAACTCCAAAGATGAACATTTTAACAGAAATGGCAGACTTATAACGGAATTTTTTGAGAATTTTGGACTTTTCGTTTTGAATGGTGCATCTAAAAGCGACAGTAATGGAGAGCTCACGTTTAAAAGCGGTCAGGGTCAGTCTGTAATTGACTTTTGTGCAATATCGGCTGAGTGGCTTAACTCTTTTACAGACTTCAAAGTTGGAATTCAGAACTTTTCTTCGCATTTGCCATTAGAAGTTGAAGTGAATTTTATTAATGAAGACGCTCAAAGAGTCTCCAATAATTTCTCGAAACTTAAGTGGAATGAGAATACTTCTCCACTATATAAAGCTCTTTTAAACCGCCACTGTAGTTCTCTTCCTTCTCAATCATCAACAAGTTTTGAAGAATGTGAAGAGCATATTATCAGAGTTATCAAAACCTCAGCTCCGTCTTCCCAAAATAACAAAAATTACTCCTTCACTCCCCGGAACACATGGTTCGATAACAATTGTAAGAGACTACGTAAACTATCATTTGTGTACCTCAAACTTTATAGATCTACAAATACCTTATTTTTCAAAAACATTTACTTGCATGTTAATAAGGAGTACAAAAAACTCTGTGCAGACAAAAAAAATGCTCATCTTAAAAACTTGTCGATAAAATTATCGAGCTGTAAGAACTCTAAAGCATTTTGGAGTAGTGTCCGGGAACTTAGTGGATGTAGTCGAAGTGTAATAAACACCCTTGGAGCTGAGACACTAGGAGCTCATTTTAAAACCCTTTTGTCGGCTGATGAAAATAATTACACTTTTTCTTACGCTTTATCTAATGTTACAGTCGAAGAATTGGATAGCCCAATAGCGTTATGGGAATTAGAAGCATCTCTTTACAAAATGAAAAATAACAAAGCACCTGGCATAGACGGGATTCCCGTTGAGTTTTATAAAAATAGCACCGATCAGCCAAAGCATTATCTTCTGATCTACTTTAACAGATTATATAACGATTCATATGTGCCAAAAAACTTTAACAAAGCAGTTATTTTCACCATTTTTAAAAAAGGAGATGCAAACCTCCCAGAAAACTATCGAGGAATTTCTATTTTAAATAATCTAAGGAAAATTTTGACTTCTATTCTATACGAAAGGCTCTCCAAATGGATCGAAGGAAGAAATCTACTTAGCATTTTCCAAGCCGGTTTTCGAGCAGGTTTCTCAACGATGGACCACATCTTCGCCTTAACAAATATTGCCAGAAAGTCAATAGACAAAAAGAAGAAATTGTACTGCTGCTTTGTGGACTTTAAAGCGGCATTTGACAAGGTTAACCGACAAGCTTTGTTGTACAAGCTTTCGATGCTGGGGATTTCCCGCAAATTCCTTATGATGTATTTCAATTTTCTTGCCTCATCGAGTGCCTCTGTATGGGTTGGTTCTGAATTTTCAGAATGGTTTGAAACAACGGCTGGAGTTCCACAAGGCTGCATATTAAGCCCATTGCTTTTCTCCTTATTTATTGACGATGTTTTACGAGGTACTTCCTGGAGGAATACTGTTTGCCGGTATCCAAGTAAAAGTTTTGCTCTACACTGATGACTTAGTGCTATTGGCTGACAACCCATCCACCCTGCAGTTACAAATTAACAAACTTAATACTTTTTGCGAGAGGTGGGGCCTTCATGTAAATACAAGCAAAACTAAGGTGATGATTTTTGAAGCACGTCAAAGAAGAAGATTGCCCGAAGAAAATTGGTCGTTAAACAATACACGTATAGAAGTTTTGCAAGAATTTAAATATCTTGGAGTTCTGATTACGCATAATCTAAACTTTTCAAGGCACGTGAAGAAAAAAAGTAATGAGGCTAAGATAGCTTTGAGCTTAATGTGGCCAAAGTTTTTCGCAACCCAAGAAGTTGATCATGCGTCAAAATACCGCGTTTTTCATGCAAGAGTGAACACATGTATGTGTTATGGAGTACAGGCGTATGGTCAATTTTTCTTCGAAGAGTTTGAAGCGACTCAGCGCCATTTTTTTAAGCGACTGTTTAAATTGCCCAATTCAACGCCTAATTATGCTATTTATGTGGAGTCTGGTATAACGCCTATATACATTAAAAATCTCAAAGCCAACGCCGATTACTTAACGAGAGTGATGCGAAGAAGCGGTAGAAGTCTTCACAAATCTATCATGCAAAGTCTTCTGCAAACGAATTCCTCCCCTTTCAAAGACTGGATTCAATTAGCTCAGGCCAATAGGGCTAATCTTTCACTTATGGTGTCAAATGTCGATGAATGGCCGGGTATGTTTGCAGACGTAATCGCAAAAGTAGATGAGAAAATATACAATCAGCACATAACTAGAGCAACTTCCACAACATCCAGGAACACGTATAGAAACCTCAATCACCAGTTGTCATCGGGCAAGAACTATTTAAGCAACGAATTTTCGAGCGAAGCTATAAGCTGCATTTTTAGAGTACGTGTGGAGCTCCTAAACTTAAATTTTATACCACATCGAGCTGATCTACCACAAATCTGTAGCTTATGTAACACAAGAGAAAACGAAGATGTCCACCACTTCATTGCGGCCTGCCCTATTTTGCAGGAAATCCGCCGCTTATACTTCGAAGAGAGCTTTTTGTCTCCAAACCGACTCCATGAAATATTGAACGGAGCATTAGGATGGTCAATTTTGCAAAAGTATTGCCAACATGCGCTAAACTTTCGTAACAGTTTCTTATAATAAAACGAAAAATTCAACCAGTTACTGCAGTTTACGACTACCTATGTATTTATTTTATATTTCAAATCATATTTAAATTAATATTTTTTTTTTGTGTTTCAAATCATGTCAAAATTGTTAAAAAAGGAAAAAAATATATAATCATTAAAATTTTCTTTTTAATTAATTTACTTTCATTCAATATTTAAATTGATACTTTTTATGTTTCAAATCATGACAAAATTGTTGAAAAATTAACATCTTAGCATTAATTACACTTTTTAAGTTTCTTAATTCTTTCTTTTGTACTTTTTTTTTTATAAATTAAATGAAATGTCATTTCAGGCAGACGGCAGAATAGCCAAGACCTTATTCTTAGGATAATAATATTGTTAACCATTTCATAATAAAATAAAGAATTTTAATAATAATATAATAATAAATACTGTTGAGTTTGTTTGCCCTTCTTTTTGCTAGATACTCCAAAGATGTGTATCCTCCTTCGACTCTTAGGGCTTCAACGTTTGTCGATCTAAGGGCACCTGTTGCAGTTCTAAAGCATTCATTTATAGCTGTGTCAATATTTGATAGGTTCTTCTTCGTAGTCCACATGAAGATTGTTAGGCTGTGTTGAAGTGTACCTTCCACTAGGGCCTTAGCTATTCGAAGAGCTGTTTCCATGTGTGGTCCTTTTCGTTTTGAACAGATCATCTTTAACGCGTTGTTTCGCGATTTTAAGTCATTTACCACCTTTTTGACATGTTTATCCCATTTTAGGTTCCCCGTAAAAATAAGTCCAAGAATCTTTGATTCTCTCTTTAATGGAATGGGAGTGTTGCGTAAAACGAGTGGGTTGCAGATACATTTTCTTTTCCTGCAGATATGAAGCATCTCAATTTTTGAAGACGGGATAATAGCGCCCATTTTCCCAGCCCAATTAAACATTGACGTGTCTACTCGTTCCAGAGTATCTTTAACCTGATTGGGGGAACCCGAAACGACAACATAGATGTTATCGGCATATACTCCGATAAAGTCGAGATTGTAAGTCGGCTGGGAAAGTTCAACTATCAGGGAGTCTATGTATGCGTTATATAGAATTACAGAAAGCGGTGAACCTTGTGGTGTACCGTTGTCTAATTTCCTAAGTGGTGAATCGTATCCGTCAAAGTTTACTTTGAAAGTTGTATTACTCATAAAGGATATTATGATCTTAAGTAATCTTTTTGGCACACCCCATTTGTAAAGCTGCTCAATTACTGGAACCATTGTGACTCTTTCAAATGCTTTTTCTAAGTCGGATGACATTACTATGCTGTGCTTAGTTTTTGACAAGTTTTGTGCTAGTACGTGTTCCAGTAAATGCAAGAGTGTTGAAACCCCTCTATTTGTTCTGTAAGCGTGTTGTTCTGTACTAGCCTTTTTCTCTAATAACGAACTTATTCGTCTCTCAATAATTTTGTCGAAAATTTTCGAGAGAACAGGAAGGAGTGAAATCGGGCGATATTCATTGAAATCATTGCTATTTCTTGCGCTTTTAGGAATCGGCTTGAGTTTTGCTTTTTTCCAATCATGTGGAAAAGTCCCAGACGTTAGAATATCATTATATAGCGCACAAATTCTATTTTTAAGGCCTGTATCGCTTAGTTCGATCATCTTGTAAGTGATTTTATCTTCACCTGGGGTACTTCCTTTTGCCATCTTCAGTGTCATTTCGAGTTCTACAAGTTCAATTTTTTCTGTTAAAAGATCGCAGTAGTCTTGGTTTGTATGAAGGGTTTGTAAAGTAAAATTTAACTTATTTGCTATAATATTCTCTTGATATACAGTGTCTGCGCTGTATGACGCCCATTTATCTGCAAAGATGTTGGCTATTTTACGAGCATCTACTTCCAGGTCTTCATTCACTTTCATATATGGGAATTTTCTGTCTGAGCTTGGCATACGTATTGCTTTAATTCGATTCCATAGCGTTCTCGTGTCTAGAGAAGGATTCATTGTATTAATAAATGTGTTCCATGAAGCTCTTTTGGAACGAATAGATTCTAATCTAACTTTAGCAAAGATTTTTCTGTAGGCAACACAGTTTTCTGTGGTAGGGGACCTACGGGCTTTTTTCCACGCTTTGTTCTTTTCCTTAACCATTAAGGCTAACGCTTTTATAAACCATATAGGGTTGGTCTTTGTAGGTTTGGGCTGAGCTACGGGGATGGATTTATTTGCTGCGGTTCTGATGATTTTCTTAAACTTTGATGCTTCCTGGTTGACGTTGGTTGACGGGACTACTTGGGCGTTTAGTTTTTTTATTTCTGCTTGATACAGATGCCAATTTGCCAGTTCTTCTTTATACCTTCGAGTAAATTTTGAACTAAATCTTTGTTCTAGGCTGCGAATAACAATGGGCATATGATCTCTAGTAACTGCGTCTGGTAGCACTTCCCATCGTAGGAAAGGTGCTAAATCATGTGTTGCAAAATGACATCAATGGCCGAAAAAGTGTTTCTAGTACTAAAAAATGTTTTCGAACCATCATTCAACGTGATGAGATTACAGTCGTTTGCGAATGTTTCAAATACGCTTCCTTCAATATTTGTTGATTCTGAACCCCATAAAGTGTTATGGGCGTTTACATCACCAAAAATGATATGATGAATGTTTGCATTCACAGTTGGAATACCATTCAACAAGTCCATGTTGATTCTCAAATCGTGCTCCTTGTAGACATTTGTGATTTTTAGTGGTTTATTTCCCGGAATTTCTATTGTTTGGTGTAAAAGGTTTGTGTCAGAGGTAATATGGTTTTTTATTGGGATGTTGTTTTTGACAAGTATGCCTATACCAGCTTTTGAATAATCATAAGCTTTGTTATGATGATATGCTTGATAATTTTTAATTTTAAAATATTTTTTGTTTTTTTCAATGATGTGAGTTTCTTGTAAAGCTATTATATCTGGTTTATACTTGGCTATTAAATTTTCTAAAGCATGTTTGTTGTTACAAAAGCCTTGTATATTCCATTGGAGGATTAGAAAATCCATTGCCAACGAAGCCATTATTGCGGTTGGCGAATTTGGTTCGAGATTGGTGTTTTCGGTTGTGTAATTGGTATGTTATTTTTCTGTTGTTGTTGGGTTAAAATGTGATTAACTGAGAAGTTTGTTGTTTTATTCAAAGGAGTGGAAGCGAGAGACTGAGGTTGGTCCCCAGTACCGATATCCATTTCAATATCATTGGAAAGTTTTTCAAGATAATCAAGATTGTGATTTTTGTGTTGTTTTTCTTTCATAAAATGTGTGTTGTTTTCATTTTGTTTGTTGATTGTCATTGGTGTAGATGATGAGCTATCGGTTTCTTTTTGTGTTTGATTTGCAAGAGAAATTGGTTGGGTTTGCTGTTCAGCATTTGGGGGTGCTACTGTGGCAGTAGTTAAGTTTTGTTCCTCACTGTTAATGTGTTGTTCTTTTTGAGTGATTAAATCATTCGGTTTTAGAGTATCAAGCTTCTGTGTGATCTGTTGTGGTAGAGAACTATTTTCCGAATAGATTGGTGTTTGTTCTCTGATATGCTTCAATCTCTCTACTCTCGCTTTGATAATTTCTGCAATCGTGGTATTACTTTCGCCGCGCTTTTTAGGAGCAGGTAATTGGTGCAGAGAGGGATTATCGTTGTAAATAGCCCACGCATCACGAATAGAGCAACGACGATCGGCTTTAATCTTGTTAATGGATTTACGGGGAAGGAAGGAGGGGCAGGCGGGGTCGAAAGAGGTATGTGTCTCTTGTCTGCAGTTGGTACAGTAAATGCGGTTGCATTCGTCATGGGGCGGAGGGAGACATAAATTCCTGCAGAGAGCAATATTGTTGCATCGGTTTTTGGTGTGGCCAAGCTTTTGACAAGTCACACAGCGCATAGGGTTTTGTATGTACTCTTCTACTTTACAGTTAACCCATCCAATTTTGACTTCGTTTGGTCGGCGTATTAAGTCAAATGTTAGTATAGCAGCACCTGTAGAGACGAGAACATCTTTTTCTTTTTTCATGATTTTCTTAACATTGATAACCTTGAATCTACTTAGTTCAGTCAACAATTCTTCCTCAGATATTTCAATAATATGTGTAGAGAAAATTCTTCCCTGAGTGGAGTTAAGACTCAAATGGTTAGACACCTTGACTGGAATAGAGTCAATGCGATTCGCTTTGAGGAATTTATCAGCTGTGCCAACATTTGAAACCTTAAGAAGAAGATCACCTGACCTCATGGCTTTTACTTCAAGAATGTCTTTTGAATTGTTTTCAAGACCACGATTTATTTGAATTGGGTTATATGATGAAAGTGGTCGAATTTGTTCATCTTTGGTTTTTTGCATTCCCGATATGACTAAGAAGCGGGGCACATTATTGTCGTTATGGATTATAGGCAATTCTGGGAATTCTTCGTCGTGTTTGGCGCGCTTAATTTTACGTTTATTTAAAGTATTGTTATTCTGGTTTAAGTCCACTTCAGGTTGTAGACCCTTAAACCAGTTTTGGCGAGGGGGGTCTCCCCTCATCCATGGCTGCAATCTCCTGTTCGTTTGGTGTGGGTGTGTTTTGTGTGTGTGTGTGTATTTGTATATATGAAAAATAAGTGTAAGAGTTTTTGACTCACCCCGAAGAGTAATTGAGTTGTTTAATTTTCAAGAAACACTGGTTAAATAAATCTCTCTAGAGCACAACGTCTATACACGGCGTTTGCCAGCACAGGACTGTGGTACATATCTATTTTGATCTAAAAAAAAAAACTTTTTTGTACATACCTACCTATGTATTTAAAAGTTTATTAACTCAAGCAATGTATGCAAGCAATGTACGGCAACATTTAATCGTACAGTACCTACATACATACATATGTAGGTACCTATTTTATTGAAAATAAATATTAAATTTCGGAAATTATTGTGATTTAAAATGCCATTTTATTAATTCTAGGTTCATTACTTTTAGTTATTATTGGTAGGTAGGATCTAGAGTTATTTCTCAAAAGGGTCGAATGCTCTACGAAGCGGTAATGGAAAATAATTGCGATTTTCATTCGACTGGCAACCCGACTTACTGGCCGACTGATCCATCGAAAATACCTGAACTTATTGATTTTCTTGTGGTCAAGGGAATACCCTCAAATAAAATTAGCATAACAGAAAGCTTTGATCTTTTCTCAGATCATTCTGCTGTTATTCTCACTATGAGCGAAAGTCTTGTTAAAAATGAAAAACCACCCACGCTAACCAATGGGAAAACCAACTGGGAAGGTCTTAAGAAAAATATAGAGGATAACGTTGAATTAAGGGTTTCACTACAAACGCCTCTCGAACTTGAAGACGCAGTAGATAACTTCATCAATATCGTACAACAAGCAGCATGGAAAAACACCCCGTGAAAATTTTTAGCTACCTATAATATGTAAATGTTTCCAATACCTATAAATTTTATACAAACATACATTATTTCAATTAGGTATATCATTAAAGTAATGAAAGTACCTATAAGTACAAGATGGACTTTAAAAGTTTATATGTATTTATTATAAAGAACAGCTGATTTTAAATTTACCAGGCTATACTTGAAATAAATTCATACATCTTTCGTATTAATAAGTAAGTAGAAATGATAATTCACTATTTTTTGCACAGCACGCACTAATTTTTACTTCACAAATCAATAGAAAAATAAATATAAATTCACACACTGTTTATACACACATAGTATGTACTCGCCCAATCGATCTTCATTTCACTAAACTTTATTTTAATTCACATTGCGCACAAGCTGCGCGGCGCGGCGGCGACTGACGAAAAGTTGTCTGCCAAGATTTTTTATTGCAAAAGCAAACCTTTTAGAACACTTTTTACACTACTAATTTGGCACAAATTTAATTATTTTCATGAACAATTTGTATGTAGGTAGGTATGTATGTATGTTAAATGGTTTATTTTTTTCAATTTTATCTTTTTATTTGGTATATTTTAAAGTTTGTAAAAAATAAATGTATGATATACCTACATAAGTACCTAAATATAAGTAAGTACCTAGAAGATGAATTTCTAAAGGCTATATGTATTTATTATAAAGAAAGCCGATTTTAAATTTACCAGGCTATACTTCAAATAAATTCGTACACCTTTCTTATTTGTTTTAGAGAATACCTGCATTTAACAATTTTTTCACCGCACAGCACTAAGATACTTTGACTTCACAAACAAACTTTTTTATTTAATTTTTTGAATTTTGTCTATGCCACAATACTTTATTACAAAAAAGGAGGTAGGTATTCAAAAAATTATTGAATCACCGAAAATTCCACGAAATCACACGAACCGACCGCAAACATTTATTTTACAGACATAGATACCTACAAAACCCAAACCAAAACTAGTTCGAAGGTCAAACGGAATACACACTGAAACTTCTATACTCTTCCTACATTTGACATCTCACGGCTTATGCGTTCATTACTCTGTCGCTCCTTATGAGAATACCCTGAGCGAATTCGTTCTCCTTGACATAGAAAATAGCTGGTTGTTTCGCTTGTTGGTAAAAAGAGCGATTTTTGCTAGTTAAACTTCCATACACAAAGATCTTAATATTTTTAGTTGTGTTGATACCCACATCTCGGAGGCACAACTTTCTATTGTTCATACAAAATTGAGAGATTGCATGCAGAACTGTGTTTCTATCATGTGGGGAGCCAAATTTGACAATTATGGGAGTGTCAGTTTTGGCTGCTCTTGAAGACGAGCTTAGTGTCTGGTGCTGACGCTTAGAACGAAAGATGGCTTTGACAGTCAGTGGCGGCCAGTCAATGATATTACCAAGATGATTAAAAGCGGACTTAAGATTCTCGTTCGGTAGCTCAGGAACAACAAAGATAATGGCATCGGATGCCACCTCTTTGTGCTCGAACTCATCGCATCGCTTTAGAAGATCAGTCACTTCCTCTTCAACAGCTTGTGATCCCCAATTTGGCATTTCACCGCTTCCACATCCCCTTGCAACATTTTATATGAAATTTTATAGTCTTTAAAGCGCTCTTCTATTTTGTCCTGTCGAGATCGTAGGTCTTGTATTGATGTTCCAACTGCCTTAACTTGTGACGACAGATTATTCTCCATGATCGCGATGCTTTTACTTAATTGATCTTTCAGAAGATTAACCTCAGTAGCAATTCGACTTGCAAAACTCTGAGAAAGTTATGGCAGACACAGGTGTAAATTAATTGCCAGATGATGTTGTTGGTTTTGGAGTAGATTTTGCAGTTTTTCCCGTAGCTGATGCCAAAGTTAACTCTGAAGTGTTTTGGTGTTTTGTTCATGATGTACGGAATTACTCACGTGAGAAGAAATGCAGAATATTTAATAATACAATTAAGCTTACAACGTAGTTTATTGGTAAATTAAAACATTTTTGTTATCAAACAATTTTGGTTCACGACTTATTTGTTACGTTTGGTAGATATATGAGTTAAATATTTTTCTCGCGGTTGAGATTAAAAAAAACATAAATGTTTTTTTTTCTTTTCTTTATTGACTATTGTTATTATTATTCTTTCATTTTAAAGTTATTACATTTCTTACTTAATTTAATTTGCTAAGGAAAGGCCGCTGTCTTCAGCCAGGCTGCACCTTTCAGTAGCTTGTAGGATTAAAGACTGACTTCAAAAACTAAATTCATAAATTTTATTAACTTGAATTATTCTGCAGGTATTCCATAATCGCACAGTGCTTCCCGTGGGAATGGAATGCGCCAATTAAAAGTTATTCATATTTCATTTATTTTAAATGTAATATGAGTGTTTATTTTAACTTACTAACGTGACTGTTATGCATAGGGGCAAAGGGGGTGTATGCGTTTATGATACGTTGTGCAAGGTATGCACAAAAATGTGGGAAAACTGTAAATGTGGCGTTAGGCAAAAGGTGTTGAAAGGTAAATGGAATTAAGCTAAAGGGAAAGGGTGTGTAAAGGGTAACGGGATTGCCGTTACGGGTGACGTCTCGGACGTAACTCTTCCCACCTTACGATTCTGCTCCGGATAATCAATATTTTGAATATCAACTTTAATTTTAGTGTTATCTTTAGAATTTGTATTAAAAATTAAAATTAAAGCAATTAAAATTGCAATTATTAACAAGGATGTTCCAAAACTTATAGACATGTGTGTAATATTATTAGTTTTAATTTCCTTGATAAGTTTACGATTTTCTAAATGTTTTGTATGTAGGTCTTCTGTAGAATAATTCATTAAAATATTTTTTATGGATATGTTTTTTAAAACTTGGTATTATAAAATTATCGTAATACGCAAAATTTTCATATTTAATATTATTGATTTCAATTTTACATTTCTGGAAACTTAGCAAGTTATTTAATATTATATTTATACTATATTTGTGACCATTATGCAATATTTGTGTATGTGGTATATTTTTTGTTATGACAATATTCTTTGTAATTTGTTTTATTTCTATTTTTCTATTTTCTATAAAATTACATTCAGGATTGTCCTTAAATATATTGCTAAGACAGGCGTATTTTATTGGTTTTAAATCACTTAATTTTATTGCTCTTAATATTATGATTATGTAAATATGAAATTCTTCAGATATTATTACTTTATGAGATGTTAACAGTTCTAAGTTTTTTTTTTTTTTTTTATAATCTACACGCGCTCAAGGGATTATGAATACCCTTTAAATGTTTCAACACAGCGCGGGCGTGAGGGTGAGGTTAAGGAAGAGAAAGAATGATAGGAAAGATGTGTGGCGTGATATTCGGAGACTGTAGGTGGTTGTTGTGTCAGATTTTATCTCCAGGTAATTTTTATTGGGAATTGGTTCCATTAAAACTTTACAAAATTTAAATTTGGAATAATTTGGAATTAATAATACAAATATTATTTGACTTTCATGTACAATAAAAAAAATAGATGTATTTCTTATTTTGGATAGCTCATTGAATGATATATTATAATGTTTAATTTCTTTAACTGATAGTACATCATGTCCTAGAACTCCTAGTTGACTCATTAAAAGATTTTCTTTGACTTTTCTCACTTGCTCTTTCAGTAACTGGATATCGTACTGGATTAAAATACACATTGCCTGTTTGTTATTTGTGCAAATTCTTTATTTACTACGTACCCTATATTGGATAACTGGTTCTTAATCTCAAGTTGTTGTCCGTTTATACGTCTTGTTGTGTTGTCTGCTTTTTTTTAATTCATTTTTATTTATTATTAACTTATAACTATCGTAATGCTAGACAAAAATTCATAAAACTAGCCTACTTATCAATACCTTATATCTAACTTACTGGGCCTTTGCGAGCACTCTTAGCTAAACTATAACTCTTAAAACTAATTTCTTTCGACCTAAAAACTATTTTATATTTATGCAAATTATTTAAATCTTAATGCTCACCAAGAAAACTTGGGATAAGAAACTTCGTAACTTATCATTTTTTTAAATATAATTTTATCTTACAAACTATCTATAGCAAGACTAAACTAATTAGAACTAAGTATAACTAACTTAAACTAACTAACTAAAACTAACTTAAACTACTTAAGATACCTAAAAATATACAAAACTACTTAAATCTACCTAAAAACTACACAGCAGCAATTTTTTTTGTTTTAATTTTTTTGTGTGTATATTTTGAATATGCATACAGAATAACATGCAGACATACATGCCCATACATATATACGTAAATACATACACACATATATAAGCATATGCAGCCGCATACATACATATTTTTAATTTTTTTTTGGTGCCACCCTGACTGTCCCTTACATAATTACCCTAAATCTATGTAAGTCGGCCAAGGAAAAATCTTATCCGACTTTATATATTAGAACTGGTTCTCCTGCTTCACCCTACCTTTCGATCCCGATCGGACAACGCAGTCCTACTGAACCGAGGCCGCTCTTCTCCACCTTGGGCGATGACGTCTCGACCATACAGGTGTCGCCTATCTGTTGTGTTGTCTATAGCTTCGTTAAAATGTTCATTAATTTTTATTTGATCATTAAGTCCATTAATAATGTTTTTATTGTTTTGCTCGTTGAAGTCTAAGGCTTGTTTAATATCTATTTTATTGTCATAGTCCATTGTCCCTGCGAGGTATTTGGTGATGGATATTTCATCTTTTGTTGGTCTGAAGTGTTTCCGCAATTTCTCCAGACATTGACTCCAATCTGTCTGATGGTTGGTGTATAGAAGATTTTTTTGCAGGACCTTGAATTTTAGTGTCATATATCACTTCGAACGTGGCTGCTCTCTCCTCTACTCTATAACTTCCCAATATTTTATTTACTGTACTCGCGAAGGAAGGGGGTGTCCCTTTTTCACCTTTAAACATATTGAAGAATCTTATTTCTTTTTCTATGCGTGCTCGCACGCTTGTTGGTCTGTTATTCGCACTTTTTTCTAAATCGAAAATTCGCACTGCATCCTTGCTCGGATTTTGTGTTTTGTTGCACTTTTTCACGCACTGTATCCTTGTTCGGATTTTGTGTTTTGTTGCACTTTTTCGCGCACTGTGTCCTTATTCGGATTTTGTGTTTTGTTGCACTTTTTCGCGCACTGTATCCTTGTTCGGATTTTGTTTTTTGTTTGGAGTTCAAATAATCGAAATACACCATTAACATATGCGCTGTTAATGTACGCGAAGACTACCGACTGCGCCAGTTAATTATTTTGCTCGCGGTTGAGATTAAAAAAAATACATAAATTTTTTTTCTTTATTGACTATTGTTATTATTATTCTTTCATTTTAAAGTTATTACACTTCTTACTTATTTTAATTTGGTAAGGAAAGGCCACTGTTTTATTAACTTAAATTATTCTTCAGGTATTCTATAATCGCACAGTGCTCCAGTGGGAATGGAATGCGCCAATTAAAAGTTATTTATATCTCATTTATTTTAAATGAAATATGAGTGTTTATTTTAACTTACTACCCCGACTGTTAGTCATAGGGGCAAAGGGGTGTATCCATTTATGAAACTTTGTGCAAGGTATGCACAAAAGTGTGGTAAAACAGTAAATGTGCCGTTAGGCAAAAGGGGCGTGTTGGGTGGTGAAGGGAATTAAGCTATTGGCAAAGGGTGTGTAAAGGGGTAACGGGGTTGCCGTTGCGGGTGACGTCTCAGCTGTAACTTATGAGCAAGTCTAATGAATAAATTGTATAAATTTGCCGGACGAGATAATTATCACGTCTATTCACTTGACATTACTTTTGCTTATGGCATACTAAATGAAACCCAAGTAGGTAAAGATTCTGACCCTCATTAGTCTACAAGGACAGGTGTTATTATTCTTACAGCATGGTATCACCGTCTATGAGCGAAGTGTTGTTGCTTGTCAGTTTTACCCATAATATTGCAATTGTTTGAATACAAATTTTAACAATATGTGCGTATTGATAGGGCCTCACTAGCCAACTGATGAGTCCATGTGAGATCGCCGGGACGAAACGCAAATTTTGGCGGTGGCCGTAGCGCGATAGTTGTGTGTTCGCCTGTCAAGCTCATGGTCACAGGTTTGATCCCCGCCGTAGTTAAAAACCAATTCTAAAAATAATTAGGCATAACACTAACACCATGCGATTGAGTAAAACTATTATACCGATAAACATGACAACGAATAAAAATAGTAATGCGAATTATAAGGTACATACACGGAAATTTCTCCATTCCTGAAGATAAAATCTGAGACAACAACCACCTCCAGTCTCAGAACATCCGCCACACATCTTTTCTATCCTTCTTTCTATTCCTTAACCTCACGCCCGCGCTGTGTTAAAGCCTTTAAAAGGGTAGTATAATCCCTTAAGCGCGTGTAGATTATAAGAAAAAAGACCGGTAAATCTATTTTGAATCATTAATTCTACAAGTCCAATTAAATATAATGCTAAGTATTATAGTTGTATGTATTATTAAAAACAGCACCTTCTTACAAATTTTAACTTCATGTGGTTCATATTATACGTCCATAAGCACATCCTTCACACATGCTTTATTTATGGTAGCTGTCTGACTCTATCCAAAAATTCCAATATCCGCACTGTGAAATTGTCATTACGGATGATTTTAACGTGCTTAATTATAAATGGCTACGTGATTCTAGTCAAGCAACACCAAAGAAGGTACGCCAAGCTCTTAACTGAGGTGAACAAGTCCGAAGAAAAAAAATAACCACAACGAATATTTTTTTCCCGATTTTGTGGAAAAAAAACGAAAATATATGTTAACATACCGATTCGTCTTAACCTCAGATGTTTTTCTCGGAACAAAACTAATTTTCTCACCACCAATTTATATTTCGTGCAAAGCCGTGTGCTTAGTATAGGGGAAACCGGGGCTAAAAGTAAAACTTTTTACTAAAATTGATGCTGTTCCTAATATTTTTAAAATTATTTAGCCAAATTTTTTCTGTTTAAGGAGCAATATTTCAGCTATGAAATCCAATAAAAAAACCAAAAAATAGTTATTAGAATTTGTAAAAATATAACTTTTAGACAAAAAAACGTGTGGTTACGAAGAACCCCTTATGAAGGGCATGTTGAAACATAGACCGGGGTAAATTGTAACAAAACCTGTTATCTTCCTTAGACAAAAAAATATCAGATTAAGAATAACAAATATAGCACATATACCTGCAAAACTTATGAAATTAATATTAAAGTTTAGAAGTTATTATGTTAATTCACAAATTTAATTAATTAATTAATTTTCAATGTTCCTAGAAAAAAAACAAAATCAATGTTAATTTTTTGAAAAAAAATTGAATTTAGTCACAAAAAAATTAGGAATGTAATTTAATATTCCGAAACCAGTATTAGATATGCATATAATGCATATGAATTTAACTAATTAGCAGACCAGGAAAACACATGAGCGACTTCTTTTCTCTGCAACCTTTTGTTGACAACGATATACGTGAAATGGATTTTTTTGTTTTTATAAAAAATAAAGAAATAAATTAAACAAAACGGAATATAAACAAAGAACAACATTTCCATCGTCTTGGTTCCCAAAAATATGTTTAAAAAAGTGAACGAAGTCTGTTTTTATTTCTAACAACGTACCCCACTAAAATGTTACAAATGCCCCACCATGAAATTTTACAGAAATCACTAAATCGAAAAAAAACCTTAAGCCTTTCGTTGGTCAACTATCTACATAAACTTAACCAAAACATAAATAAATATTTAAAAAAGAACAACTAGAACTATATCTCTTCCGAGTGAAGAGGAATCCCAAAAATACAAAGAAAAAATAATGTTACAAACGTATCAATTTTGAGCACTACCCTTTTGAATTGTCTTTACGTGGTCCTATTCACAGCTAAAGTATACTTAACGGTAGCTTGAAGTAGACGAACAATTTTCTCGTTCACTCGTTTCCTAATTTTCAGGGGAACCCTTTCATTTTTAGCTGTTACTTATTACCCATGTTACTTCTAGCCCCGGCCTCCCCTACAGTTGCTTTCCATACGCCACATGGAAGTGAGCGCGTGAACTTGCAATTGGAGATAGATTTTTTTTCGATTTGACGTTCAATAAATTTCCCATAAAAGAAAACCAAAAAAAGATCTCAAAACAATTCATTTTACTAATTAATAATTTTATATGAACAGGAATAAATATTTTGACAGCAAATAGAAAACAAAGTCTATCTGCACTTGCAAGTTCACGCGCTGACTGCCAGGTGCCGTGACTCTCCCTGCTTTATTATCGCTAATAACCCATATGGTTCACCCCGTGAAAATAAAACGCTGGGTTATGAAAAATTTGTACATAAATGTACCCTCTGTTTGTCGAACTTAATACTAACATTTCCAAACCCAAATAGAAACCTGGATTTCGTGTTGGTTTTGTAATAGGTAGAGTCGCCTATTGCTGGCCCCATCCAGTAGCCGGCCCCTTTCTATTAAAAGCGTTGTAATTAAAAAATCTAAGGACCTACATCTCTGCTTAGAGCCTTATTACGATTTGACATCTATTCCTAATAATATGTCAAAATTGTCATTAGATATGTACAGTACTTTCTAAGTTATGATTTAATTAAATGCGCAACCCTTCGGAAAAAATATTTACACAGGACAACTGTTGGAAACACTTAGCAAACATTGTACCAGAATTTAGTGTGCTTAGGGTTTATGATTTTATATGGGGTTTATATAGTAGAAGAGTATATATTTGAACTAAAATTTGCCTTAAAATTGACAAATAATTTGTAATTTTTGTCGTTTTGAGGGAGCCGGACATAGGAAACACACTAAATTCAAGTTTCGTAAAATAGGTAACATTTAATTTTTGAGAAAATTACAAAAATAAATAAATCAGTAATAACACGCACATTCGAGCAAAAACGACCATTAAAAATCAATTAATCCAGTTTTCGGCCGCGTTTTTGTAAGAAGAAACCAGGGGGCCGAATATTGGGATGGGTTTCTAAATTCGGCCGCTTCATATAAAAAAATCGGTGTGGCCGATTTCAAGAGCATAAGTTGCGGGAATTAGAACACTTAGTGCTCGGACACTGGAGAATATGACTTTTTTTTTAAACCTAAATAAATAATTGTTACATTTAAAAATACACATTTTTGTTTTCTTTTATCGGTTCGGCGATAAATAAAGAATAATTTGCTTCGAAAATGAATGGAAAAGGTTGATATTTGCAGCTTCTGTGCAATATTTTCTACGAAAAATTCCTAAAGGGCCCGGTCACTGGCGACTAGAGTTGTACCGAAGACTGCTTTTGGCCGGATACCGGACACCGGATATTCGACCCGCAGCTAGGCCGAAAGCCGAATATTCGGCGGCCGGATATCTGCCCTAATGAAAAGTTTGATTGTTTGGTAGTCTGGTACTCAAATCAAACCTGTATAAGTAAAACCAACTTAAACATGCTTTTTTTCCTTCTCCTCCACTTCCACAAGATATTCTTATTTTTTACACTATAAACAAAAATAAATATTGTCCTCAATGTTCTGTCATTTCATAGACTGGATGAAGATCGATATTGGTGGTTGAGAAGAGAAGTTTACTATTTTCGATTCTTGAATATTGCTGCGTAGTTTGAAATACATATTAAAATAAGGGTATTCAACAAGATAATTCTCCGCTTTGAAGAAAAAAATATATTTCCGCTGGACGTTGCATAATAGCGTCCTTAAAAATACTTGCTTAAATGAAGGAAACAATCATCTGTTCATTGAACTAACTATATGGGGTATATTTCTACGCTTTCTATGTCGAATTCGTGAGATAATTCTTTCTGATTTGCAGTATATTTTTCCAATACAAACATTGACAGTTCATTTCTGCGGAGATAAAATTATCTGGTTTCTGAGGTTTATCTGGGGTTTCCGCCGTTGCATGAATGCCCTTAATATCTATACTATTAGAGCCGAGAGTATTCAAAACAAAAAATTCAATAGAAATAAACAAAATGAGATGGAACATGGAAATGTCATCTTATGCCAGCTTTTTGGCGTCCAGACATTGGAAAATCATCGCAAGATGTTCGCTTTTACACTTGTTCATGACATTTTTTCGTATCATATAGATGGCCGTGATCTGTTAGCTCTAATCGATCCATACGCCCCTTCTCTTCATCTCGGAACTCTAACCTTGTTTCAGTAGATTGCTCATAGACTATAATTATGCCTCCAATGAGCATGAGCCTATAAATTGCAGTGTCATCTTTTATGTCTTTTATTAAGTAAAAGTTTAAAAATATGCTAGGCTTATAGACTTTTTAACAAACTATTAGTTATGAACTTATGTTAATTATTATTTATTGCATATTAAGTTTTTTTTTTTTTTTTTTAAATGTATTATTAATTAGTCTAATCTGAGTATTATTATAAACTCTAATTGCTTAAAGTAAATACATAAAATAAAACTAAAATTAAAAAAATATGTAAACGTGCATTATTAAATTGCAGATAGCCCATCTTTATTATCTATAAATAAAATCAATCAGATCATAAAAATTAATATTTTGTTATTTTTTTTTACTGAAAAAACAACTATCCGGTATTCGGCCGGATATAAAAAGATTTTTTGGCTCCGGCCGGATATTATAAAAGGAGCCGGATAGGCTGAATACCTACCGGATATCCGTCACATCTCTACTGGCGACACTCCTACGTGTTCTAAAATAACCCAGACAAGTATATAATAAAACGCAGCTACTATTGCCCCGGCAAAAGCATTTCAATTCCCCAGTATTCATCGCCGGGGAAAACAGCAAACAAACCTATCGTAATAATCCTACCCTGTGTCATTGTGTCAGCTCTATACACTAACGTGTCAACGGAAAAGTGACGGATTCTATTGTTCGTTTTCTTATACGTCATAACGACTTAATCATTGGGTCATGCCAACTGTGACATTACTGGCTGAACAGAATGGACGCGTGCCCGTTCGCTCACATTAGCTTCCGCCGCGAGAAGCAATGCTTCCAAAAAAAATTAAACACAATGGACAGCGCGGTCGTTTTAAAACAGCGGTGAGAAATTGTTGTTTTTAATTGATTTTGTAGTTATTTTTGCAAACTTTTAATTTGCAAATTTATTGTGAATGTGTGTTTCTGCGTCGGAGGCCCCGATTAAAATCAATAATTGTGTGGATGCAACAACCAAAAAGATGATTTGTTTTGTTTTTTCGTTATCAGTCAAACGACGCGCGGAAAAACGGAAAAAGTTAAAAGCTTACCAATGTCTAGAGTCGCCACTCGCCGTCGCGCCTCCATTGTATTCACTCAAACGAGTTTCTATGCTAAATGCAACTTTGACAGAGCGATTTTTGAAGTGCCGCGAGATCAACCGCCCGTCCATTCTGTTCAGCTAGTTAGTCGACGTGAACCGATTACTTCCTCTAACGTTTAATGCATGCGATGTATCATGTGGGGCGAGTTCGTATCCTTAACACTGCAATTACATTCAAGGCTTCTCATTTTTATTTCGAAAATGGAATACCTATCACTCGGAGTAAAATGTTTAGTTCTCTGCTTGAAATTATGTCAAAGCCAATTACGTTTAAACAAAAGAAAAACTGGAGAACACTAATTTGTGGCTGCAAAAAAAAATAATATAAATGAAGATTTTTTTTGCTTCATTAAGTTTATTCTCGACATACATATGTATGTAATTCCTCCAAAAACATCATCATCTTCTTCCTTCTTTTACCACGCACCAGCAAATTCCCATACTACGACTACCAGGTGGGAGGACTACAAATTTCTGCTGTCACCAGATGAACTTGAGCTTCAGCTCACAAAAAAAGTTAGAGAGTGAGAGCGGAACGTAGACCGGAGATTATGTTTTGGCGCTTCTTCTCGTATAAATGAAGATGTGCAAAATATTGTATGCCACCGAAGCATACGTGAACCACGTAAACATAGTGTAAAAAAACAAAAAAAAAAGAAACAAACGGACGACGACGACGGTACAAAGCGATACAATAATGACTACGGCAAACAGCAGCCCACCATAAAACCAAGCCACCACACAACACCACCTTCGCCATGATACAAATATATACTGTATTTTGGGGACCTCGAGTATGTTTGTGGCAGGTTGATGCAGAATGGCAATGTCAATAACGCCGCAACGGAACGCACGCCGACGACACGACACGAGGACGTTCGTATTAGGATAGGGGTGGTGGTGGCGGTTGGTGGTTTTAGGAAACAAGAACTCGTTGGGTACTCATGCATATATAGCAAGCAAATTCAGAAGGATTTTGGTGTTCTGGCTTTGTAAATGCAAGGGAATGTTAGATACGTATACCTACGAGCTACGAATATGTGTGTACATTTAAGTAGCTGGAGCTGGGGAATGGTGTAGATCCGGATGTTGTGTGGATAGTGGATTCAATGGCGTTCGAAAACAACGAAACTTTTCAAGAATATTTTGATATTGTTCTTATCTACCCATCGGAACTCACTAACTCAATATATCGAATGTAGATAGCCTTTGATAGACGAATGAAGGTATGCATGTAGGTAGGTACTTATACTATATTGAAAATTGGAATCAATGTTTGATTAAATTGTTCAGGCATTATGGTAATTTTTTTCAATTTTTCGCTCATTCATTCATTATAACCTTAATAGTTGTAGGAAGGTGGATACCTAGTTGATTTTCTTGCTCTTGCCTGAACCTAAATCTACTCCAGGTTTGAGAAAGAAAATAAATTTACTCCACCACTCTAGTTTTTTTAGATCTACTCTTTTTGTTCACCCTGAAAAATTCAAAAAATAACCCAGCTCAACCCGACAGCAATAATTATCTTCCAATATACAAACAAAAATATAAAACACAATGGGAGTGAATCCAGCTAAAAGTGGTTAAAAAGAAAAAGTTTACCAAAACGCCTACCGAATGTTGTGTAATAAAACGTTAACTTACAAGGAACTTTCCCAATTTAGAACTATGTACATATATGCAAAGTCACAAATTCACAAAGCGAAATGGGTTAAAAATAAAAGCAAGCTTATATACCACTAATCGTGGATTTGATATTGTTTCGTAAAAAAATATTTACTTTAGTTAAAAAATCTTTTATTTAATAGGTACAGTTATTGAAAATTTGAGTTTTTCTTTCGTTTTCACATCTACCCCGGAAATTTTCGATTTACTCCAATTTTCAATTGTATTCTCAATTTCTCATATACCTACATACCTACCTACCTGTCCTATTTTTCTTGATTTTCAATCATTAATGCGAATCCTACAATTTTTTTGCACGCAATTTTATCATTTCAAGAGGAAATACCTAGGTGCCTACTTAATTTTACAATAATTGTTTAGGCAATAGAATCTTATTTGGCCTTGCCGTACAAGTACCTACCTAGTATAGTGACAGTGTGTTGAGGTTTCGGATGTACACACATGCACCTATATATTATGTAAAGGGTCCGCAAAATAACTTTTTTTTTGAAAATGGGCGCAAAACATCGAGTGTAGCTTCGGCTGTGTGGCACGTAGCGCCGTCCTGTTGAAACCAGATATTGCCAATATCCTCCTCTTCAATTCTTGTGAACAAAAATTCGTTCAACATTTCCCGATAACGATCGCCATTGACTGTAACGGCCACTGCTTGCTCATTTTCGAATTATGCCTCTGGACCAAAATCCGCACCAAACAGTGACTCGTTTTCGGTGTATCGGCTTTTCAATGTATGCGTGCGAGATTTCTGTGCCCCAAATGCGACAATTTTGCTTGTTATATACCCGCCAAGATCAAAATGAGCTTCATCTGAAAAGATGATTTTTTTGGCAAAATCGGCATCTTCTCTAAGTCGATCGCAGGCCTACTTAGCTAGCGTTGTTCAAGCGTATACACAACCATATTCGTTCAGCGGAAGGATAAAACTAATTATCTGTCAAATCAGACATGAGCTAAGTGTTACCGTTCACGAAATAAGCACTAGTTGACAAAAAAAAACGTAAGATGGCGGACCAGTTACATAAATACCTACCTAGTTATGAAACAAAAATAGTACTTGCAACTACTGGCAAGTGGATCTTGCTCTGCTCTGAGGAAAGTAGTGAAAACGATGATTGCTCACTTCGCGGTTTTCTTTATGCTTTTTGGATGGTATACATAATAAACAACATATGTATTAAAATTTGTTTTTAGAAACGCAATAATCAAATCGCAACAATTTGACTCTTGGTAGTTGTAATTGGATTTGTTTATTTGACCACCGCCTTTTAGTTCGTCAAATGCTAATTAATGTAGTAGGGGCCCATCACATTGGCGTGAAAACATCCGCAATGCTAAACAATGCAAGGACAATTGTATACAAACAGTGTGGGAAAAACGGGAGGACAATGTTTCCATTTGCAATAACTGCTTGGACATGATAAAGCAAGCAACTTCAAAGCAATGAAACTCAAAACGACCTAAAGAAAGTGTTTGAGGGATGCTCTCAGATTAAGGTGTGTATAATGGTTTATTTCCAGAACTGTTTGAAGCATTGGAATCTGAAATGAATCCCCCAAGTTGTTTGATCTATTTTAGGACTTTATAACAATGCAAAAATCGACAAAATATGAAAGGATTCAATAGCGATGAGTCTTCTACCTGAGCGCCAAACTTGTCGAAATGTAGAAGCTGAGTAAGGTCAAAGAGTCTCGAGAAATCTTCTCTAGACGAGTCCTGAAACCAAAGGCCGCTCAAATCTTCCCGCAACCTCTCCGTTCTATGTCCCCCTCCTATCTCCACCCCCGTTTGGTATGGTGTATAACTGTCCAACGATTTACTCCCCTCGACGACGGTTAGGCGAATAGCTGTCCGGCGTTGTTCTCCACAACCTCCACTCCCTTCTTAACCTTACCATTCCCAACCCACTGTAAATTTTCCTTATTGGGCTGGATCTAAGGTGTTACACGACCCGTGCCGATGATCAGCCTGGTTGGGGGCCCAATTCAAAATTATCCCAGTCATTAACGGAGTATCCGGATAACTGGTGACCTCCGGATTAACTAGCCTTATCTGTATAATCGAATCTCTGTACAGGCGGGCCACCCTTTTTTCGCTACTCGTGGGACTTAAGATGAAAAGAAATAAAAAAAAAAGAAGATAGATGAGACCGGTTCCTCTGCTGTTAGCCGTTTCTCCTGTGATTCGTGTCAGCGGCGAGGAGGCTGTGGCATGTCATGACCCCTCTGCTCTTTCAAATCACAACGAGACAAGTAGTAAGGTAGAAATACCTAAGTTCAGTAGTGGCGGGATTGTGAATAATGATCCTTCCACCACCAATCAGAGTAAACCTGAACGCCAAGATAAATTGGGCCAAGGGCATTTTAGCGACTGCTCAGAACAGCACCAGCGCCGACTCCACGTCAAAACGACAAAGGTCTCTGGAGGGTATCGGGACCCAAACGGCCCAAAATGCTTAACACCAGCACTCCCCTTCGCGGCCTTTCTAAATCGTTTAGCGACGTACTGAAAGGGAAAATTGTAGTTGCAGTCATCGACAGGAGCAGTATCAATGGCTCGATCTCGAATGATCAATGGCAGATGGTGAAATTGAAGCTCTCGACAAAGCTTCTTAAGCATAATGAGGGAAAACTCGGTACTACCACCGCTCACCAGCGATGGGGGTTGGCATCAAGGGCATATCAAACTCATCGCTTGTGATGATCAGAGGTCGTGCGATCTATATAAACTTGCTGTCAGCGGGCGAAATCTGGCCAGGTGCTAGGCTTGAGGTCGTAGCTAGGGAAGACAGTCCGTGCAGACCAAGAGCACTCATATGGATACCATTCGAACCCTCCAGCTTAGATGATATAATGCAAATAATTAACTTAAGCAACCCGGAATTGCCTACGCATAATAGGAAAAATACCAAGCTATAGGTGGTGAGGGGTCTTTATATAAGTGCGATTGTCATAATCAATAACGATTCTCTCACCCCTCTGGCACAGGCTAAGGGTCTGATTAGGTATGGGTTTGGCTCGGTCACCCTAAAGGTTTACAAAAATATGAGAAAGACGCGGAAAGCGTCCCTCCACAATTAATCGAAGCAGCAACGATGATCGAACCTGAACAAACGAAAATTCTGTGGTGAATTAGGAATTCAGGTCAATCTCGATTACATTGTAGGCTTCTACAAAAGTCGACAGTTTGACCGTAATGGAGACTGAAGACTGCTTAGACCATGTTCTTCTGAGTGAGGTGGAGTTATCCGGCTTATCCTCTGACTTGGAAGAGCTAGAAAATACCGTGGTGGAGGCTGGTCTGCCTAATTATAGCCAAACTGCTGCAGCTAATACAGATTAACCTCCAACACTCCATCAAAGCTTCGGCATCCCTTCTTCTTCGTTTATCCAGGCACGGGGAAGATATCGTCCTGATCCATGAACCTTGGATAGTAAAATCCATAGTTAAAGGATTCAGGACTCCTGGATACTACGTACTGTATGCTTCCGATAAAGGTGACACTAGATCTTGCATATTAGTTAAAAGTAGCATTAATGTATATTTACACCCCGATTTCAGCGATAGAGATATCACCGTAGCCAAATTGGAAACTCCAAAAGGAACCTACTGGCTCGTTTCAGCATATCTGGGCCACGACCACCTTGGCCCTCTACCCGGTAATACACTGGAGAGGATCATCGCGATTGCAGAACGGCAGAAAATAATCCTCATCATTGGTAGTGATGCCAACGCTCATCACACAGTATGGGGGAGTACTGATATAAATGACAGAGGTGAGTCTCTTTTTGATTTTATTTTAAGTACTAAATGGATCCACATTTTTGACCCGAAACCGACACGGAGTTCTAGATGTAACCATTGTCTCAGATAATATTCATCACTTGATTTTGAATTGGAAAGTATCGAAAGAGCACTCGTTCTCTGACAACAGATATTTTCAATTCAATCTCAATGATGATACTCCGAGCCGCTTGGAATTTCGAAACTACCGGAAAACCTATTGTATCAAATATAGAATAATATTGGAAGGTCTGCTAAAGCCCGAGTTATTGAATCCTCTTTGCAACATAGCTGAACTTGACAGTAAAGTCAATGACTTAACCTCAGCCCTTAATAAATCCTTAGCCATCTTTTGCCCACTCACTCAGGTAAGAGAGAAAGGAAAGCCACAACGGTGGGATTCAAGGCTTGAACGGCTCAGGAAAGAGTGTCGTAAGCGCTATAATCGAGCTAAGCTAAATAGGAAAGTTGAAGATTGGGACTCATATAAAGAGCCCCTTAAACTTTATAAGAAAGAATTAAGGAAAACAAAGAGATGATCCTGGAAGTCCTTCTGTAGCAAAATAAAAGAAACCTCAAAAACATCGAGGTTAAGAAAAATTCTATGTAAAAATCCATCCATGCCCAGCAGCTTAAAGTATCCTGATGGCTCATGGATCATCTCTTACGAAGAATCGCTCAACTTGTTACTGGATACCCATTTTCCAGGTAGCTCTCAAGATGTTAGCTTTACAGACCACACGGCTGCTCATAACAAATCTAGCTATCCACAAGGTCTAATTATTAGGGAAAAACTGACATGGGCAATTAATAGCTTCAAACCTTTCAAGTCCGCAGCACGGTATAACTCCCGCTGAGCTACAGAGGAACTCAGATAAAGTTCTAATAATTCTGAAGAATCTGTTCCATAGCTGCTTAGATCTGGTCCACATACCGCTGCTTTGGAGAGAAGTTAAGGTTGTGTTCATACCCAAGGCGGGTAAATGCAACCAAGTTATTCCAAAAGACCTCAGACCTATTGGTCTATCATCCTTCGTTCTAAAAACTCTTGAAAGATTGATTGATATCCACTTACGTAACAGCATCGATACGAGATTTTTGTCTACTGCACAACATGCTTACTGCAACGGAAGATCGGTAGATACTGCCATACATAATCTAGTACGAACTATCGAATACTCCCTCCACTATAAGGAGTATACTATGGTCGCTTTCCTGGACATAGAAGGCGCTTTTAACAATGTCGATGGATCTGCGATCGCATCTGTAATGTCAAAACCAAAAGTAGATGGATCGCTCGGTGAACTGATTAATCAAATGCTGACTAGCAGGGTTATCAATTCAAAACTGGGCGACTTCTCTGCAAGAAGATTTGTTAGTAGAGGTGAGCCGCAAAGCGGTGTTCTATCTCCCCTTCTCTGCAATCTGAGCTGCTGACGGATTTGGAAGCGGAGAGCTACAGAGTGGTTGCTTCTGCGGACGATGTCGCCATTGCCTAACGTTCTAAAAGAACTCCTACAAAACGCGTTAAATAAGCTAATAAACTAGGCAGAAAGGTGTGGCCTGGGAGTCAACCCTAAGAAAACTGAACTTGGCCTATTTTCAATTAAATACAAAATTCCTCACGTAGATCCTCCTACTATCAAAGGTGTTCCACTAGCTTTCCCAAATGAAGGAAAATACTTGGGTCTTATTTTAGATAAAAAATTAAGTCGGAAACTTTAAAAACGAAAGAGTTAAAAAAGCCACAGTGGTACTGTTCTCATGCAAAAAAGCTATAGCGAATAAATGGGGCCTTCAACCCCGTATTACTCACTGACTATATACTTTGGTAATCAGACCGATTCTTACCTACATCGTAACAGTATGGTGGACCGCTATAGAAAAAGCTGCAAATCGTGACAAGCTGAACAAAGTCCTCAATGTGTATAAGCGGAGCATTAAGAACAACACCCACTACTGCGCTAGACGTTCTGCTCAATTTAATACCCATCGATATTTTCAGCAAACAGACGGCAGCGAGCACAGCTTCCCGCCTTAAAACTTATTCGCAATGGATCAATAATGATATTGGCCATTCTATTATTATGAACTCGTTCGGATCACTTCCAAATTACATTGATTACACCATCCCAAAACTTGCATTCGGCAAAAACTTACTCCAAGAACTGTCTGAGAGGACTTTAGCTTCTTGGAAGAAAACGCTATCCATTTTTATATTGATGGATCGAAAACAGATGACGGGATTGGTGGAGGTGTGTTCTCAAACAGACTAAAATTAAGTATTTCTTTCCTTCTTCCTAATCATTGTAGCGTGTTCCAGGCGGAAATCATGGTAATTAGAGAAGTTCTTTCCTGGCTGAAAGAAAACGTGATATCAATTACTGATATCCGTATTTTCTCAGATAGTCAGCCGACTATTAAATCTCTGGAATCGTCCTCCACAAATTCCATAACTGCCGTTCATCTCTCATGGAGATGGCGCAGCAGTTCAATATTCGCCAACATATCTTGGGTGCCAGTGCACAGGGATATTCCAGGGAATTGTTGAGCTGATGAACCTGTCAAAAATGGAACGACGCTACCTCTAATGCCTGAAAGAGCAAATAAAGGTAAACCCATTGCTACATGTAAGTTAATGCTGAAACAAGATGCTTTAGAAAGGACAAACTGAAGATGAAGAAATACAACTACCTGTATGACGACAAAACAGTTCCGGTCAAAACTTGATCTGAAATGCTCCAAGTGTTTGATATCCAAAAGCAGATTGCACATTAGCTCCGTTATTGATATCGTAACTGGACATTGCCTCATAGGCAAGCACGCAACGAGGCTTGGCATTTATTAAAATGATTTTTGCAGAAGCTCATCTTCTGTGCACATGTCCTGCTCTATCTCAAAGACGTAAGCTCCATCTTCGATGATCTCAGCGATCTAAGCAATATAGGCATCTATAGCCTTTTACGCTTCATTAGCAGCTCCAAGTTGTTCAACGAATAGGAAGCTTATCTGAGGATTCATGTGGTATCACAATGGACCATCTCTGGTCTAAGTGTGTCAGCTATAACGCGACTACCAATTCAACCTAATCTAACCTATAGCGATGAGTAGTATATCTCCTTCAATAATAGAGCTGGCTCCAAACCCCAAAACCGAATAACTACATATATACGCCGAGAACCGTCTTGTGAAGAAAGTGGCCACGTAACGTATCCTCACATATTTCCACTAAATTCAAGCCGCGACGACATGTTGGAATCAGTTCTAAGTATCTGTGGACATACTGGTTCATTCTTAGATGGTTATGCAAATATCGCATCCTAATTTATTTCAAGACCTTATACCTACGATTATTTGGTTGCAAATATCGATGCCGATGGCATTTGCCATCTTGCTTGTACATGCGTTGCTAAATATCATCAGCACCCGAATATTGTTTGAGGTAGTTTTAACAAAAAACGATTAGTATCATTATTAAAATTGGAATATTATAGGAAAACGAGGAAGTTCAAATTGCCGAATCAAAATTCGTCAAAGATCTTGATGGATTTGATATGGTTATAAAGCATTCGATTATGAGAAACGCGACAATTCTGTTTATTCAGAAATTGGTTGAGATTTGTGATCAAACAAAATCACATGTCGTTGCAAATCTGATACCCAAAGTCGAACTTAACATAATTTGACGTGAGCAAGATAAATTTCTGAGGCTCTTAATGGCATGGAGAGTGTTTCTAAATCTGCGGAAATGCTTTCTGAATGTGACACAAATTGGTTGGCCAAACAATTTCAGAGATGTGATTGCCTCACGTTATTGGAAATCGCATTTTTATGAGGAAGGCCTGGAAAGACTGGGCACACATTATCAGCCCTATCACGAGTTCCATCGAAATCGGAAATTTTACGAATCCCAAAAAAAGCTATCGCAGAATCTGTTCGTAATGGCAATTTGTATAAGCATTTCCACTACGATGGATTTTGTGATAGATATTTGCGTGGTATGTAACAAGTTTCCGATTACAATGGAATTCGTGAGAGGATTGAATAACTTACCACTCTAAGAAATTTTTTTTTTTTAATTTTAACTATATGCCTGTAAGACCGTAGCTCTTTTAAATGCAACCTGAATTCCACGGCACTAGTTTGGAACAGTGGATATGAGAACCAGGTATTGACTGTCTCATTTTTTTTAACCCATGGGCGGCATCCAAATAAAATTGGAGGTAAAGAAAAGAATGCGCCTAGCGTGGGGATCGAAACCACACGTCTAAGTTAGCAATCAAGCACTTTATCCACTGCGCCATTGCCACCCATTGTTCTGACTTTGAAACATGCAGCAGCGAAACCAATTGACTATCGATTTGCTATGTCCAATGAAGTTGGCTTTTATCCATCATCATCGCCTCGTCAGAAAATAAAAATTTAAACTGAAGAAAAAGAGCACACTTGCAACTTTCACCTTTCGTTTAAGCCATTCAAATAAAAAAATACGTTTAGATCATAAGAGAATATTAAAAATGTATAGTTAATTTTGAATAAATATATTTTATTGTTACGAGTATGTAAGAGTTGTTTTACATTTCGAGATTGTTTTTTCTAAATACGTTCAACAGCCATGGCAATACCCATGCCTCCGCCAATACATAAGCTAGAAAGCAATACCCTTCTTTCATCCAGTGCGTGCAAAAGAGGGACTAGAATTCGATTACCTAAAACAGCTATTGGATGCGTCAATGATATAGCTCCTCAATTTATATTAACTCCTTGAGTCAATTTTGAGACACTTAAACACGGCTAAAGGTTGAGCTGAAAATGCTTTATTCAGTTCGTACAAATCGAATTCTTCTTTGGACTAGCCAGCTTTGACCAACTAGAAAAAAACAATACTTTTTTTTTAAATTGATTTTAAAATTATTTCTTATCAATTGTTTACATATAACAGATTGAACTGCACAGACAGGTCATGTACAAATTAGTTTAGGATCGCAACCACTTTGAGACTGAGCAACCAATTTGGCAACGGATTTAATAGAACGTTTTTTGATTTCCATATCAGACATTAAAATAACATCGGCGGCTGAATCATTAATTCCAGATGCATTTGCCGGTGTAACCGAGCCGTTCTATTTAACAAAAAATAATAAAGATGTTGTTTAAAATTTTAAGCCTTACGATTATAAATAGGGGTACGAGTATTTAAATATTAAGAACAAAAATTTACATAATTTTTACTGAACATGAAAAGTTTTAGATTGACTAATTTAATAAAACGCACGACTAGATCGCACGAACTTGCTTTTATGTTCGATCACATCGTATGTAAAAGGTTTCTACTAAGAATCTAAATATATTTTCAAAGTCGTTTTTTACTTAATTTTGTATATACAATTTTTTTTTTAATTTTTTTCTAAAAAAAGAACTTGCAATGACAATTTTAAATATTATAAATCTTAAACCAAAATAAAAAAATCGTCCACCCGTTTTCGAAATATTGAACTTAAAAAAAAAAATATTTAGAGTGTAGTGTGTACCCAAAATAGTGCACACACTTTTATTTATCAAAATCGTTAGATCGTTTTCGAGAGAACTGAGATGGTAGAAAAAATTGCATGCCAGGTACCGTTAATTTTGGAACTAAAAAACCGATTCAAAACCTAGCTTAGACAATGACCTAAAACTTTTAAACACCAAGTTTGAAGAAAACCGCTCCACCTGTTTAGACGGAATTGAGGGACCCACTTTTTTGGTGTTCTCTATCATCGGAATGTCAAGTTTAATTAAAATCTCGAGTTCGATTTTTTCGCAAATGCAAAACTTGCCCTATAGTACCTATATCTCAAGTACAAATATTAAATAAAGGTCACACATATGATAAAAAGTTTGGCACATGTAACTAAAAAATGCATTTAATTATTTAAAATACGAATCCAAACTTTTCCTGAATAAAAGTTCATTGGAAAACAATGGCTGTAGACATATATGTATATTTGAACTCTTAAGCCTATTTAAGAAAATGTAGGTATATAATCCCGCATCTAATTGGATCACCGTGTACAGGCTGTGGAAGGATGTGACAATAGCAGTTGTTTACATGAGACGAATGCTTAGTTATTTTTGGTGTGACCACAAACAAATTATTGAAATTTAATATATATAAAATATTCTGAAAAATGTTAGTGAAATTAAAATGATAATAGTCGGTAAGCACCAAAAACAGAAATTACTTTAATCTTTTGAATAAATATAATTGTATGCAAAAGTTATTTGATTCCCGTTCATAAATTGAATTATGTAATATATTTGTTAATTGAAAAAAAAAACTAATTTAATTCGCATGCATATTTCTACGCTCCCCCTTTCTAATCAGGCAAAAATCTGAATATGTATAATTAAATAAACAACAACAAAAAAAGAATTGTAAATAATAAAAAATTACATGTTTATAAAGTAGTGTAGTGTTCATAAATTGAATATAACATATGCAACCATACTTACATCAACAAAACAGGATTTAGCTTTGCAATATACTCTATTTTGAGTCCTTCTTGATATATTCATCTTTATTAAATACTGTAGTTTCTACTGTATCAACATAACCATTTTTCTGTGCAGCTCCTGCGATGTTTTGGGAGTGCACAGCATTTTGATTATGTTCGATTCGACTAATACCATACTGAGTAGCTAGGTTTTCTGCAGTTATACCCATGTGAATTATGTGCATTGCGTCTGTTAGACCATCATTCAACATGGTATGGACAAATGTTCCGGATCATATTTTTATGCCGTCGCACATCTGCATTAGATGAGGTACCTTCGACATACTTTCTTCATCCTCCAAATATAACAATAGAAGAAACACCAGATTGTATTGATTGATAGCCCTGAACTAATGCGAGAGAATTACCGTGTCTTATTTATTTATGTCTCTTATAATTCGCATTATTTTATTTATATTGTTGTCATATTTATGGTATACTAGTTTACTCAATCACATGTTGTTAGTGTTATGCCTGAACAGCATGTAATAAGTAAACCAGCAACTCATTTTATGACAATTTTTTGAATTGGTTTTTAATGGAATATAAGAAGACATAAACAACGGCAGGAATCGAACCTGCGACCACAAGGTTGACAAGCGGGCACACAACTATCGCGCCACGGCCACACCCAATTACTTTAATTTTGAACCACAGAGCATGTCTATACAATAAGCATGTACGACTAGAGGATTTTGACCTTGTCCAGCGGTTAATATCTATACATATTGTAATGATATTATATCAATTTACTTCATAGACGTTACCTATATATAATCTTATCAGTTACCTGACCTATTATCACATAATTTATCACCCATCCTTACACCCATCATTCATAACTAAAAGATTTCATTTAAGCAATTTAGTGCGGAGAGACATTTTTTTCCGTGGGTAGGTGTAAAAACTTCAAAAGGCACTATGAGGACCCAAAAACGCGTGCTCGTAGGAGTGTGAGATTCTTAATGCACTAAAAACACATCCTCCTCTCGCAACTAAGTTGAAATTTATCTAGCAATTTTATCGAATTTAATTAACGTATATATTAACGATTGTTCCTGCTTATACCGCGATTTTAAAGCGGATTCTTGTTTAGTGCACCAGTTCGGAAGGCTTAGTCCCTCACAGGCGGTGTACTAAATTCGTCTCATCGATAATTTCGATTATAATATTATTACAGTACTATAATCGAATCGTTGGCGTGCTTCCCAGTGTCCACTAGGGAAGAGCAATCATTCGGAGAATTAACAAGTACCTTAAAACGAACAACCTGATTGCTTTTATATATATAATGGTTTAGTATTCTTTATACTAAATTATTAGCATTGATTATGACTATACACTTTGCGGTCTAAATTAAATGTAAAAAGGAACTGACTCTTCAATCCCTCTTAGACCATCATTCCAAGTTAAGTCTTATGCAATATTCATTCCCACCACTCATACACCATTTGCCTGCGTACTTATTATAAGATGTGCAATTGAAAATTGTAGAGGATGAATTTTAGTACATAACTTGATTAAGTTTCTTAGATTTAATAGTAAAGGCACTAGTATCCGGACACTTAACACATTTGTTATCTTTGAGTTTGATTCGTCGACTTACTATGAAAGCTTCGAAATATTGTTATACTGCATCTGAAAGCTTGTTTAATTTTTAATAACACAAAATAAACAAATTTCGCAAATTTATCATAATAATTATTTAAAACATACAAATCTAAAATAAGTCGATTTTCACTAGTATCCGGACAGAAAAATTTAGTTTCTGGACTATTTTATTCTTGTATCCGGACACCACAATTTTGTACGAATTTATAGTTCTTCGTTTTTATAAAATGAAACATCTTTGTTTTTGAAAAAAATATATGTACTATATCTGTAATATTCTTTTTTATTTTTCTTAAAAGTGCATAAGGAAAAACAAAAATAAATAAATAAATAATTCAGTTTTTAGGAAAAGGTATCACTAAGCAATAAGAAAATAAGGATACACTAACAGCTTGTTAAAAAAAATCATATTTTACATATTAAGGCGACAATAACATTAAGGGGTCCTCAATTATACATAACAGATTTCTGGTATATCTTTTTCTAGAGATCCATTAATATTAAGATTATAAGCCCCGTGCTTAAGTCTCCTAGGACTCCCGGGACCCTACCAACAGCAGAATCAACCGTTATGTCTAGCGATGGCGCTGATATTTCTATTGCTTCTGATGCTTCAGATTCAATTACCTTTAAGATAGTTTCAACATCAACTCGGGCATTTTGTAACTGCTCTGACAATTCTCTTATCACTTCACCAGCGATCTTCAACCTATTCAATTCCGTAGGTTGGTCGGTATTTGATGGATGTGGAGCTTCAGGAATCAGCAAATTTTCAGCGTTGTTCCTGACGCATTTTGAGTAGTCCACAGCTACAGGGTTTACTGGGTATAAACCACACTACCATAAACGTTTTTTATCCTTGCCACCTTAGTCTTCATTATTGCTTCATTTAAAAGTGGACGAAAGTGAGTAGGTAAGTACATGGCCTACATTTTTTGCTTGCCAATCACGAACTGTTTTTTTTGTTTTAATTTGATGTAAGGGGCTTAAGGACACTAACACCAGCCGGCTGCACAATTTTAGAATGTTGTCCTGTCAAACAACTGCTCTTCCATTACTAATGTTTTCAGCTTCTCTCAAAGTTAGATTTAGATTTTGTTTCATAAATGCCCGCGACCATGTCTTACCTGGTATATCGTTCTTGAATGGCGTTTTTTTTTTTGAATCCCTTTATTATTTTTTGCGCGGTATACAGAAAGTTATCAGTTTTTAATGGAAAGCCACATTTACCACTTAGCAATTTATTCGTCCTTCTCAGCTGTTAAGTAAGGATCTGGACCCATTTTAGTTTCTTTTCACCGATTAAACTTCTGTTTTTCAGCCTGTCATATAGTGTGAACGACATCACAAGATCTGGAGATTAGGACACTGAAGTCGTTCATCAAAAATATCAACCAATTGATCAAAGAAAATTATAGGTTGTCAATTAATTTGTTTTGGGACAGTAAAATTCGTGCTGTTAACTCTAGCGACACAAGTATGTTCCCAAAAATTAATAAGATTTTTAGAAGAAAGGATCAAAACGATCTTCCGTGTCTTAAGCTCCAGAGGACGACAGAGAACAGAGACGTACTTCTGAAAGCAGGCATAGACCCAGAGGATACCGTATTGAACGATGACCTCTATACAATCGAAGATCCGCAGGAGAGAGTGGAAGCTGTGGGGGCTACTTTCCAGCAAGTGTACAAGGTTAATGCTAGCATTCGCCCGAATTATGACCTGGAGAACAGAGCTCTCCTTCATCACTTATGGCTCCGGAACGATATAACCGAATGGCGATCTGAGAACCTTGGTCTTACCAGGTTTAATGATGAAGATTTGGCAAACGCCATAAGCGCCGACCGAAATTGGCCCAATCCTCTGTTAATTTCGAAGAATGAGCTCCAACTCATCATTAAAGAAAAAGAAGTCAGCAGGAGTCGATGGTATATCCAACGTTGTACTACGACATTTACCTCAAGAAGCAGTTGACATTATACCACATTGTTTAACAACGCACTGAATAATGTATATTATCCAGTGCGGTGGAAGACAGCTGTGGTGCACCCTCTCCCAAAAAAAAGGGAAAGTACAACTCCAATCCGGCGAATCTCCGGTCGATAAGTCTTCTTCCGAGTATCAGCAAAGTATTTGGAAAGGTTATTAATAGAGCCCTGTTCAAGTGGGCGGAGGACAAAAAATATCATCCCGGATAATCAGTTCGGGTTTAAGGCGGGACATGACACAATTCATGCCGTGTCTAAACAGGTTTCTGATATCTAACTAACTAACGAACAAAACTAAAAAGCAGTGTACGGGTGCCTGTCTGGTTGATTTGGAGAAGGCCTTCGGCACCGTATGGTTAGAAGGTCTCTTTCTAAAGTTAACCAGACTAGGTATAAGTAAACCTCTATTGTATATGCTTTATGACATCCCAAATGCTAGAAAGTGTGTTTGTTTTAATATTAATAATGGTCTTCAGCAGGGAGCGGTTAACTCGCCGATTCTATTCAGCATTTACACCAGCGATCTGATAGGTAGTCTAACTCAGGCAATTGCGTATGCCGACGATCTATTTGCGTACAGAACAGCTAATACAGTTGAGGACATCAAAATTCTTTTGCAGAGTGATTTCGACAAGATTCAGAGATATTGTGATAACTGGAATTTGAAAATCAACTTCCAGAAATCAGAAACTATTTTCTTTAGGACACCGTTGTCTAGCGATTCAAGGGATACGAGAAAGAACTGGCGCAAGCTGATGATCGTAGGGCCACATGGACTTCCACTGGCGAGTAAAAGTGTAGTAAAGTACCTTGGCATCTGGTTGGATCAGTACCTGTTTTTCGACAGACATATAGGTGCTGCCTTGGCCAGGGCTGGGGAGGCTTTGCCTTGACAAAACGACTGTTTTATAGCAGCCGTCTTGACAGCAGGGTGAATGTGATTTTTTACATAGCCCTCATCAGGGTGTTTGAGAGGCAATGTCTTAGACGTTGCCTTGGATTACACAGAACACCAGAGTCGGAGTACACAAGATATTATTCCAACCATGTTCTATACAACGGAACCAACATAAACAGAATAGATAATTTTTTGTTTAAGCTGATTAGGGGTCACGCTGCAAGAGAGATGTCCTCAACCAACAGCTTAATTTTTGGGGCTTACTACCCCAATAATGAATATTTTGAGAGTGCGCGGTGAAGTGGCTACATCCCTCCCGAGGCACTCCTCTTTTAAGTCAGTCGAGGGCTGACAGAGGATGGAATGGCGGTTCCGCTTATCTACCACGTCAGCCGGAAAACTGTAGATAGGCGACTCCTGTATGGTCGAGACGTCATCGCTCAAGGTGTAGAAGAGCGTCTGGGGTTCAGTAGGACTGTGTCCGACCGGGACCGAAGGGATAGGGCGAAGCAAGAGAACCAGTTCTTGTGGCGTCGATTAGGATGGTACGTCTTGGCGGACTTACGTAGATTTAGGTAAATTAGGTATAAGGAACAGTCGGGGTGGCACAAAAAAAAATAAAAAAATATGTATGTTTGCGGGAGCATTTGTGCATGCAGCTGCGTGCCTGTGTATGTATGTACATACGAATATGTATGTACGTATGTACATGGCTGTGTGTGTTGCATGTCTCTGTGTGTCTGCATGCGTATACAAAATATACAAAAAAAATATAAAAACAACCTAAAAAAGCTGCTGTGGCTGTTCTAGTTTTTAAGTAGATTTAAGTAGTTTTAGGTATTAATTGAAGGAAACGCAAACAATATGTTTATATTATGTTTGGTTTTGTTTTAGTGGACTGTGTGGATTTAAAGCCAATTGAATGAATTTGTGACCTTTAGTCCAAAATGCGTTTCGTCCAGGTACTACAGCTGGGCTCATCAGTTAGATGCTGAAGAATATTTGGCGACTCAGTATGGGAATTCGGTTTGAGAAAGAGACAGAAGATATTTCGTGTGTGCAGTAGCTGCTTATCAGAGGGGTCGCGTGCCGGTGACGGCGGTAGTCTTTGAGGTTTTGGTTGAGTGTGTTTTCCTGGTGGTGGCGTTGGTGGTTGTCATCGTGACGTAAATAATAAATAAAAAATATATACTTACATTGGCAATCTTAAATTCTCCACCCCGATTAAAGCGTTTCGAGATCGTATCACGAGAGGTGACAACAGTGAAACAGTTTAAACTAAAGGGTGACAAAATCAATTTTAAACTCAAATCAATTCCGCATGGGGAGGAACCAACTTCGTGGATTAGAGCCGGCATACAGGATATTGTAACATTCATGCTTAAGGAAAGAGACCCCGAAAACATAGTCGGTGTTACCTTTAACGGAGAAGGATTTTCCCCAGAAAGAGGAGCTGGGTGGATTAATTTCAAAAGTGCAACAGACTTCTGGGGAATGATAAGCAAGGTTTTCCAGAGTAATTCCGTAGGTATAAACACGGATATTTTAACCTTGCAAGTTACAAGCTTTAAGGTTCCTGCTGCAAAGGGAACAGACGGAACAAAACATTCTACAACACATTTGACGAAGATTGTGCAAAACGTCGAGGCATCGTCACAATCACAAATAAGGATAACTTGTGCCTCCTCGAGCATTGGTGGTAGAAAAGGCTTTTGCTGATAAAGCATATGACTACAATAAGGTCTACCTTATTGTACAAACAAATAGAGCTCTCCAACTGGTTGCTGATTCGGAGGTTGAGCTCCGTCAGATCCAAAATTATTTGAATAAGTACAAAAGTACAGTGTACGAATTTTCCACAAGAGGACGGGGAACAATATTTGAAGGTTCCCCATCAAATAACATCGAAGGGAAAAAGATTAATTTAGTATATGACAGTAACCATTTTAGTTTAATAACTTCTTTGACATCGGCAATTAGCTCTTCCTATTATTGTGAAGAATACCATATCCCATTTCAAACGCAAGGAACATAAATGTGCTAAAACATGTCCTCAATGTCAAAAACCGCCAAATTGTGATCGAGTACGTAATGAAATCACTTGTGGAGATTGTAGTCGAAGCTTCAAGGGGCGTACATGCTTCGACAACCACAAAGCATCAAGCAGCAAAAAGAAATCAGTCTGCCAAACATTGCAAAGATGCAAAAAGTGTTTAAAAACCATAGGTATCAGGGAGCATGTGTGCAAAGAAGAAAATGAATTTTATTTTAATATTGACTATTTGTACTATTGTATTATTTATAAAAACTGCTTTGTCACTACCGCCGAATATTGATCTACAACAATCTAAATCTACAGATAATCTATTCTTTGCATTAAATCTACCGAACAATGACACCGTTATAATAGGATTGTCATTTCAGCTGTTGACCTATTCCTCCGTTGGGATTCTAAAAAATGAAACTAATTTGGATACTTCAATTCAAAATTATTCTGGTTCAGATTCTACTGCCGAAACAATATCATCGTCAAGAAGAACAACAGACAACATTGTACAACATAAAGTTGTCACTGTGGAGGAGGCAATCGAAAACTTACGGCAAGATTTAATTAAAAAGTAGTCTGAGTATTAGGGATTATCCATAGTAAATACATATTTTACAGACATTTCAAACTAGAATTCGATGATGACCAAGCCTTAACGATTCGATGTTCTATGGTAGCAACTACAATTTACGTACTCTTAGCATTAAGTGCTTCGAGTATCATGAATATGAAACAGAAAGAGTGCTGAGTAATGGTGAAGTTGAGGTCTTTATGAAAGAAGATTTAGAATATAAATTTGATGTTGAGCTTACAGACTTCAAAACAATGAAACAAACGTATAGTATGAATATATTGTGAAGTTTTAATCAAAGTGTGCACTCCAAAAAATTGGTTTTAAAATAAAACAAACAAATTTTAAATAAAAAAAATGTTTTTTATTTTGATTTCGAATATATTTGAGAGGAATGTATTCAAGAGTTTTGTTCAGATGGAAAACCCAACAATTTAACAAGTATCTTATCTTTTTTCTTCTGAAGTACTTTCTCAATAAGGTAAGTGTGGGGGAATTTTGTTTTCTTTAGTTCAAGTTCATAAAATGCGCCTTTAATTGGGTGTCCCTTAAAGTCCACCAGTAAATATGTGGGTGGGTTTGCGTGTTGAACTTTTATGATTTTAAATATTTCGGTTGTCCAATTCGGAGTGTAACCTTTGTCGAAAACATGTTTGTATTTGCTAATTCGAACATAATCTCCAATTTTAAATTTAAAAGAAGGAAATATTTTGATGTGATCATAAACTGTCGACTGTAGAATTTTATCTTTGCCTTTATTTACACCGCTTGTTTTCATTTTAATTGTGCGGTGATGTGTATTGTTATATGTATCTATCAATTTGTTCACCATATTTATGCAGCGATAGGAGCCATTTACACTAAATTCTTTCCACATCATGCCTTTTAAGATTCGATTAAATCGTTCAATAATGGAAGCCTTAACAACACTAAATGTAGAATAATGCTTAATATGGTGTTTTTTCATAAGATTTTGAAAGGTTTTATTGTAGAATTCGTTTCCATCATCTGTTTGTTGATTTTCAGGAATACGCCCTCTTTGAAATATTCCTTGAATAGCATTTGTAACATCAAGACCGCTTTTCTTTTTCATTGGTATAACCCAAGTGAATTTGGAAAATGTATCAATCACTGTAAGAAGGTATCGAAATTCATCATTTTCACAAGCATAAGCCCCCATTTCTACTAAATCCGCCTGCCATAGATCATCTAAGCCTTTGATTACAACACGTCTTCTTATGAAATTCTTTCGAACAGATTTATGTAGTTCCTCGACTACGTCTCTTTTACTCATTTTAAAGTGAAATGAAAGAATTTTTTGATTTACTTATTTATAAATTTAATTTCATTTTAATCTTTTGTATAATGACATCAATTTTTTGATTGTAATTAGCCTATGTTCAAGCATATAACAAGCACAGCTGTCGGGTCCTTCTTTACAAATATTTGATGACCATGCACAATTGAGAAAATGACAACCGTATGAAGATTTTACGTTAGAGACATTTTGAAAATTTCTTAGAAAGGAAACAAAATTTATGAATTGTTCATAGTGTTCCTCTATCAGTGTTTGTTGATTTCATTTTAGAAATTCCAAGACTTCTTTAAAAACTAAATCGATGTTTAAATTGGGCATTATGAAATTATAACAATGACAGTTAAAAATATACTAAAGTATTCAAGCGAGATTTTCAATATTTATTGTTTTATATTTTCATTCCTTAGCAAAATATCACAATATTTTGTATCAATTTCATCCTTAAAATATTTCTTTAATGAAAGAAAAAAATTATCAACAAAATCCTTTGTTGCTGCATCTGTACTTTCTAAAGGTAACAATAATTTTTGTAAAGGCTTCCCATTTAAATTATAATCCCCGGTATTTTCAATAATATTTCAATACAGGATGAAGGCACAAGAAGTTTCAACTAAAATGAAAAAGTAGACCAGCACCACTACTAGAGCAAAGGAATCTGATGATCGACCTTGGCAAGTCGTGAAATATCTATAATTCCAGCCAAAAAATAATTGAGAAAAAACTTGGTGGTAGCACACTCAAGTTGTTGTTTTGCATTCAAAGTCATTAAATGATACGAAAAAGTGCTTTAAAAGCAAGTATGTAATCATACAAAAACTGAATATAATACAAATAAAAATGACCAGTGTCAAAATCTTTCACATAAAATATCTCCCTCCTTATGTGAACAACAAAAATGTTGGCTTATAAACGAGTAAGGAGAAAATAAGAAAGAACCCGAAAAAACAACAACAAACTTCTGTGGCTAATAAAAGCGCTAGTCGTTTCAATGCAATTGATAAATAGAAAAAACCTGCATTAGGTTGGATCTGATCATGTGGGCTCGGTGGCGTGATGCTAAGTGCGTTGGCTTCTAAGCGGGTGGTCATGGTTCAATACACGATGAAGGTACAAGAAGTTTTTCAATTAAAATGAAAAAGTAGACCAGCACCACTACTAGAGCAAAGGAATCTGATGACCGACTTTGACAAGTAGTGAAATAGCTATAATTCCAGCCCAAAAATAATTGAGAAAAAACTTGTTGGTAGCACACTCAAGTTGTTGTGGGGCTCAAAGTCATTAAGTGATACGAAAACGTGCTTTAAAAGCAAGTATGTAATCAAACAAAAACTGAATATAATCCCCGGTATTTGTTTTTAAAAAACCTTCACCTGTCCTACCAGGGGGACCATGCTCACCCTGTAGTCCTCGCTCTCCCTTAGGTCCTGAAGATCCTTCTTTTCCTCAAAGGGCCGGTCTGAACACGGTCTGAAGATCTACCAAACTTACCAAGATGCATGTTATTTTATTCAATAATATTAGATTCTTTTAGTTCCTCGATAATTGAAACAATTTCATGAGAATGGTTTGTATGGCCTGCTTGTTGTGAAGCTATGAGAAGCCTCAATCGAACTACAAGTTCATTGGGGTCATCCCAGTAAATATAATCTTTATCTTTATTTGACACTTGCATTAATCCGCTACATATTGTCGTAGTCGTAGTTGGTGTTAGTTTGGAAGGTGAATCTATGATAGTATTGCGAAATAGTTTTTAATAATGTTTTTATATTTATGACCTCTATTCCCATGTATTTGTTTTGAAGAATCAAAATTCATTCTATTTGCAGCTGTATCTTTTAAAATATTCTTGTTAATTTTAAAATCTTCACTATTACATAGATCTATACTTGGTGTTTTCATAAATATCAGTTCATACAACCAAACAGTTCCTTTATATATCTTGTCCAGAATTTGGATTTTACCCCCATTGATGATGAAGCCGTTGTTACCAATTTTCACCCCTTCATTTTCATCATACATGCGTGGACCATATACTTTATCAAAAGAAGTTGAATTATTTTTGAGTTGAGATATTTTTGAGGTATTCCTATAAGATCCTTAAGGTTATTAATTGAACGATCTGAAAAATCCTGCTTTCGACTTTTGGGTGTGGAAGTAGGTGTTTCAAGAAAGTCATCTTCCGTTTCAAAATCAATTATTTTACTATCATCATTATCTTTGATCTCACTGATTTCTTGTTTTGTTTTATTTAAGGATACGTGTGTATCAGAAACATTTTTTTTTCTTTTTGTTTGTTTTTTCCGCAAGTTGTAATAGAGGTTTTGTAATTGGTTTAAATGTTTCTTCCAAGTGAGTTTCAAATGTATCTTTTCCATAGCGTAGAGTCTTATATTTTTTTCTTAGGGCTTCTGTTGTCTGTACGAGTTCTTTAGTTTTATTTTTATCTATACTCATCATGGTGATAATGATGTACTGTTATTACAATAACAACAAGATGTGAGTAAATTATGTATCCTCTGAAAAAATCTTTCCACTACTTTGTAACTGAATTTAGCTCTATTGATCGTAGTCTTTGTCTTATTTCAGCAACATTTAATACTGCTCATTCGGGATCTAACATAAAGAGAGCTAGTTTATGAGTTCTTGGAATTGGACTCATATAACATTTCTAAATGAATGATATTGAATACGATATACTGTATATTTTTATGTATAAACTTGTAAATACATCATTACTTTGAACTGCATATCTTACTAATCTAAACTGCATACAGTACTGCTTTGGATTGCATACCGTACTGCTTTGAACTGCTTACTAACTTAGAGCATGCACAAGGTAATAACTAAGTTATCTATATAATGTATGTATGTAGGTGTGTATGTGTGTAGATATTTGCCTGTATATATGCAATTTTTCACGATTTTAGATAACGATCAAACCCCTTTCGGTAGCGACCTTGATTCATAGAACTGTCTTTATCTAGATTAGATTAGATTTTATTTTTCTTACAAAATATTATTACACTTTGTTAATTACAATCTAAATTACATGGCATTGCCGTCTGCCTGATTGACAACTAATTATTTCTTTATAAAAGTAGAGTAAGTTACAGTTTATACTAAAACGCTTCATTTAATATTTGGTTTTTGTACCTGAGTGCTGTTTTGCAATACATAAATAACTTATATACATCCATTTCGTGAAGGAGTTCCAAGATTGCTTCCTCTGATAGATAGTCGCTGCATAACGTGTATCTTCTTGTTTCTCTTAGTACTGCACACCTTCCAAGAAAGTGAAAAACATCCTACCGTTCTCCCATATTGCAAAGGTTACATATTAGCGGCAAGTCTTCGTGGTGTGGTATATAATTCAAATTAAGGAGCTCCCTCTAAGCCGGGACATGATAGAAATCTGTTCTATTGTATAATCGTCGCGAAAATAGTTTCTTTGGTTAAGGTTGTAGTCCAGTCTACTATAAATCGTTCGGTGCAGTGATCCTGCTGCTTGCTCCATGTACGATTGCCTTGCGGCTTCGTCCAAACGGGCGATCAACCTATATAGAGTTGGTTTCCACGAAACAGCTTCGTTGTCATTCAACTCAAAGTCCACCTGCTTGGCTAATTCTATCCCATCCTTGAACCATCTGGTTTGGGTTTGAATGGCTTGAAGAGCTACTTTTTTTGGAAGACGATCATCTGGCATATTTAAGACTTTAAGGATGTAATCGACTTGAAGTTTAAACTTTTTGATAAACAAAGGTGATAAGCCCGTTTCCAACGTAATCATGCAGTTTGGTGAGTTTGATGGAAGGCGAAAAATCCGTTTAATATAAAATCTGAGGAGTTTTTCCACTTGCTCATATTTCTTTCCTCCCCACACCTGCGCTGCATAAAACAGGACCGATTCCGAAACTGCTTCAAAAACTCTTAATTTGCTGATGTGTGCAATATCCTTATTGCTGATGCATTGTTTCCATGCTACATTTATAGCTGTTTTTGCTTTCAAGAGCTTTTCGGTTAGGTGCTTTTCCATTTTGAGGTTTTTTGTAAAGCAGACTCCGAGGTATTTGTACTCTTGAACAACTTCCAATGTTTCATTTTAGAAATTCCAGTGCTGATTTGCCCCAACTCTGCCTCCACAGTTCTTAAAAACCATCACTTTCGACTTATTTAAATTTACCACCAAATTCCATCTCGTACAATAATCAGAGAGTCTGTTTTTCATCAACTGAAGAGACTGTGGTGTGAACGCGAGCAAGACAATGTCGTCCGCAAAAAGGAGTGCTTATTGTAGTGTCTGCATATTCGATACCTCCAGGCAATGCTTCAGTTATATCCTCCATAAAAAGTGCGAATAAACTTAGGCTCAGTGCGCAACCCTACCTGACTCCGGAATTCGTTTGAAACCAGTCGGATACGCTTTTGCCATTCCAAACAACTGCTTTGGTGTCCATGTATACATTTTGCAATACTCGTCCGAATTTGAGCGACATTCCTTTTTGAAATAACTTGAAGAATAATGCATTTCGGTCGACAGTGTCAAAAGCAGACTTGAGATCCACAAAAAAAGTATAAAATTTTTTATTTCTCGATAGAAACGAGTCAGCGATCGTACGAAGCACGAAAATGTGATCTACAGTTGAGTATTCCATTCTGAAACCAGCTTGAAACTCACTAAGAAGGTTATTCGAATCTATCCGTGGCGTAGTGGGGTGGCCGTGGCGCGATAGTTGTATGCTCGCCTGTCAACCTCGTAGTTGCAGGTTCGATTCCTGCCGTTGTCTATGTCTTCTTATATTCCATTAAAAAAACAATTCTAAAAATTGTCATGAAATAAGCTGCTGCTTTGCTCATTGCATGCTGTTTAGGCATAACACTAACAACATGTGATTGAGTAAACTAGCATACCCATAAAATATGACAACGAAATAAATAAAATAATGCGAATTATAAGGGACATACATAAATAAGACACGGTAATTCTCTCTGCATTAGTTCAGCCGCCATCCCTGGAGATAAATCTGAGACATCAACCAGCACTTGTCTCAGAACATCGCGCCACACATCTTTCCTATCCTTCTTTCTCTTCTTCCACCGGATGCCGCGCTGTGTTAAGAAAAAAAAAACATATAAAGGGTATTCATAATCCCTTGAGCGCGTGCAATGTTATAAAAAAAAAAAAAAAAAATTCATCCTCTTCAGCAGTACCGAAGTAAAAATGTTGTAAGATGTGTTCAGAAACGAGATTCCTCTATACTTCGACAGATCCTCGGTGCTTCCCTTTTTATGAATTGGGAATATCAGGGCTTCTTTGAACTTGTTAGGAATGGTCCCCTATTCTAAAATTCGGTTGAATATTTTTTTAGATCCGCTATAAGTTGTTGTGTTCCACATTTATAGAACTCCGCTGGTATTCCATCAGAACCTGCAGCCTTTCCATCTTTTTGATCTATTATTGAAACCCATACTTCTTCAAGCATTATTGGTATGTCCGGGATATTATTTTGGAAACCCGGTTGGTCGTAATGGGTCATAAACGCATTTGTAGATTCTGGATTCAGCAATTGTTGAAAATGTATGTGCAGTCTGTTTGAATCAAGTCCATCGCTGATGACATATTTCGTACCATTTAGTTTGCGAGCCAGGTTCCAAAAATTTCACGACTTTTTACACATTGCAAGCTGTTTTGCTTGGTCTTCAAAATAATCCTTTTTCTTTTTCCGACAGAGTGTTTTATATTTCCGATAATTTTCCACATACAGGTTTTTTGAAAAGATCGTATTGGACCGCCTAAACGCATTAAGCCACGCGTAAGATAGTCTTCTTGCCTGCATGCCGTTTTTCTTTGTCGAAAGTTGTTCGGTTTTTGATGTGCTTCTTTAATATATTTTTCGATTTCGTTCAGACTTTTATCGTTTACTTCAGTCAGGAGAAGTGCATCCAGCTGAGTTCTGTAGTTTGGTGCAGTTGCATTAACCCAGTGCAGCTTAGGTAGAAGTTGTAGCTCTAGACTTATGCCTTTTTCTTCTTGCCCGGTGGTAAATGAGACAATAACAGGCATATGATCTGAAAATGGCTTCTTCTCAACTTCAAAATTTGTAACAAGTGAACTCCAATCACCACCTTGTAAACTATAATATATGACCGAACTTCCTTGCTTACCGACAAATATAAATTCTCCAAGATTATCTCCTGCGCTTGTACCATTCATAATACGAAGACCAAATGAGTTGCATAGGTCAAGCAATTTAATTCCTCTTGCATTTTTGATTGTGTCTTTCAATTGCCTAACTCGCCCCATTCTTTCATTCTCCGCACCTCTTTCATTACCTATTCTTGCGTTTAAGTTACCAACAACCATTAAATTTCCTACATCTCCACAAGTCAGACATTCCTTAATTTTTCCAAAATCGGTATCCCAGTGATTGCAGTTGACATATGTTGGTATTATACGAAACCTCTCATCACAAATCCATATATCCAAACACGTCACTACTCTATTCCGTATAAACTCGCATCTCACGTCATCCAGATCTTTTTTATACCCGAAAATACGCCCTCCACTTGGTCTTCCTCTCCAATGTATTCTTGTTGCTGGTAATATTCGAAGTTCGAAGTTATTGTACTTGTTCTCATAATTAACTAATTTACTATCCATTAAATATGTTTCGTACACAAAAATAGTTTCAAAGTTATTAACAAAACTATAAAAGTCGTTAAAAATGCACTTATTGCTAAGTCCTGGTATGTTGTAAGACAGAATTCTATAAATACTTAAATTTTTCACATTATTATTAATATTATTATTTATAACTTCTATAAGTGTTGGGCAGACGGCATTAAGATTAAATACAATGTTGTGACATCGAAGATGACGCGTGTGGATCATGGTTGATATATACGTTGATAGTATACTTTTTTCTCTGACCTGCAACGCCTTCATTAAAAACGTCATTTGTCATGTGGTCTAGTAATGACATTCCGCACATGCCGCCGTCACATTTCAGTTTGTTTTCATTGTCAAAGTAAAAAGATTTACCTTCCACCATCAATGTTTGTCCTCGTATCTTGGTTCTTAGATGTTTATTTTTCCTAAAAATGTCCGCTTTTAACTGCACTAAACGTCTTCTTCGGGCTCTTGCCGCTGGCGCTGGTGGTAAATCCCTATGTACGGAAATTCCAGTCTTGTTAAGCTTAACCGTTGAACCTAGCAAGCGTCCCACGTCCTCCCTTCGGTTAAGTCTTACGATGACATTTGCAATCTTGTTGTTCGATGGCCGCAAGACTCGGGTTGTTGCAATAACTGTAGCATCATTTGATTGCAACAGGTCCAAGCAACACTTTTGTGCCTTCTCCTCTGCATCTTCCTCACCGTTTATCGGTATATAACCATGACATTTTTTCGTTAGCTTTCATTTCCATAAACTCCATTTTTTGTTCTAGCGAGGTGCAACGGGCTTCGAATTGCTTTAATTGTGCCTGCAATTCTACATTACTGGGAAACCATAGTTATCATTGCAACATTCAGCGCAAACGTTCTGAAATATATTTAATGACATATCAGAATGAACGTGATCGTTAAAAATGTGTTTTAAGTTCGTATCATACTGTTTGAAAACAACCAACATATTTGCGTTATCCCTTATCAGGTGCTTAGGTATTCGAGTATACGTTTGACATTGATAAAAGCTATCTATCGAATAATGTCTCCCCATACTAAAGTAATTTCGTATAGTATCTTGTTTTTCATATGCAACACCATCAAAAATAAATATGGAATTAGATTTGACCCCTTCGGTTAGGGGAACAAAAAAGAATATACCCGAGGTAAGTATGCAATGAGTAAAACAAATAGATACATTACCCCAGTTGGCAATCCAGGTTCACTGGAAAATCCACCCACTTCGGAGGTCAGCTCTGCGGATTCTGGGGAGAGCCAATTATTGCATTTAATAAATCCCTTCTTAAAAAAAGCAAGGGTTGCTCGATCACCTCCATCCTAATCGAGTGACAACGGTAAGAAGCGTTCGCCGGTAACGCCAGATGCGGGAGTAAAAAGGACTCAATTAAAACTGAAATTCTTGAGAAAGATAATAATGACCTTCGTCAAAAACTTGATGAACTAGTAAGACTTTATCAGGAGTTAAGGAAAGAAGTTGATCTTCTTCGTAAGGAAAATGAGGTGCTGAAGAATAAACACTACAATGACTCGAATGCTGGTTCATCGCAAGGGGAAAATGTCATTTATGCGGCTGATGAAGAAGAGCTAGCCCGCGAAACAGATAAGTCCTCAAACAAAAGGCCGAGTAAAAGACGCAAGGTTGGATCCTCACCTGATGGCGCCTATTTTCCTGAAAAAATTACATCACCAAAAGATGCCAATATTAAAGAAAAAACTATTAAAATTAGGCCTCCGCCACCAATTAATGTTGTCGGTATTGCGGAGTATAACCGGCAAACTATCTTAAAATCGCGAACACCATCAGACTTTAAAGTTATTTCACTTAATAACAACAAATGGAAAGTTTGCGTGAAAGATCCTGAAAGTTATCGTCTCCTGTCGCGAAAACTAAACTGGTACAGCGTCGTCTTCCACTATTTATTCTTACTTTTGATAAGGCAGTGAAAATAGACGATATTTACAAAATTAAAACAATCCTCAATATTTTTGTTAAGATCGAACCTTTAAGAAAGAGTTCAAGACTGATTCCGCAGTGTAAACGCTGTCCAGAATTCAATCACACGCAAACTTATTGCAAAAAAGAACCTAGGTGCGTAAAGTGCACCGGAAATCATCTTACTAAAGACTGCACCTCAGATAGCAAAAGTGCAGTAACGTGCATAAATTGTAATAAAAGTCATCCGGCCAACTATAGAGCCTGTGAAGTAGCAAAAGAATTACAAAAACGGCGATCAAAATTTACGCAGTCACAAAGAAAACCACCAAGCCAAGTAGAAAAGCAAGTTCTTAAGACCCCTAAGAGGTTAAATGCCCAAATACATAAAGCAAAATATCAATCAACACAACCAGAGCAAACACCAAAGAAACGTGGTGTAAAAACATATGTCCAAATAACGGCTAAGAACTGCTGGTGATCCACTCACGAACGTCTTAAACATAACCCTTTCGAAAATTGAGGAGAAATGTGGTACAAATAAACTTATATTTGATAGGCTAACTAAACTGGAAATCAGTTTTCAGCCAAAACGCCCTACAAAAAGAAAAACATGATGGAAAACTCAAAATAATTACTTGGAATGCCAACGGATTATGGCAAAAACTTGGAGAACTAGAAAGGTTTATGCATGAGAAAGATATTGATATTTGTTTGATATCGGAAACGCATGTAAAGAAACAATCAAATAGTAAGATCAATGGATATTTATAATACCACGCAACTCATCCGTCGAACAAAGCAAAAGGTGGGGCATCTTTATTTATAAAAGAATGCATCGAACACACAATAGGCGCAAAAATAGAGGCTGAATCAATGCAATTAATCGGTGTACAGGTTAGAACTCAGAATGTTGTACTGAATGTATCTTCCCTATACTGTCCTCCACGATGTAAAATTGAAAAGAATGAATTTATGAACGTGCTAAAGTTACTTAAACAAAATTTTATTCTTGGTGGTGACTTTAATGCGAAGCACAGCTTTTGGGGATCTAGAGTTATTTCTCAAAAGGGTCGAATGCTCTACGAAGCGGTAATGGAAAATAATTGCGATTTTCATTCGACTGGCAACCCGACTTACTGGCCGACTGATCCATCGAAAATACCTGAACTTATTGATTTTCTTGTGGTCAAAGGAATACCCTCAAATAAAATTAGAATAACAGAAAGCTTTGATCTTTTCTCAGATCATTCTCGTGTTATTCTCACTATGAGCGAAAATCTTGTTAAAAATTAAAAACCACCCACGCTAACCAATGGGAAAACCAACTGGGAAGGTTTTAAGAAAGATATAGAGGATAACGTTGAATTAAGGGTTTCACTACAAACGCCTCTCGAACTTGAAGACGCAGTAGATAACTTCGTCAATATCGTACAACAAGCCGCATTGAAAAACACCACGTACCAAAGAGAAATGCCGGGCTTTAAAAACCTAAAATATCCACAGGAAATAAAAGATTTAGTAAAAGAGAAACGAAAAGCACGTAAGAAATGGCAGCAAACTCGAGCTCCTCAACACAAGGTAAATTTAAATCGCTTGTGTAATTTACTAAAAAGGACGATAGCAGAATTCAAAAATTCTGAAGTTGGAAATTATCTTGAAAGCTTGACAGCAGGAAAAGAATCCAACTACTCACTCTGGAAAGCTGTTAAAGCAACGAAGAAACCAAAGCTCACAGCGCCTCCGATTAAGAATGATCAAAACCAATGGGCAAAAAGCGACAAAGAGAAAGCAAAAGTTTTCGCGGATTACCTGGAGAACACATTTAAACCTTTTGATGGGCAAGTACTCAACGAAATTTTAAAGTTCTAACTCAAGCGAATATTACATTACAAGAAATGTTACCCTTGCCGAATTAAGTAGAGAAATAAGAAAGCTTAAGTATAAGAAAGCTCCGGTATATGACCTAATTACGGCCGAAGTTCTCAATATGCTTCCCCGCAAAGGGTTAATTAATCTTCTTTATATAATAAATGCCACTCTAAGGCTAAGGTACGTTCCGAGCCAATGGAAGGTTGCGGAAGTTATAATGATTCGCAAACCAGGAAAACCATCACATGATAAGAAATCTTATAGACCTATTTCGCTTCTGCCCGTAATATCTAAGGTCTTTGAAAGAATATTACTTCTGCGCCTGCAGCCAATAATAGAAGAAAAGCGCCTAATACCTGAACATCAGTTCGGATTTAGAAGCAAGCATTCGACAATTGACCAAGTGCATAGGATCACTGACGTCATTGAGAAAACTCTTGAAGGAAAGAAAATTTGTTCGGTGGTCTTCCTAGACGTGTCGCAAGCTTTTGATAAGGTGTGGCACGAAGGCCTAAATTTTGAATTAAAACAAATTCTGCCTGAAGCACTTTATACGATTCTTAAAACATATCTAAAAAATAAACATTTTAGAGTAAGACATGGAAACGATTATTCGGATCTCAAAGAAATAGTGGGTGGGGTACCACAGGGAAGTATTTTAGGTCCAATATTGTACCTATTATTTTCACGTGTTCACGTGTATTTCACTATCGTAGCCACGTTTGCTGACGACACTGCAATACTAGCAGTGGGCCAAACGATAAATGATTCTACGACAAAATTACAGAAAGCTCTGAATAATGTCAATAATTGGACAAAAACATGGCGGATATTGCTCAACGAAGTAAAATCAGTCCATGTAGACTTTACGTATAAGAAAATTAATAGATTACCGGTATTTGTTAATACGGTTCAAGTTCCGTTTGCTAACGAAGCAAAATATCTCGGAATGACTCTAGACGCGAAATTAAAATGGAAACCGCATGCTAAAAAGAAATGCGAAGAGTTAAATAATAAACTCAGAGATATGTATTTGTTGCTCGGGAAACACTCTAAGCTCAGTATCGAAAATAATCTAATTTTGTACAGGCAGGTGCTTAAGCCTGTCTGGACTTACGGTATACAACTCTGGGGTTGAACGCGAGATTCTAATTTAAATACCTTAAAAACATTTGAAAATAAACTCCTAAGACCATTTGTAAGCGCACCTTGGTACATTAGAAACAAAGATCTCCACAGAGATCTCGGGATTCCCATGGTTCGCGATGAAATAAAAAATTTTGCCGGAAATCATAGAAAACGGCTATTACAACACTGCAATAGTACTATAATCGAAATTATCGATGAGACGAATTTAGTACGCCGCCTGCGAAGGACAAAGCCTTCCTATCTGGTGCACTAAATGAGAATCCGCTTTAAAATCGCGGTAGGAGGTGTTTTTAGTGCAGTAAGAATCTCACACTCCTATGAGCACGCGTTTTCGGTCCTCATAGAGCCTTTTGAAGGTTTTACACCTACCCACGGAACAAAAAAAAAAAAAAAAAGGTTTTGCTTCATCAGGAGGCATTATCTCAGTATTATTTGAAAACGTGAATAACCCCATATGCTAAATTGGTTGCACAGCCTTACGTAGACAATCATGCTTTGGTTGAAGTAAAGACTTTGAATATATACCATATAAATATTCTCAAATCGTAATCAATTTGGATTTTTTTTTTTTTTTTTTTTTTATTTGGTAAAAGATTACCATTTGTTTTTGGGGGATGGTTCTTAATAAATCCGCGTTTTTTATTGGCAAAGTTTGATTTTGTTGAACGAAATGCATTTTTCTGAGACGCGGTGGTTAATCCGTTAGATCAAGTGTGCAAAGAATACGATATATGGTATTTTATTCTAAATTTGAAAACACATCTGACAGAAATATAGCTGATAAAATTTTGGCAGAGAAAGCCTGGCAGCGAGTTAAATCCAAAGATTCTAAAGCGAGCGAATGCATTATTGATAACTAATCTCATGAAGGCCAAAATAAAAACGTTTCAGACGGCCATACAAAATGTGAAAAAAGCTCTGCAAAGAAAAAATCCTTTGAATATGGAAAAGACTATTATGCTAGAGATGATAACTAGTCATGCTTTAAGTGAAATGGATTTGATTGAGTTTTCAAAAAATTATATTCCACATTTCCGTGGAGTTTTTATGATTGATAAATCACCAAAGGGTAAACCATATAAAAACGAGTGCGGAATTGTCAATTTAGATTCAACAAATGGGTGCGGTACCCATTGGGTAGCATATTGTAAAAAGGATAAAAGCATCGAATATTTTGATAGTTTTGGAAATCTTCAACCCCCGATTGAGGTGATAAATTATCTAGGTAAGCGAATTAGGTATAATTATGTTAAATATCAAGATTATGACACCTTTGTCTAAAATTTTATAGTTATCATAGCTGTTTTGTATAAATAAAGTGTTTCAAATTAAAATTTAGCATTTTCCTTAAAATCACCATGTCGTTAACTCGTATACTAAGTGGTAATACTTCTCACCTTACTGCTGATTATTTTCCCCCTTTGAATTTGGATTATGATTACGTTTGCGGTCTAATTGATTTACAATTTTATAATTCAATTCCGAATATTGATGAACGAAATAATTTATTTCACATTGGAGACTCAGTGATAGAAATTCCTACAGGAACATATGAATTCGATGATCTCGCTTTATGTTTACATGATTACTTACACGAAAAAAAATCTGTTGCATCACTGACGTTAGATGCTAATATAAATACACTACAATGTAAGATCGATTCAGCTGAAGTAATTGATTTTACTAAATCACGTTCTATCGGTAAATTATTAGGATTAAGCAAGCGTGTTTTAAAAAGTGGTAAAAAACACTTGTCTGATTTACCCATCGATATAAACAGAATCAATGTAATTCGAGTCGAGTGCAATATAACAATCGGATCTTACATCAATAACACATGTGTTCATACAATACATGAATTTTCACCTCAGATAGAACCAGGGTATAAAATAAATGAAGTTCTTAAAAATGTAATCTATCTTCCAGTGAATGTTAAGCAAATAAGTTCACTGTCTCTCAAGCTCATTGATCAAGATGGGGATTTGATTAATTCAAGACGAGAAATAATAACAATTCGATTACATTTAAAACCACAGAGGGATGCTACTTGCAATGTCTTAGACGTTGCCTTGGATTACACAGAACACCAGATTCGGAGTACACAAGATATTATTCCAACCAGGTTCTATACAATGGAGCCAAAATAAATAGAATAGATAATTTTTTGTTTAAGCTGATTCGGGGGCATGTTGCAAGAGCGATGTCCTCAACTAACAACTTAATTTTTGGGGCGTATTACCCTAATAACGAATATTTGAGAGTGCGCGGTTAAGTGGCTACATCCCTACCGAGGCATTTATCTATTTAGACAGTCGTGGGCTGGTACAGGATGGAGGGGCAGTTCCGCTCATCTACCACGTCAGCCGGAAAACTGTGGATAGGCGACTCCTGTATGGTCGAGACGTCATCGCTTAAGGTGGAAAACAGCGCCTTCGGTTCAGTAGGACTGTGTCCGATCGTGACCGGAGGGATAGGGCGAAACAGGAGAACCAGTTCTAGTGGCTCTCTGAACAGCATGATAATATTTAAAGTCGATGAAGATGGTATGTCTTGGCCGACTTCCAGGATGTAAAAATTGATGGACACAGCAAGACCTAAAATACACAAAACAAAATTAAAATTAATTAAATTCCATGACAAATTAAAAAGAAAATAAAACAGGCATACCTACTTTCTGCGGGAAAATGGTGACTGCATTTGTTTTGGTTTTTTTTACTTTTCTTTAAAATTAGCTTGAGCTGCTTTTATTTTGTTTTTTTTTTATTAAACTAAGAATTAATTTTCTGTAATTTCTTTATTAGTTTTATTGTAATATTTGCACTATTAAAAATACACAAAATAAAAAGAAAACAAACCCGACAATACATTCATGAACGTTACAAAATAAATTAATTACAAACGACATCTGTCCGGATACATTTATAATAGGTTAATGCTTTTAGCAAAAGCTCATTAAGCTAAATTCCAAAGATCACTCAGACTCAAAGTGTTCAGAATTGAATTCAAAATTCAAATAACAAACAAATAATATACACATTTGAGAATTTTGTTAGGAATGGGTATTATATGTAGTTATTTGTGTATCAAGAGTATTATTATTATTATATATATAGGTATGTTTAGGTATGGTTATGTATGTTTAGTGTTTATTCGTAGGTAAACGAAATATTACCATTTAAGTGCAATATTAGGTTTAGGTCGATAAACTTGGGTGTATGTATGTATATAGGTATTCAGTGAGGTAGATCAAGGCGAAAGCTCTCAAATTATATATTTGGAAAAATGTAAAGAATAGATAACATGAGTTTGTTGATGAGGGTAGAGAAATAGCTGAAGGGGGCCTAAATTTAACGCTCGTGGAGAGTTAGATAGTGGAAGTATTGGATATATTGTATAAAAGCGAATAAGGAAATGTATTAATATTGAAATTTTGCACGAAGAGAATAAGGTAATATAGGCTACATAAGACAACGGTCGGTAGGTATATGATTTGATTTTTTTGTTTGATTAAATGTTGGCAGCAGTAATATTGGCAATTAATTTCCACGTACCGCAGAAGAAAGTAGAATGTTTAAATTTTCTTTGTTTCAAATAAATTTTGGAATTACAATTGAGAAATCTCAGGAAGATTTTTTATATAAAAAATTATATAAAACATACCTACAAATAAAACTAAGGTAAGATAAATAGAATTATTCGAAAAAATAAAATCTGATAAAAGAAACATTTTTTTTAGAAATCAAAATCCCCAATCCTGAAGGATTGTAAGACAGGCAAAACCAGTGTATATCATAGGGTGGACTGGCCATAGACCAAAGGAATATCAGTGATAGATTCCCTTCAAAGCAGAGGTAGGATACCACCGTGCTAGTTTCCGAGTGCTCTAAGTATTTACTTATGTACATACATACGTTATTACATTCCTAGGTTTAGATCAAATTAAACAATAGAGACTGGTGGTCTGGATCTCTGCCAAATTTTTTTAAAGTGCTGAGGGTGACAATCTGCACCAGATCGTCAGGGAGGTTGTGCCTAGTTGGCTAGTGGCTGGCAGGAGTTGTGGCTACGACCTGCAATAGGGTGCCCTTAAAGGTGCAGGAATCAGTCGCACCAAAGTGCTTGAATCCAAGTTTTTTGTTTGTCCCTTCTGGACGCCACTTAATTGTTTTATTGAATTTTAAATTTTGAATTACTTATAAAAGAAAAAAAAAGTAAGAAATAAAGTAACAATAACAGAATTTGATAAAGGATTTAAGAAAGAAAAAATTTGAAGTGAAATGGGTATTTTAAACATAAGAACATTTTTGAAGTAAAGTAATTATTTAAATATTTGTACTAAACACTTATTGGGCTGTACAGTGCAGTAATCAACGTCTAGGGATGTTCTGCCGGCAGCACATCGAGGGAAGACATACAGAAAACCATCAAAACAATATATAAGTCTTTGTTTAAGACCTTTTTTTGATGTTTTACTATATTTACATGCATAAATATTTATATGATTGTCTTTGAAGTACATATTAACATATTTCTAAACAAGAAGTACCCGTACTCCGGTGCTTCAGATTAAATACAATTTCTGTTTGATTTTTTTTTATAAATTAATTAAATCAGTATATAATGTGGAAGTAAAATTACCTACACTAAGGTCCATTTAAACAGACCCAAAAATTTGAATGAATCTTAACATCATATTTTTTTAACCTTTTTATCGATTTTTTTTCTCTTCCTTTTTTTTTATTTTCTTATTTGATATAGAATTTTCAAGTAAATTGTATTTCAATGAGAATTATAATAAAAGTGAATTTCGATGAAAATTTTGATCTGTTCTGATTAAAACTTAAATAATAATGAAGTGCTAAAATTTTAATAAGAGGTGTGTTAAGGTTCGGCTGAGCCTGCGCTGGGGGAGGATAAATTCGAATTTGGGTAGACAATGACACGATACTGACTATACTTACCTTAGACATACTATATACTCACCGTACGAACTACACTTACTATACTTATTTTTCTTCACTACCTAAGTACACTCTCATACTAAGAACTTTACTTACCTATATTTTTTTACAAACCATATGGTTTGACTATGAACTATACCTACTTTTACTAATTGCCTACTTACTCTATGGATTATACTTACAAACCTTTTTACATACACATACTTACCCTACTTACATTACTTATCATACTTACTAAACAATGACTTATGAACTTAAATACTTACTACTAGAAAGATTTCACTTCTTCGGCTTTTTTGGTCGTGATAATTTATTAATGAAAGATATTCATTAGTTTTCCCAACGTTTCGACTGAGTTTTCAGTCTTCTTCAGGGGCACTTTATTAACCATGAAACAAAATAAGAGAAACATTTGTATGTTTACATTTAGTTGTTAAGATTTTACACTTACAATTATATGAACGAAGCTATTTTATGAAATTACATATATATATATAAAAATTTTAAAAAATAATATAATGACAGTTTTGTAATTGAATATTTAAATGAAAGCACTTCTTCTTAGTTAGAAGTTTAGTCAACAACTGTTTAATAAACTTTTCTTTTAAAGGAGCAACAAAACTATTGATGTATGTATGTATGTATCGCAGTTATGTAGAGCCTAGGGAACAGTACACCGACGAGATACACTGTGTATCCTGCTTCCTGTTCATGTTATTTTTGTTATTCAAAATGTGCAAAGTTTCTAACGTATATCGTTTCGATGTATGTTTTTCTGTTTGAAGAACTTGCACATTTTTAAAGTCTGGAGCATGATTTCCTTCTAAGCTGTGACTACCAAGAGCTGTTTTCTGAGAACTTTTGGACTTGATATCAGATTTGTGATTTGAGATCCTTTGTTTTTATGAATAAAAGCGAGTACGAAGATAAAATGCTAGACCTGTTGTCAGACCGTTCCGTCTACAGAGGAATACGAACTAATCCAATTTCTTCTCTTCAAAATAAGAACAATGAATTTGTAATATACCTACACACAAACAAATTGATAACTGACAAAGAAAAGTTAAACATGACAACTTACACCACACAGCTCCCTTCCATCTATGGATTACCAAAAATCCACAAACCGAATTTACCACTGAGACCCATTGTGTCGTCTATGAAAGTCCCATGTTATGAATTGTCTAAGTACATAGGTAGGATTCTACAAGGTGTTACTCGCAACTCAAAGTACACTGTAAAAAATTCGTTCGAGTTTATTGAAAAGACAAGAGAATTAGAACTAAGGGAACAAAATCCAATTCACGGTGGAAAAGGAAAAAAATAAAAGAATAACATTTTTGGACGTAAAAATTAATCGTGAGAGAAACAGACTCACCTTTGACTGGCATCAAAAAGAGACAGCATCCGGAAGAATCGTAAATTTTCGATCAAATCAAGCGAAACATATTAAAGTCAATACGGCTTCCAACCTTATTAAGAAAGTCCTTACGATTAGTGAAAAGAAATTCCATCCCGCCAACAAAGAGAAAATAACAAAAATCCTTATTGATAATGGGTATCCGCTAGATATGATTCGCGAATTAATAGCACAACACCAAACCAATCACCAACAAAGCAATAAACATGAAGGAGCAGGTTATTTTAAAAGTATGGTTTACGTGCCGAAACTTGTTGAAAGTTTTAAGAAAACTATCGCTAGCAAAGCTAAAGATGTCAATGTTGCTTACAAATCCAACCAAACACTTAACACACTGTTTACAAAACTTAACAAGAAAAGTGAAAAGGATCAACGTACAGACGTTGTATATAAGATCAATTGCCTAGGCAACGAAAGAGAAAATTGTGAACAATGTTACATTGGCACTACCAAGCAGCTTTTAAAACAAAGGATCTCAAATCACAAATCCGATATCAAGTCCAAAAGTTCTCAGAAAACAGCTCTTGCTAGTCACAGCTTAGAAAGAAATCATGCTCCAGACTTTAAAAATGTGCAAATTCTTCAAACAGAAAAACATACATCGCAACGATATACGTTAGAAACTTTGCACATTTTGAATAACAAAAATAAGATGAACAGGAAGCAGGATACACAGTGTATCTCGTCGGTGTACTGTTCCCTAGTATCTACATAACTGCGATACATACATACATACATCAATAGTTTTGTTGCTCCTTTAAAAGAAAATTTTATTAAACAGTTGTTGACTAAACTTCTAACTAAGAAGAAGTGCTTTAATTTAAATATTCAATTACAAAACTGTCATTATATTTTTTATTTAATTTTTATATATATATATGTAATTTGATAAAATAGTTTCGTTCATATAATTGTAAGTGTAAAATCTTAACAACTAAATGTAAACATACAAATGTTTCTCTTATTTTCTTTCATGGTTAATAAAGTGCCCCTGAAGAAGACTGAAAACTCAGCCGAAACGTTGGGAAAACTAATGAATATCTTTCATTAATAAATTATCACGACCAAAAAAGCCGAAGAAGTGAAATCTTCAAATTTTAAAATTGAACATATTGAATTGGTCAAAACACTTTTAATTAAATTAAATACTTACCTCAACGAATAGGAACAATTTATTTTGTTATCAACTTACCGTTTAAGATATGCTATCACACATAATACCCGACTTACTTACTTCTCGTATATGACTTCAAAGCATAGAAGACAGCATATAAGACAGATTTTTCGGACGAGTTACTTTAGTTTACGATTGGAAGTTCATATTAGGGGCTATCTCCGAGAACATGGCCAACGAGATAGGAAAGGTTGTATCTTAGATACAAGGGTGGGCAGGCCGAACTTTTGCCGACAACATCTGGCAAGGCCTTCTAGTGTTTCGACGAACCATTGTATTTGAGAGACAGTGGGACGCTTGGAGTTTAAGTGGGCAAAAATTCCTCTTCTTTCATTTTTAGATTTAGGATTTACATTTAGGTTTAGTTATAGGCAAATATACATATGTATACAAATACACATGGATATTTATATCTGTATATATAAATATACAACATCTAAATTTTTAGGGCTTGGTATGTAGGTTAGTTTGAGTTTCAAAATTAAAGGAAAGGGGATTAGTGTCCGCCGTGAATTTCAAAGCTAGCCCCATCTTTTCTTCAATGCAGTGGCATAGGTTACTAGTTTTGTGCAATTCCATTGTGATTCCAGGTCCTTATTATCCTATCCTCACCACCTTCCTTTTCCACATCATTATACAAAGGCACGAGATCTTTTTGTTTGCTGAGTAGGAGGTGTGACGGTAGAGAGCAAGAACTACCCCCAATCCGTCGAGCTTAGCCGTGCAATAAGCAAGAGTGCCATTACTCTCTACCCGCACCAAAGACGCCCCCGTGGCCCAACCCAGACTCGCAACAATGGTGCCCAACGTAACGAACGGCTATAAGATCCATTGCGACTCCAAGGAGATGATTTTTATCTTTTTCTTTCCTTTGGACACAAAATAATTTTCAACTCCAATTTTTTTCACATTTAAATTTTTTTAAATTTTTTTACCTTTCCTATCCTTAAAGTACAAATCTAGAGACCGTAATAGCTAGTTGTATAGTGGGAGATAGAGATCAGCTGTCCAATCTGACAGGTGTAGTACCAGTAGATTTTGTAAGGTTGAACAAAGCCTTTCACATGCAATTAGCAGAGTAGAATTGAAAAGCTGAACGTTCATTGCTAGCCTTATGGTCAGGTGTGTCCAGACGTATAGAGTGGCGTGAACGTGAGGTTTTTAAATTCTACTGTATGGAATGTTATCTCTGTTTCCTAGCCAACCACCTTTTAGGTTTAATATCAGAAAGCTCGATGTGGTGGGAAGACTAGGGATAACTCTAAGCACTCGTCGAGTTACAGAGGTACCAGTCGTAAACATAACTGACTGGTTGACATTAGACAAGAACTTACGAAGATTTTAAGATTAATCGTAAACTTTACGATTGACCAGACATTTACAAACAAACATACTAGACAATTATACCATTTTCCATTCCTCTCACATTCGTTTGGATACTCAGTCGTATCTTCACACACCTCATCATGATTATAGATATATTGTTTTTACAGTTTAATTTTTTTTATTTACTGAATTACTAATTTTCTTCAGCTTTTTTTACCATTTTTTTTAATTTCTTATATTTTTAATTTTTTTTATATAGTTTTATTTTTTTTTAAATTTGAATTTTAACTTTATCTCGTTGCTTTTTTTTTTTTACTTTAAGAACTTTATTATTGCCTTTTTATTTTTTTTTTCATTATTGTTAATTTTTTTCTTAGTTTTAATTCAATTTTTTTTTCTTAATTTTAACTTAATTTTTTTAAATTTTTTTTTTTTTTATTTTTGAGTTTTCAAATTTTTTTGTTTTGAAATTCTAAATATCTAAATTTTTTTTATTGTTTTTGAATTTTTATACTGGTTTTTTGAGAAGCAAAAAAACTGCTTAAGATGAGCAAACGTGCGACTGGTGCCGTCAAGAAAGGCACTGTAGTGCGACCTAGAGGTAGGGCTCGTCCCACTCGCACCACAGCCAGAGTTGAGTCGTGTCCAACTCTATCCGGGCCGGGGCTCAACCAGCGCACGTTAAGAAACCCTTTTGATGAGCTGGAGGAGTTTAACCTCAGGCAGAGACAAACGAGGGTAGCAGGCCTATTTTGTCACAGGAGTTGAATTGCCAGGTATTAGGTCCTGAGACACAGGACACGGTAGAGGAAACTAGGGACTCGATTAATAGATTGTTAGAACCACGGGAAGCAATAGGGCAAAGTATGGAAAAGGACAAGGAAGATTATGAGATTACCATGGGAGGAGAGAATTTAAAAAAGGTTATTGACTGCGCGATTTCAAGGTCGATAAATGAGACCCATTTTAGGATGATGGCTGTTCTAGCAGAACAGTCGAAACACATGGCTAAAATGCAGTCCTTAAAAGAATCGGTGACTGGGAATATGCCTCCTATGAGCGAGCGTCTGCGTATAGTAGAGAAATCAACGCTTTCACTGTACGCAGGACAAAAGCGTAATGAAGAGAGGCTCCTAGCAGACCCTGAAATAAGTCAACCAAGAGCTTATTCTCCACCCAGGGGCAACATTGAGCCAACGAAGACTAGACCATGTGTCGATCACACTAAACGTGTAGACATACATAAATGGGGTATCAAATTTGATGGGACACCCAAAAGTATGACGATCGAAAGTTTTATCTTCAGGATAGGCACTTTACAAAAAATAAACGGTATTAGCAATGAACAAGTATTTGCCAATTTCCATCACCTAGTGTCAGGAACCGCCGAAAGAAGGTATTGGCAGTTTGTTGAAGAAAACCAGGGCGATGAATTCCTGAACTCATATGACCTGAATTCATAATTGGTTAGACAATTTAGAAATAGTAAAAGGGATCATGAGTTACTCAGGGAAATTATTTACAGGCGCCATCAACCAAATGAATCCTTCGACGAATTTTATGAGGATGATAGGAGTCTCACGTTGCAAATGAGGAATCATCCCAGTGAGAAGGATTTAGTTCCCATGGTTAGGCAGATCTTATGGACAAGGTAGCGACACTGATCTTCGGATGTACCATCAAGGATATCCGAGATCTAAGGGAAGAGTGCCGTAGGGCGGAAAAACACTTTAAAAGACAAATAGGTGAAATAGAAGACAATGACTTAGTAAGGACTAGACACTACTTGGCTGACTCAGAGGACGAACAGGACATACATATTTCTGCGGTACAACATAACCGCACTGACAAACTAGCGATGAACTCAAGAACGGAAAAACGACAACCTTCTTATAAGACTCACGAACGAGGCAGACACACTGACCAGAGTAAAGACAAAAGCGATACGTCGACAACCTGCCCATCAACATTTCACACACTTACATGTTTCAGTTGTGGGCAGGACAACATTTCATTCAAGTGCGCCTCCTCTCAGGAAACCTGGAGGTCGGCAGTGCACCCGGGACCACTCAACCGACAAATATTTCTCTTCCAGATAAACAAATCTCGGAAAAAAAAATAAGACGTGAAATAAAACTAGTAAATGACCAAACCAAAAAACCAGTACAGTACAAAAGTTTACATGAACGATTAACTGAATAAGACGAAGCTAGAAAACGAATTTTCAACGCTGAAATCACCTGTGCAATATATAACACTAGAAACTTTAGAAAAATAAGTAGGCTTAGGGAAAAATGTGGAATTTACAGACGAACTAAAAATAAAGTAAAAGCTACTATTTTAGCGATTTCTGACGATAATAGGCCTTATGCCAAGGTAGTAGAAGGTAGTGAAGAAATGGTAGGTCTGTTAGATAGTGGAGCTTCATTAAGTTGTATGGGAAAAGGGGCAATCGATTTTATACGGAAACACGACATTAGAATAACAAACATGACAATGAACATAAGAACAGCTGATGGAAAGAACCAACACATTAAAAGACGCTTCAAGACAAATGTCACATGGGGCGGTAACACCCACGAGATGGAACTGTATTTGGTCGCTTAAATGCAAAGAAAACAAAAGAAATTCTTATTTTAATAAAAAGAGGTATTTATTTGAGAAAAAATAGTTGGTTTTCGGTGGCTGTTCGTAGCTAGTAGGTGGGCGGTTGAATACTGACTGTCTAGTTGATTGTGCGTTATGGTGTCATCGCATCTGTTGTCATTGGGTGATTGTAGGCAGCTTCTATCGAGTCTCGTTGGTTGAATTTGTAGCTGTCGTGGTATTTTCTGATTGGCTTGTTGTAGGTGGCTTCTATCAAGTCTCGTCTTAGAATCAGAGTTGCCAGAATCCTCCGCCACAGTGGCCCCCCAGAAGGCTTACAAACCTTTCAAGTAGCGCTCTGGAACCCGAATACGGCGGCCTCTAAAGGTGTGGTAAGGCTGAGTTGTTTTTTGTGGTGGAGGTTCTGGGATGCACGGTTTTGCACTATAGGATGGCTTAGCGCTGATGTCTTCCTGATGTGTTGAACTAGAAGGTTGTCGGACGTTGTTGTCCAGGTCGGCCTCCAAATATGCGGGCTTCAAACGGTCGACCGAGATTTTGATAGTCTTACCTCGAATGCTAAGGGTGAAGAATTTGTCGTTGCGTTCAATTACTGCAAAGGGTCCTTCATAGGGCGGAACTATTGATGCTTTGACAGAATCATTGCGAACGAATACGTGGCTTGACGTTCTTAGATCTCGGTGAACAAAAGGGCGCTGCTCGGTGTGCCAAGCCGTCTGCTGAGGTCTGGATCGGTGCATCATATGTCGAAGGTCTCTGATGAATTCACACTGCGAGCGATTGTCCATCGTTGGAGTAAGAAGATCTGCTGGTAGTCTGAGTGGTGTTCCATAGACTAGCTCTCCGGGAGTGGTGTTAACATCTTCTTTTACCGTCGCGCGAAGGCCGAGGAGTATAAGCGGTAGGCTTTGTACCCAATGTGTAGAATCGTTGCAATTTATTGCGGCTTTTAGAGTTCGATTGAATCGCTCAACGATACCATTAGCCTGAGGATGATACGAGGTTGTCATGGACAGATTGGTTCCCATGCACTTGCAGAGTTCTGTGAAGACAGAAGAGGTGAACTGCCTCCCTTGATCGGAAGTAATTTGCAAAGGTGATCCAAATCGGGAAATCCATCCAGTGATGAGTGCGTTGGCGCAATTTACTGCTGACATGTCTGTCATTGGAAATGCTTCTGGCCACCTTGTATAACGATCAACGACGGTCAAGAGATAGCGATATCCCTCCGAAGGCGGGAATGGTCCTAGGATGTCGATGTTGATGTAGGAGAATCGCTCGTCTTTGGTAATGAACGGGCGGACCCTGTTGTAGGAGACATCGCAATAAATCGGTTTGTCTAGATGCGGAAAGGAAAACAAGGTTAGTTGCATTGAGTGTACAAGGTTACCTTTGAAAAGTTGTTGAAGCTCAGGGTCTTTTTCCTGTGACTCAGCGAGTTTCGCGTAAAGATTTTCCTTAGCATTGATTACATCAATACGTGACAACAGGTCCGCTGCGTGGTTATCCTCACCTTTGATATACCGAATATCGGTGGTGAACTCACTGATGAACGACAAGTAGTTCGTCTGTCGTGGCGAAGATTTTTCTGGTCGTTGTTGGAAGGCGAATACAAGAGGCTTGTGATCAGTTTCGATGTGGAATTTTCGTCCTTCCAACAAATCACGGAAATGTTTTGTTGCCAAGTACATTGCTGTGAGCTCCCTGTCATAGGTGGAATAGCCTTGCTGAGTCTTGGAAAATTTCTTAGAAAAATAGCCGAGTGGTTCTGCAACATTGTCGACTAGTTGATGCAAAGCGGCCCCTGCTGATATATTCGATGCATCTGTGACCAAGCTCAACTGTGCTTCAGGTAAGGGATGCGACAGACGCACTGCTCGGGCAAGAAGTGGGCGGCAGTTTTCGAAAGCTTCCGTTGCAGATTGGGTCCAGCTCAAAGGGGACTTGTCGTTTTTCTTATTACCTGGAACCATTGCTGGTAGGGGGAATTGAACTTCGGCTGCGTGGGGAATGTATTTGCGATAGAAATTTATTGTTGCGATGAATCCTTTTAGTTGTTTGACTGTCTCTGGTCGCTTAACTTTCTGAATTGCGTCAACACGTGATGGGAGTGGAAAGATTCCGTCCTTTGTGATAAGGTGGCCAAGGAACTCCAGCTCCGACCGCCCGAAGATGCACTTGGCTACGTTGATTGCCAAGTTGTGATTAGCAAGCCTTTTTAAGACTTCACTAAGATGTTGACGATGCTCTTCGATGTTCGATGATGCGATGCAGATGTCGTCCATGTACGGAAATGCGAATTCGACTCCTCGTAGCACCTCATGAATCAAACGCTGAAGCGTTTGCGCTGCATTGCGGAGTCCAAATGTCATGTGGGTGAACTCGTACAGGCCAAATGGCGTGATTATGGCGGTCTTAGGGATATCTTCTGGATTGATTGGCACCTGGTGAAAGGCTTTTTGCAAATCAATTTTTGAGAAAACAGACTTACCTCGAAGTATGTTGGCGAAATCATGAAGGTACGGGAGCGGGTAGCGATCGGGTAACGTGATTGCGTTGAGACTTCTGTAATCACCACAGGGCCTCCAGGAGCCATCTGCCTTTCGCACCATGTGAAGCGGGCTCGACCAATTGGATTTTGATGGTCGGCATATTCCAGCACGCGTGAGCAGTTCGAATTCCTTCTTGGCGGCGCTCATTTTGTCTGGCGGTAACCGACGTGCTCGAGCTGAGCATGGTGGGCCGTTCGTCTCTATGAAGTGCACTGCCTTAGAGTTTGTCGATACACCGGGCGGCGCTAAGCGAGTAATGTTCGGAAAGGTCGATATGATGTCAGCAAATGGTGTGTTTCGATCGATGAGCTGCGGGGATTGTTGATTACTGGTTATAGCCAAAAGCGATTTTGAAATTGAGTTGGTTCGTGAGTCTATGAGGCGAGCTCGTTTAACGTCAACCATAAGATCATGATGTTGGAGGAAATCGGCCCCGATGATTGGAGACGTTACGTCGGCGACGATGAAAGTCCAAACGAATGGGCGGCGGAGACCAAGGTTTAGCTCATGAGTAACTTCACCATAGACTTTTATAGGCGAGCTGTTAACGGCGAACAGTTGCATTGATGTTGGTCGCGGCTTTTTGTTTGATGAAGATGGTGGAATGCAGGAAACTTCGGCACCTGTGTCAATAAGAAAAGAGAGGTTGGTATTATGTTCACGCAAGCAGAGTCTGTTAATGAGGAATGAGGCAGGTTGGGTTTTTGTCACGGCATCCGAGGGTGTGCTGTGAAGTCACAATTGGTGTTGAGGAGGCGACGTTATTGGTTTTCGGCGGAAATGACAAGGCAGACGACAATTAGTTGCCTTATTGCCAAATTTTCGGTGGAACCAACAATCATCGAACTGTTCAATAGATTGGTCGCGTCTGCGCTGGTCGGAAATTCGGGGTTCACCTGATCGGGGTGGCGAGCGAGTGCTTTGTCGTGACGTTCGTTGCTGGCGTTTCTGCAACACCAATTTGGAAACTTCCTGTACCAACTGAGCGACTTCGGACGAAGATGAGGGAGTGTCGGCGTAGGCTTGATGTTCGTTGCGTAATGATGTCGAGTTGCTGCTGGGTATGACTGCATTCAACTGGCGTAACTCGACATTTTCCATGACCGAGTCGGCAATTTGTGTTTTGTCGGCCGCAGATCATTTAACCAAAACAGTCACTGCGTGGACTGATTGCGGAAGACGTGAAGCCCACAGATCGAGTAACACGGGTTCACTCAATGAACCCTTGGACGCTTGGACCATTTCATAGTAGAGCTGGCTCGGTTTCTTGTCACCAAGTGGCATGTCGTGCAGTATTCGTCGAAGTCTTTTTTGCTGGCTGTCGGCGAAATAGTTGATGAGTTCAGTACGAATGTATTCATACTTCTCACGTTCTGGAGCTGCATCGATTATCGGCCGTAGTTCAGTAATTCGCGCAAGCGGCAGCTGTGCACAAACTGAGTCGAATTTTCGGTCGTCCTGTGCAACTCCCGATGCCCGAAAGTAAAAATCTAGCAAAAAGAACCAATTATCGACGTCTGACTCAACAAAAGGTGGCATGTGGAGGCGAGCATAGTAGTTTGCAGCCACGTCCACTTGTCGGGCGGCTCGGGCATCGATTTGTTCGTCATCGGGGGACATCACGTCGGGGTCACCACTTTGGTCGCTTAAATGCAAAAAAAACAAAAGAAATTCTTATTTTAATAAAAAGAGGTATTTATTTGAAAAAATTAGTTGGTTTTCGGTGGCTGTTCGTAGCTAGTAGGTGGGCGGTTGAATACTGACTGTCTAGTTGATTGTGCGTTATGGTGTCATCGCATCTGTTGTCATTGGGTGATTGTAGGCAGCTTCTATCGAGTTTCGTTGGTTGAATTTGTAGCTGTCGTGATATTTTCTGATTGGCTTGTTGTAGGTGGCTTCTATCAAGTCTCGTCTTAGAATCAGAGTTGCCAGAATCCTCCGCCACATGTATGTTGTCCCAAGTGTGCAACAGCAGCTCTATCTAGGGATAGATTTTTGGAGGACAATTAAAGTCGCTCCCAATATTATAAGCGTGCTTCATATTCGATCGTCGATGGAGGGGCAGGAGGTTGATCCCTTGCGAAAGCTTACACCAACACTAACTGAAGAACTGGAGCGGGTCAAGCTTACATTTGCCTCTTTCATGTCATTGAGATGGAAGACGACACCATTCCCATCAAACAAAGACATTATCCAATCTCACCATTCAACATTGACTCTGCTTAGACTCTAGAAAAATAACTACGGCAACCAAAAAATTTGAATTTCCTCTGCCGCATATTGAGGGGATTTTGAGTCGACTTCACGACACGCACTTTGTTTCGTCAATCGATTTGAAGGACGCTTTCTGGCAGATTCCTCTGGAGCTCAAATCAAGAGAGAAGACGGCTTTCACAGTCCCTGGACGACCGTTTCACCAGTTCACGGTGATGCCGTTTGGATTGTGCAACGCCGCACAGAGAATGTGTAAGCTCATGGACAAAGTCATCCCCGCTCGTTTGAGAGAGAATGTTTTTGTCTATCTCGATTACCTTTTGATTTGCTCTCCGGAGCTTGAAACCCATATGAGCGTCTTCAAAGAGGTAACGAGATGCTTGCGTGAAGCGGAGTTGACGATAAACGACGAAAAAAGCAAGTTTTGTTTCAAGGAGATCAAATACTTAGGCTGCTTCTTTGGCGATGGATGTCTAAGAACAGATCCTGAAATGGTGTCTGCAGTTAGGGGTTTTCCGATTCCAAAGACTCCAAAGCAACTTCGTCGGTTCTTAGGGATGAAGGGTTGGTATAGGCGCTTTATACCCAATTTCGCGTCTATATCAGCCCCGATAACAGACAGTCTCAAGAAAGGGAAGACTTTACTATGACTGACGAAGCCTTTTCGGCATTCGAAGACTTAAAGAACATTTTAGGCACCCATACTGACGAACCCAGACTTCACTAAACACTTCTACATACAGTGCGACGCATCATCTTCTGGTGTAGGGAGCGTTCTTTTTCAGATGGATGACAAGAAAAACGAACGACCGATAGCATTCATATCCCAGAAGGTTAGTTCGGCTCAACGGAATTTAGTGTAACGAAGCTTGAATGATATGCGGCCGTCTTGTCAGTAAAGAAGTTCCGAGCCTACATTGAGGGTTTACCATTTACGATTATCACTGACCACGCAAGTGGCTTATGACACAAAAAGACTTGAGTGGTCGGTAAGCGCGTTGGAGTTTAAAACTCCAAGGATTCGATTTCAATATTGAACAGAAAAGGTATCCTGAATGTGGTCCCGGATACTCTATCACGAGTCCATATGGACGAGATCGTTACCGAAATGCCGGAAGTTGACTTTAACTCACCAATCTTTTCTTCTGAGGAGTATGTGGAGTTGAAGAAAACAATAGAAGAGAACAAAGACCAACTGCCTTACATACCAATTTCTGACGGTTTTGTATACAAAGAAAGGTAGACGAACGAGTGACCACATTCAAGAAGGCAGATCCTGGAAACACTGGGTTCCGAAGGAGTTGCGGATAAGCCTTTTGGAATCGTTATACGATTCTTTTGCTGCTGGTCATGGCGGAATCCAGAAAACCTTGTCTAAATTGAGACAAAAGTATTTCTGGCCCAACATGACAGTCGAAGTACAAACACATGTCAAACACTGTGATTTTTTTTTTTTTTTTTTTTTTATATAATCTACACGCGCTCAAGGGATTATGAATACCCTTTAAATGTTTCAACACAGCGCGAGCGTGAGGGTGAGGTTAAGGAAGAGAAAGAATGATAGGAAAGATGTGTGGCGCGATATTCGGAGACTGTAGGTGGTTGTTGTCTCAGATTTTATCTCCAGGGATGGCGGCTGAACTAATGCGGAGAAATTTCCGTGTCTTATTTATGTCTGTCCCTTATAATTCGCATTAATTTTTGTATTCTTTATCATATTTTATCGGTATACTAGTTTTACTCAATCACATTTTGTTAGTTCTATGCCTAAACAGCCTGTAATGAGTAAACCAGCAACTCATTGTATGATATTTATTTTAAGAATTGGTTTTTTAATGGAAAAATAAGAAGACATAGACTACGGCAGGGATCGAACCTGTGACCATGAGGTTGACAGGCGAACACACAACTATCGCGCCACGGCCACCCCCAATATTTGCAAATGTAGCAAACCCATTAACGCTACATTAAGGCCACCCATGGGACAACAGACAATTACAGAACGACCTTTCCAACGACTATACATTGACTTTTTAGGACCACACCCACAAACAAAGAGCGGACGTACACACATTTTTATAATTTTAAATCATTTTAGTAAATATGTATTTTTAAAACCCGTTCGTAAAGCAACAGCAACTGAGGTAGTTAAGTTTATCGAAGAAAGTGTGTTTCATATGTATGGTGTGCCAGAGTATATACATTCTGACAACGGAAAACAATTCATATCTGAATTGTTTTCAAGCTTTTTAAAAAAATATGGTGTTAAACATGTTCGTACGGCCTTTTACTCACCCCAAGCCAACGCTTCGGAGAGAGAGAATAGGTCTGTGCTAGGTAAAATCCGTTCCTACATCACTAAAAACCAACGGAATTAGAACACCCACGTCAGCAATAATGCATTTTCTCTTCGAAACGTGATAGATGATGCTACCACCTTCGAACCATATTATGCCGTTTTTGGAACACAAATGGTTCAAAACGGCGAGACTCGAAATGTTGAAGGATAGTGATGTTCAAATTTCATCCAAAACTGACAAACTAGCCCTGATACGAAATCAAATTTTCGATAATTTAAAATTAGCTCACAACAAGGCAACCAAAATCTACAACACAAGATCTAAAAACGTAACATATAAGATTGGCCAGATAGTTTTTAGAAGGAATTTTAAACAGAGTGATAAAGCTAATCATTATAATGCTAAACTAGGGCATAAGTTTAGAAAATCAATAGTTCTCCGACCTACTGGAAACTCGCTCTACGAGATAGGTAACCTAAGTGGCGAAAAAGTAGGTATTTTTCATGGCAAAGATTTGCATATTTGATAATATTAGGCGCACTCAGTTGCTGTTGACTTTTTTTATCTGGGATAATTAGTTTACAATTTATTTTTATATATAGTTTTATTTATTTATTTAATTTTAGAGATACTTTATTTATTTACTTATTTATATATTTGTTTATTTATACAATCTGTGATGTTAATATTTCGTGATGTTTATATCAGAGATTTATTTGTTTATTTATATATTTATTTATTTATACAATCTGTGATATTTATATTTTATTTTTTTTTTTTTTTTTTTTTATAACTTTGCACGCGCTCAAGGGGTTATGAATACCCTTTATATGTTTTTTCTTAACACAGCGCGGCATCTGGTGAAGAAGAGAAAGAAGGATAGGAAAGATGTGTGACGCGATGTTCTGAGACTAGAGCTGGTTGTTGTCTCAGATTTACCTCCAGGGATGGCGGCTGAACTAATGCGGAGAGAATTACCGTGTCTTATTTATGTATGTCCCTTATAATTCGCATTATTTTATTTATTTCGATGTCATACTTAATGGGTATGCTAGTTTAATCAATCACACGTTGTTAGTGTTATGCCTAAACAACATGTAATGTGCAAAGCAGCAACTTATTTTATGACAATTTTGAGAATTGGTTTTTAATGGAATATAAGAAGACATAGACAACGGCAGGAATCGAACCTACAACCACGAGGTTGACAGGCGAGCGCACAACTATCGCGCCACGGCCACCCCCATTTTATTTATTAATTTATAATAGAGATTTATTTATTTATTTATATATATATCTCTTTATATATAGTATAGATTTATTTATTTATTTATTTATATATATTACAGATTTTATTTATTCATAGACCTATTCACCTCATATATACATACATACATGCATACACCTATTTATATAAGCCTAGCTGTGATAGCAAGATTAGTTTCTGATACATAACTTTATTTAGATAATTGTATAACCATATATGTCCTAGTTTCATTTTACATTTATGTTAAAGTAGAGAACAAAAGACTGATAACAAGTCCCAGTCCACTTTAACAATAGAAGTATGTCTGTAGAATCAAAACAAAATCCTAAACAAATTGCCCGCCACATGACTCAGAAAACAAAGTCAGGGAGTGGGACGAGCCGCACGTTCGAACGGCTGTATCATAATAATCGGCTTCGTTCGATTTTTTTACGGCACAGTTTTGTCACTACCACTCCAAAACTGTCGCCGAGCCTGTTACGGAGCCGATTGTCCGATCATCTGAATGCCATTGATCAGACAAAAATAAAAAAAAATTAATTAAATTCCATGACGAGTTAAAAATAAAATAAAACAGGCATACCTACTTTCTGCGGGAAAATGGTCATTGCATTTGTTTTGGTTTTTTTACTCTTCTTTAAAATTAGCTCAAGCTCCTTTTGTTTTTTTTTTATTAAACTACGAATTAATTTTCTTAAATTCCTTTAGTTTTATTGTAATATTTGCACTATTAAAAATACGCAAAATAAAAAGAAAACAAACCCGACAAAACATTCGCGAACGTTACAAAATAAATTAATTACAAACGACATCTGTCTGGATTACATTTGTAATAGGTTAAAGCTCATTAAGCTAAATTCCAAAGATCATTCCGACTCAAAGTGTTTACAATTGAATTCCAAATAACAAACAACTAATAAACACAATTGAGAATTTTGTTAGTAATATATATTATATGTAGTTATTTGTGTATTATTATTATTATTATTATTGTTATTATTATTATATATGTAGGTATGTTCAGGGATGGTTATGTTTGTTTAGTCTTTATTCGTGGGTAGATGAATTACTGGCATTTAAGTGCAATGTTAGGTTTAGGTCGATGAACTGGTGTGTATGTATGTTTATATGTATCCAGTGAGGTATGTCAAGGCGAAAGCTCTCAAATTATATATTTGGAAAAATGTAAAGAATATATGACAAGAGTTTGAAGATGTTGGTAGTGCAATAGCTGAAGGGGGCCTAAATGGAACGCTCGTGGAAAGTTAGATAGGGGAAGTATTGGATATATTGTATAAAAGCGAATTAGGAAATGTATTAATATGGAAATGTTGCACGAAGAGAATAAGGGAATATAGGCTACATAAGACAACGGTCGGTAGGTCGAATTTGATTTTTTTTGTTTGATTAGATGTTGATAGCAGTAATATTGCCAATTAATTCCCACGTACCGCAGAAGAAAGTAGAAGGTTTAAATTTTCTTTGTTTCAAATAAATTTTGGAATTAAAATTGAGAAATCTCAGGAAGATTTTTATATAAAAATTAAATAAAACATACCTACAAATAAAACTAAGAAATCAAATTCCCTAATCCTGAAGGATTGTTAGACAGCCAAAACCAGTGTATGTCATAGGGTGGACTGCCCATATGCCAAAGGAATATCAGTGATAGATTCCCTTCAACGCAGAGGTTTAGATCAAATTAAACAATAGAGACTGGTGGTCTGGACCTCTGCCAAGTGTTTTTTTTAAAGTGCTGAGGGTGACAATCTGCACCAGATCGTCAGGGAGGTTGTGCCAACTTGGCTAGTGGCTGACAGGATTTGAGCCTGCGAATGGGAAAAAGGGTGCCCTTAAGTGTACTGGCACCGGTCGCACCGAAGTGCTGATAATTTTTTTTCTTTTGTCCCTTCTCGACTTCAATAATATTTTTTTTAATCGATACATTTTTTTCTATTGAATTTTAAATTTTGCTTTTATTTTGTGAAAGATAAAAAAAGCGAAAGAAAGGAAAATTAAGAATAAGTCAAAGATCTAAAAAAGAAAAAGGAAACACAAAGAAACTGAATTGAAGTGTGTAATTTCAACATAAAAATAGTTTGGAATAATTTAATGCGATGAATATTTATATTGAATAATAATTGGAATATACAGTTTAAACAAACAACGTCCTTAAATGTTCTGCCGGCAGCAAAACGAGGGAAGACATAAACAAAAAAACTCAGCAAAACATTAAGTCATTTTTAAAGGCCTTTTGATTTTCTTATTATATTTGCATATGTGAATAGTTATATAGATATTTTTAAACATTAATATATCCAAACACAAGAAAGTACGCACACTCCGGTGCTTCAGATTAAATCCAATTTTTGATTGATTTTTTTTATAAATTAATTAAATCAGTATATAAATTTGAAGTAAAAATGTCTACACTACGGTCCATTTAAACAGACCCAAAAATTCTCCATTTGGATTTGAATGAATTTTAACATCATATTTTTTAACCTTTTTATCGATTTTTTTTTCCTTTTTTTTTTGATTTTCTTATTTGATATATAATTTTCAAGTAAATTGTATTTTAATGAGAATTATAATAAAAGTGAATTTCAATGAAAATTTTGATTTGTACTGATTAAAATTTAAATAATAATGAAGTGCTAAAATTTTAATAATAGGTGTGTGAAGGTTCGGCTGAGCGGGCGGTGGGGGAGGATAAATTGGAATTTGGGTAGACAATGACTCGATACTGACTATACTTACCTTAGACATATTATATACTCACCGTACGAACTACACTTACTACACTTAATTTTCTTCACTACCTAACTACACTCTCATACTAAGAACTTTACTTACCTATATTTCTTATCAACCATATGCTTTGACTATGAACTATATCTACTTTTACTAATTACCTACTTACTCTATGGATTATACAAACCTTTTTACATACATATACTTACCCTACTTACCTTACTTATCATGCTTACTAAAGAATGACTTATGAACTTAAATACTTACCTCGACGAATAGGAACAATTTATTTTGTTATCAACTTACCGTTTAAGATATGCTATCACACATAATACCCGACTTACTTACTTCTGGCATATGACTTCATAACATGGATGAAGACAGATTTTTCGGACAAGTTACTCGTACTTTAGTTTACGATTGGAGGTTCATGTTAGGGACTATATCCGAGAACATGGCCAAGGAGATAGCAAATATTGTATCTCAGATACAAGGGTGGGCAGGCCGAACTTTTGCCCACAACATCTGGCAAGGTCTTCTAGTGTCTCGACGACCATTGCATTGGAGAGACAGTGGGACGCTTCTAGTTTAAGTGGGCAAAAATACCTTTTCTTTGATTGTTAGATTTAGGATTTAGATTTAGGTTTAGTTATAGGCAAATATACATATGTATACAAATACACATGGATATTTATATCTGTATATATAAATATACAACATCTAAAATTTTAGGGCTTAGTATGTAGGTTAGTTTAAGTTTCAAAATCAAAGGAAAGGGGATTAGTGTCCGGCGGGAATTTCAAAGCTAACCCCATCCTTTCTTCAATGCAGTGGCATAGGTAACTAGATTTGTGCAATTCCTATCATTGTGATTCCAGGTCCTTATTATCCTATCCTCGCCACCTTCCTTTTCCACATCCTTATACAAAGGCACGAGATCTATTTGTTTGCTGAGTAGGAAGTGTGACGGTAGAGAGCAAGAACTACCCCCAATCCGTCGAGCTTAGCCGTTCAATAAGCAAGCGTGCCATTACTTTCTACCCGCACCAAAGACGCCCTCGTGACCTAACCTAGACTCGCAATTAAGGCTCTCCCATACTATAGCGAAACTTTCGGCTCCAAACACACTAACCCATTAGGAAATTCACTCCTCAAGAAAACATGCCTTGATGAAATCCTATACGACAGCGGAAAGATGAAAGATAGGAAAGATGATTATTGATTTCACTCATGAAACATAATGCAGTCGGTCACTAGTTTGCCATTTAAGTAGCATGTTGTGCTAAGCTCAAGTAAAAAGGTGGAGAATAGACAAGAACAAAAAACTTTAATGAATACATAATCCTTTTTCATGTGCATGAATTCAATGCAAAACCGGACGCGATTTCCTCCATAAAAAGACTTTTGACCCGCTAAAAAAAATGATGCTAAAATGAAACCGCCACTACTTACTGTTTTTTGTCTCATCTTTAAATTGCCTAGGGCCCCGACGAAGATCAACAATTGTGCGGATGCAACAACCCACAAGATGCTTTTTTTTTTTTTTTTGTTATCTGTCAAACGACGCGCTGAAAAACTGAAAAAGGTGAACAATGTCTAGCGTCGCGACACGCGGCCGCGGCTTCATTCTCAACTCAGCTGAGTTTCTATGCATTTTTACTTTGACAGAGCGGTTTTTGAAGTGCCGTGAGATCGACCGCGTGTCCATTCTGATCAGCCAGTTATACTACGTTTCTACCGAACTTTATTCTCTTGTTGATTTACTAATCTCAAAAAGTGTTTCCACCGCTCCAAAAGTAGATTAATTTTGACAGCACTATTCAAAATGCATATATCTTTTCATTTTCTCTTATGATGTAGAAGTAAGACAGACAGCTTCATCTGTGTAAACAGAAGAGAAAAATTCACTTTCCTGGTGAATGTATTCATTTCGATATGGATATAGTGTAGTTCGATTGAAGATTTAAATGAGATTTATTTTAAATCTTCATCTGAGAAGATTAAAATTTGTATGGTAATACTACGTTTCCACCGAACTTTAATCTCTTGTAGATTTACTAATCTCAAAAAGTGTTTCCACCGCTCCAAAAGTAGATTAATTTTGACAGCACTATTCAAAATGCATATATCATTTCATTTTCTCTTATGATGTGGAAGTGAGACAGGCAGCTTCATCTGTGTCAACCGAAGAAAAAAATTCACTTTCCCGATGAATGTGTTCATTTCGATATGGAAATAGGGTAGTTCGATTGAAGTTTTAAATGAGATTTATTTTAAGTGTTCATCTGAGAAGATTAAAATTTGTATGGTAAATCCTCAAGATTTGTAGGAGATTTAACTAAATCTACCTAAATCTCGGTTCAGTGGTCGGTGGAAACGTACTATAAATCCTCAAGATTTGTAGGAGATTTAGCTAAATCTACTTAAATCTCGGTTTAGTGGTCGGTGGAAACGTAGTATTACGGGGTGTTTGAATTGTATTGCACCGGGTAATAGTGTCTTTCGTAAGGTGTTTGCGGGGGTAAATAAAATGACTGAGTTATCGCTCTTTTTTCGATGTGCTTTTCCTTATTGTTTGAGTACAAAAAACGAGTGTAGAGAGATGATTCTGTTTTACTTGAACAAAAGTCAGTTTTACTTTCCATTTCCATTGCTAAATATAGAATATGATGGAAAGCGATTTGAAATGATTTTATTTTCGATATTGTTAGGTAGGTAAGTAGGTATTAAAACTTTATCGAAAAAAAATATTATTAAAATGTAAAGTACCTATATATTAGAACGTGGCCTCCATTACTAACCTGAGAAGTATTCGTCTTTAGATTAAGGTCCCACATTTTAGGACAAAACGAGGGTATTATTTCGGATGCAGCAAACGAATGATTTGACGATACCTACCCCAGATTTGGAAGCACCATTCCCCGGATTGCAGACATTACTTTTGCTTATGACAAATAATCTGAAATGTCTTTTTGGGTACTATATTTCATAGCATTGCGTGGGAACCAGAAGAGGATAATACTGATGGCTACAAAGATGATCAAGGTTTTGCCATTTGAGAGAGCGATGGGCTAGAAAATATGACCGGATACATATGCCTTAAACTAAGACACAAAATTCCGGCCGAAGAAAATCGCATCGTATTCATAGGTGGACCACCTAAGTGAAGGCAGTTTGTTAAGGCCATCACCAAGGATATATACTTGACCAACTTGGACAAAATATTCACATTCTTCAACGGATAAGACTTAGTAATTTGCCCAGGCTACCAAACAATCTACTTGAGTTGGCCAAAGACTTTGACTGCGATGTGAAAATAAAAAAACTTTTTTTTCCGCGGGAGGATGTGTTTTAGAATAAGAACACTTAACAGAACAATTGTAGACTTATCCAAATGCTAAAAACAAAAATACAACAAAATTAAGACATAATTGAAACATTTCCATTTATTTAATGCAAAATAATCTTCATAAATTGTTGTTTTGCTAAATTTAAGTTAAATCTTCGATATCCATATAGCACTCCGACTTTCTTTTATTTTTGGTTTGTTCGCAAATAATTTAAATTCAATTAAAGTAAAACAATTTCTTTTACTCTCAGATTTCTTAATCTCGCGTGACGTCAGCTAAATAAGACAAAAAAGAAGTGTCGTAATCTTGCTTACTTTGATTCATGCACCGCACTGCAGAGAACCAAACATCATTTGCGATCTCATGAACCTATACGTTACTCTTCATCAGTGAAATCATCGTTCATGATTTTGTAACTGAAAATGTAGTGAATTGTAAGCATTCAATTCATTTGAATTTAGTTAACTGATGAAAAAATGCGCAACTGTTTTCTTATGCAATCATAACATACTACTCATCGATGGAAATAGTTGATGAATCCATTGATGAATTCACCAAAAAAAATTCATAGATATCGAAATTTGCTACTGGGCTAATGTTATATGTATACGAACATCAACAAAACTACCAACACAAAATCGCAATCACAAGGATTGTAAAAAAAATGTTATCAAAAACAAATAAAGCAACACAAAAAAAAGAAAGAACGAAACGATGAAACGATGAAACAGAGATTTTTCTTTAATTTGTTGTTTATATTTTATATCATTCAACAAACCATATGGGTGGTTACTTACTTTTTCATTCATTGACATCCATTGTAGGTGACTACATACTCATGTAGCTATTCCTTGAATTTTATAATTCAGTGTGTAGTCTTTTTAAATATTTCAAGGCTTTAAAAAACTAAAATGCATGACTGGATCGCACGTACTTGCTCCTATGTTCGATCACATTATATGCATAAGATTCTTAATGGAGTATTTTTAAAGTCGTTTTTCAGTTAATTTTTTATATATAAATTTCTAAATTTTTTTCAAAAAAAAATTTTGTACGAACATTTTAAATATTTTATAAATATTTCAAATTTATAAAAACAAAATTTCAGAAAAAAGCGCCCACCCGTTTTCGAAATATTGAATTTTATATGGCAGGTACTGTTATTTTTTGAGCTAAAAAAATTCAATTTCCCCTCTGCATAGTACCCAAAAAACTCCATAGACCAAGTTTGCAGCAATTCGGTCCACCTGTTTGGGCTGTAGGTTTGTATACATACATACAGACAGACTGTCAGACTGACAGACTGACAGACTGACAGACTGACAGACTGACAGACTGACAGACTGACAGACTGACAGACTGACAGACTGACAGACTGACAGACTGACAGACTGACAGACTGACACACTGACACACTGACACACTGACACACTGACACACTGACAGACTGACAGACTGACAGACTGACAGACTGACACACTGACACACTGACACACTGACACACTGACACACTGACAGACTGACAGACTGACAGACTGACAGACTGACAGACTGACAGACTGACAGACTGACAGACTGACAGACTGACAGACTGACAGACTGACAGACTGACAGACTGACAGACTGACAGACTGACAGACTGACAGACTGACAGACTGACAGACTGACAGACTGACAGACTGACAGACTGACAGACTGACAGACTGACAGACTGACAGACTGACAGACTGACAGACTGACAGACTGACAGACTGACAGACTGACAGACTGACAGACTGACAGACTGACAGACTGACAGACTGACAGACTGACAGACTGACAGACTGACAGACTGACAGACTGACAGACTGACAGACTGACAGACTGACAGACTGACAGACTGACAGACTAACAGACTGACAGACTGACAGACTGACAGACTGACAGACTGACAGACTGACAGACTGACAGACTGACAGACTGACAGACTGACAGACTGACAGACTGACAGACTGACAGACTGACAGACTGACAGACTGACAGACTGACAGACTGACAGACTGACAGACTGACAGACTGACAGACTGACAGACTGACAGACTGACAGACTGACAGACTGACAGACTGACAGACTGACAGACTGACAGACTGACAGACTGACAGACTGACAGACTGACAGACTGACAGACTGACAGACTGACAGACTGACAGACTGACAGACTGACAGACTGACAGACTGACAGACTGACAGACTGACAGACTGACAGACTGACAGACTGACAGACTGAAAGACTGACAGATATACAGACATACAGACGGACAGAATTTTTAGACCATCTTTTTTAGTCTTCGCTATCATCGTAATGTCACGTTTGATTGTTATCTCAAAACTTTTTTTTCGACGAATGCATAATTTACCTGATAGTACCTATAATCGCATGTAAAAAGTAGGTAGATGATAAGTTGATTAAACATTATTTTTTAAAATCGGTAATTATTTTGCAGAATATGTTAACGGATGTAAATGTAAATGAGTATGTACTACTTAACTAATTTTTATTTTAATCAAAACGTTGAAGTTATCCATGCATATGATGTTGTTTTGAAGGCATATCATTTTTCAATACATTTTGATTTTCCAAAAAAAAAAATAATAAATTGGTTGATAACAACATACGTGCCAGCACGTAACTTGATACAATCGAGCATTGATCATCGTCGTTGAACTCGAAACTTTTGGCAGCTCGTAACTTGAAACGAGTTTCGTTTTGAATTGTACTAAAAAAACATAATTATGAACTTGAATTTGAAATGTCAAATAGTATTTTTTAAATTAAAATTATGCCCTCAATTTTAAAATCCGCATTGGGTATGATATTTTTGATTCGGAAAATGAAGATGAAGAACCTTCTAATGCTAAGGGCAAAAGAAAATATCGCATAGATAATAGCAACCAATTAGTGTTGTGTGAAAATGAGTAAATATTAAGAAAAAAAAACATCGACAGAATATTAAACATTTTTTTTTTAATTTTGTCAAGTAAAGAATGTTTCCGGTGGATATTCAACATCATACAAATCCTAAGAAGCATAGTGTTGCTTTGTGCAACACTGGTGTAATAGCCAGTGGGAGTTATCTGACCAATGTGGGAACAAATGTGTTATTAGGTATGGCAGAAACAACCGTAGAGACCATTTCAAAGGCTGCTTCCAGCTTAGCGCACTGAATTATTGTTTATTTTATAGCATTCATATTTTATTGAACATAAGGGCCTCCAATCATGCTCTTTAAGTTTAGCTAATTTGTTCTCAGCTTGAATTTCAGTATTATATGTATTTAAAATCAATCCAAGTTAAAAAATAAAAACTGTTTAAGAAATATACCCTCATTTCTCATATCAACGAAATATTATCGAATTCTTAATATCTTTTTGCGGAGGACGTTTCTGTGTTTAATGAATTTTTTAATTTTTCCCAGCGCAAGCCGCTTGTTTTCCTTTCTTGGGAGGTTCCTCTGGCCAAGTCATGATGACTACTCATAAATCTACTAATAATCTTAAACTATTTTTTGTTAATGGACATGTTTTGCTTTGGTTCCATATTTGTTTTGTGGAAATACTCCCGACGACGATAACTAAATTCTATCGTCTAAAAACTTTTGTTTCAAATGTCTATTTGAAATTTGTGTGCTGCCAATTCTGACAATACATTCGAGCGAAATCGATTGAACCAAATTAGATGCTGACAGTGCTCGAGTGTATCCAGTAAACTCGATTGTACCAATTTACGTGCTGGCACTTCAGGTTCATAACGATTTCTTTAAATTTACTCTTATATTTGTAAATCCAATAAATTTCAATATTATTGCACATCGCAACATTACCTAATCGCCTAATCTAAAACTAATGATATAACTTTTGAATCTGGAAACTCGAAAGTTTGATTTTGTACTTTTGTACCTATGTACCTATATTGTTTTGACCCAACTCAATATATAATTTATCACAACACTCGTAATGACTTTATAAAATCGTATTGGAAATTATCGTTAAAAAAATAATTTACTTTATAATTCATACCTTTTTTAAACCAAGTTAAATTATGTCAATATTTTTAGTTCAATTGTGTTTAAAACCAAATTAACATTATCTTATATCAATGCATTAGAACTTAGAGTTTCCCTGCGTAAGTTAATATTGTCGTCATTTTGAATAACCAATGGAGTATTGCACTGAAAGCTAACGTAGTTCATTCAACTATTATCACACATTTGTTGAATATTTTATTTTAAAATAATCGAATTCGATTTTCGACCAATAAATAAAAGCAACAGTTCAGTATAATATTCACTCAATGTGCGAAAATCAATGAATTAAAAAACATTCGCTTATCTTCTAACACTTGATTGGATTTTCATAATGATGAAATAGGTATGTAAGTGTGTATGCAGTATACACCTACCTACAATGTTTGAAGAAAATCGCTTCAGCTTCTATTATTTTATATGCTCTGATATTGATGAAAAGCTTAAGTCAGATTTTTTTTTATTATGTAGGTACTTCATCCAATTGTACCTAAATACCTACATACACACACATCAAATATACCACCTTAATATATCACAAGTAAAAATGCAGATTTTTGTTTAATTTTGTTAATGTTTTTATTTTTCAATAAATTCTAATATACCTACACCTAGCTACATTTAATATTTATTTATTTATTAGTTTAAAAATAAAATAAATATAAATTTTTTACAGCTTGAACCAACAGCAAAGCACCACATGCCATCTATTAAAAAAAAAAATTAGTTAAGTAGTATGTAAGTACCTACATTTGTCTTTTTCTTATCTTAATGCTAATTTAGCTCCGATTCGATTTTTTGAAAGTTTGACTGAGCTGCTTTTGGATAAATATTGAAATCAAGTCTGAAAAGGTAAATAAAATAATAGGTAGGTACTTAAAATTTGTCAAAATAATTATATTTTTTTAACTTACCTAGCTATTTAAGATTTTTATATAGCATTTTCAGAGCGCGGATTTGAACAGATTCTTACACACAATGCAATATATAGTTGTTTTGAAGTTTCTCAAATGTTGTCTTGTCAATGAAATGTTTATTTTGTGGCAGTGTACCTACATACCTACAGACAAAATAAATTAATAATATTAAAAAATTAAAAATATTGATAACTGAATAGATCGATAGGTATATTTGTTTTTTTTTATAGGTACCAAGCAAAACACACAATGTCACAAAAAGACATTCAATCCGAAATCATTTGTTACGAGGTAGGAAAGTAATGGTTTTAATAGCTTATCCTACTTATTGAAACAAAGGCCATACAAAAATCACCAAATCCAAATAGGTACCTAGAATGAAATAAATAAAATCAAATCATAAACAAACATACAAACTACCATTGTATGCTTATACATGAGATGCATAAACGCATTGAAACTACCCCAACAATATTCAGTACCAAACTATAGTAAGTGAGTAGCATTGTAATGCTGGATTTACGAGAATGCCAAGTTCGCAGTATTTTTGTCATTTTACTGCCAAAATACTGCTGTCATTAAAAGAATTAATGACTTGCGTTTACACGAAGCTAAAATAATGACAGGTTTACAGTCTTGCAGTATTTTTGTCATTTTTAATGACAATAATGTGAAAGAGTGTATTTACACAACTGCCAAAAATTGAAGATTATAGCTATTGAAATTGCATTTCAAAACTAGTCTCGTATCGATAAGATCGGAAATTATTAAGTGAAATGAATGCAAATTCAAAAAGCATTGCCTTATTAGGTGCATTGTTGATTCTCGAAGATCAAGAAGAAAAAGCACGATTGGTCAGGCACCAAAGGAAACAAAGATCCTGCTGGTTTCGGCCATTGTTCTTGGAAGAATGTTTTTTGAAACGCTGAGGGGACAACTTCGCCATAGGGACCCGGAGTTGTTAAAAAATTTTCTTCGAATGTCTGCCGATGATTTTGATTTTCTATAAGAAAAAATATCGCCAGTTGTGGAAAAGGAAAACACAAACATGCGGGAAGCAATACCGGTAGCAGAACGTCTTCCTATAACACTACGTTTTCTTGCAACTCGGGACAACTAAAGCAGTCTTATGGTTTTGTGTAAAAGATCAAAATCATCCATCTGTAATATCTGGTGTCATAGTTCTGTCAGTGCCAAGATTCCATTGGTTTAAGAATGTAATTCCTTTTTGATACAAATCTGCGAAAAAACGGATTTCTACAAGTAAATCCTTCCATTGGACAACAACAATTAATTTTTTTTAAATTCTGAATCAAATTCGTAGATCCGTATTTTACGGTGAATCTACCCCTTTTTTTTAAATTGTTTATTTATTTCACTTAGAGCCTAACAAATTTTTATCTTAGTTTAATAAACTAAAAAAGTATTGAAATTATTTTTTTTATTGTTTTAGTACGTGACATAAGGTTCTCAGTACTTAAATTAGCATTTTCTCGTATGCATACTAATTAATGTTTAATTTAGTATAATGAATTATTATTTATTATGAGTGCTTGGTAACATTGTGTTTATGATTAATTTTTTTTTTCATTTTAAGGAAAATGTGATAGAAAAAACCTTTTGAAATCTTAATTTTTCATTTTTTTCTTAAAAACTAAAAGTTAAAAATACTTAAAAAAAACTAACCTAACCTAAAATAACCTAGAGGGTGATCTGGTGTATGATCTCTAATCATTCGGAACTTAGCAGGATCAATAATTGCTTCCAATAATCTAACCTGCCGTCTCGAATAATAAGAAACCATAAATCAGGACAGTTATACTAAAAAAAAAAAAAAAAAAAACAAAGTGCTCGCGACAACCCAGTCAAGCCACCAATATCTTTCTCGATTATAACGATGGAATTTTTGTTCATTTCTTGAGGTATGCTTACGATCTAGAGACAAGATCGATTTCGGTAACGTTTGCTGACCTCTCAAATGATTCCTCACAAGATCGAGAATAACGTTGTCGATTCTGGATACACCGGAAGCATCTAATAGTTTCTTGTTTGAAACCTAATGCCGAAAGTCAGAATCTGGGCTTCTGTACATTTGCATGCAAGCTCTAAGGCATTTTCTCTCGAACATTCGAAGCTTTTTCATATACGACGTATTAATATTCCATCATACTGGACTCGCATAAGTCAGAATTGGACGGATAAATGCTTAATAGCAAATAATCTTCACATCGGATCTTATATAGCTGGAGAAGAAAAGACGTTTAGGCGACATAAATGCCGCCCTAGCCTTTTGTAACTGAGTGATCGTTATAATACAAAAATTTGTCCAAATGAATACCCAGATACTTTACAACAGTCTTTGATTCGATGGGGAGACCCTCTGTGTTTATTATTTTTATGTTTTTCCAATTTCGTCTCAAATCCGAATTTCCGCGTCTTATTGGGCTGCGGAACAGTATGGTTTCACATTGAGTGTAGTTTATTTTAAGCTTCCACTCCAAACAGAAAGCTTGCAGCTTATTAAATTTCCTTTGCAGCTCTGTTTCAATATCCGCTATTCTGGATCCACTTGCATACAAAGTGGTATGGCCAGCAAACGCTATCGAGTCATCGGTTTCCCTCAATATGTCAGAAATATATATACTAAACAAGTGGGGTGCCGAAACAGTTCCCTGTGGCAAACAATTAGTGATATTAAAAAGGTTAGTCGTAGTGTATTGTCTATCGGTGACAACAAATTTCTTATGTTTTACAAATAGATGAAATCACCCTAATAAGGTGGGGTGGAAATTCATACCGTATAAGTTTAAATAAAAGCCCATTGATCCATACCGTGTCGAAGGCTTTTTCGATATATACTAAGCAAGCAGCTGTACATCTCTTTGCGTTCAGATTCCAGTTTACGTCGGAAATGAGTTTTGCAATAGCGTGCACTGCTGAGTGATTTCTCTTGAACCCAAATTGGTTCCGCGGTATTACCTCCTTTTCTTCGCATACGAACTGTATGGACTTACATATAAGTATTTCAAAAATCTTCCCGATGTTAGGCAGCAGACTTATTGGCCTATAGCTAGAATGATCAGAAGGATTCTTTTTCTTTTTTATTATTGGAAGTACCTTCGAAGTTTTCCAACAACTTGGAATTAGCAGTTATTTATAAGGTTATTAAGTAACTATAACGCAATATTGACCTATAATTTCAAAAGGAATGTGTTTTAAGACAATGTTGGGGATGTTATCTAAACCGCTTGATTTTTTATTGTTTAATTTGCGAAATATTTCTACCAGTTCGTCTCGTGTTGTGAAATAGTTCATGGTCTGTTCGTCCGCCTTAAAATTATCAGAAAACCTTAGAAGGGTTGGTATTTCGCTACTGCAAAATCCAAACAATTCGTCATTTACTTCATCAGTCCTTCAGCTAGGAAGTTCTCTAGCATCAATTGACTCAAAGTGAGATCCTATAAGATTGAGTTTATCAGCTCCAACATCTACGATAAAAGGATCATCGATGATTGGGCAATGTTCAATATCAATCCCTGCTTGAGAAAGTAGTGATTGCGATGCCCATGGTATCTTAAAATTATATATTTTAACACTATTAAGTGGTTTAAAAATCTGTTTTATTTTTGGGCAGATGTTCCTTGAGTCAGATTTCATAATGTTTTCAGCACGTTGCTTCCAATAATCGTTTATGCTATTTTGAAACTGTTGGCGTAACAACACTTTTACATTTCTCAAGAGGGATTTCATTTTAATCAGCTCTGCAATGTGGGTATTATATTGAAACTGGCGGCGTTTTCGGTTTATTTGAGTAATCAGAAAGCTTTTGTATTTTTGAAGTGTATTTATGCCCCGGTTTATATAACATTCCATGCTGTTCTTTGATTTAATTTTTGGAACTGACGACTCCATAGCTTGAAGTAGCACCTTATTGAGGTTTCCGATATAGGAATCACACTCCTCGTTCGTTATGTTCCTATTGCTATGAATATTAGAAGAGGTTGTGCAATTTCTATATTTTGTGGTGACGCAACGTTGAAATCGACACCAGTCAGTGTGCCTAAAATTGAATCTAGGGACTTCGTGTCGCGTTGCGAAGTTAAACATCAAGTCGTCAGCAAATGTCAATGGCATAACTATTGCCTTATGATCGCTATCATAAAGCAATAGCGACATTTTATTGTCGTGGGCAGTTTGTATTTGCAATCGTGCGTCCGCGTTGCAAAGATCTAAGTATGAATTTCCACGAGGGAAACTTGGTGTAACTGGGCTATAAAGCTTCATTTTGTAAGTGATCTGATTTTCTTCAAGAAAGTTGTGTAGGAAGCTACCTCTTCCATTAGCCCTTGAATCTAACCAATCTGGATGTTTCCCGTTAAGGTCTCCCGCTAAGACGAAATAGTTATCCAAGCTATCTAGTCTTAGTTTTGCGAATAATTTTTCGATCTCGACTTTAAATTCATTGGCTGGTGCCACCGGAGCATATGCTGATATCAAATAGAGGCGACCATTACCTCTTAAGGGCAGAGAGATAATGGTTGTCTCAAGACATCCAAAATTTCTTATATCAATTCGTTCGACCGCAGCGAATTCGAGCGGCTTACGTATAAGGATCGCGGTCCCTCCACTTTGTGTGGAATTACGTCGATCATTTCGTATAGTGTTGTAGTGTTCAAACTGTAAGTTATGCCGTTCATTAAGTTTTGTTTCTCTCAAAAAAAGTATGTCAGGTCTATGATCCACCAAAAAATGTAGAAGGTCACCACGTCTGTTGTTGGATATTATAGAATTGACATTGAGAGCAATTATATTGAGGGACGCGCTATTCATTTTGGGGACGACAGAGAACTAAGAAGCTTATTAAACTTCATAGTTAGATCTCCCATAGCCTTTGCAAGACTATTGACTTGTGCTTGCAAATTTTCATTTGCGGGAACTATATTCGGTTTTGAGCTAACTTTAGGGCTTACTGGATTTCGAACCATGTTGGCAAAAGAGATCCCTCCACGCACATGATTTTCAATTTTACCTATCTTGTCAGAAATGTTTTGTTGTGTTTCCCTTTTCTGAACCTGAATTCGATCTTACAGTCTTTTATGGCTTTCGCAACCTTGCCAGGAAGCAGGTTGACTGTTTTTTCGGAAGAGAACATAAGATAATTGATATTTACTTGGTTCTATTTGAACAAGTTATTTACCCGGCTCATGCGTATTTTGGCACTTGACGCACCTGTATGCCATCTGACAATTTGGAGATGCGTGGCCAAGCCTCTGACAACGTCGGCATTGAAGAGTACCGTTCCTTCGTATTTTTTCAAAATGAACTGAATGTCCTTCTATGAAGCTTATGTGTCTTAGATTTTGTACTAAACTTTCCGGAGATAGCTGTACCGCTATAATAGGCAAGATTCTATTCTCACGTTTAGAAATCGCCGTAGCATACCTGAAAGCTTTGACAAATTCCAAATTTTCAACTTTTATATTTTGTAATTCGGCTAAGACTTCTTCCGGGTCGAAGCTAGCGCTCAGACCCTTCAGGAAGAATGACTGTAACCTGTCTTCTTTACTTGTATAGGAAAAAAATTCGGTACCTGCTTCAGAAAGCAGATCTTTGACCTTATTACAATCATTCTTGTTATATAAATTTAATGTTAGTTTATTTTTATTTACATTTTTTATCTTAAATTTATTCTCACCGATTTCTACTTTTAACAATTTTGCCAAAACATGACTATCTTGTTGAAAAACTTTTATTGGTGGGGGTTTTTTTAACGCCTTCACTATTGTATCGTTGTCGGTCTCATTTTTCTCGCCTCCACTGTACAATTTCGATTTTAATATTTTTGGTCCGTTAGCTTTAGTTTTCTTCTCTCTTTGGGTTTTCGCTTGTGAGTTGTTAGCTTTCGTTAGAGCTAGGAGAGCACTTGAACTTGATGTAGTTGATGTTCTTTGGTTGGTGGGTGCAGTAGTTTGCGCAGTTTGTTCTGCGATAATTTCGTCATCGTCATCGTCCTCATCTATTTGGAGCGACGAATATTTGTTATTTTTTGATAGTTCTTGCTCAGCAATCTCGCTATCAGGCTTATTTGTTTTTGTTTTTTTTTCGTCTAGTATCTAATTTAAAAGAGTCCTTGTCACATTCACCATTGTTTTTTTTGTAATTTGCTTATAGTTTTTTTTAACTCGCGCACTTCTTCTCTGAGAACCTCAATTATATGGTAGGCCTCGCAAAGCTCTCTGTCTGTACCCACAGAGGAGTTTTCCCCCCTGGGGGTCCATAATCTTAGTGCTTTTAATTCACTGTTTAATAATGTTATATATTGTTTTTGTCCATTAATGTCTTATTTAAATGAAAATCATTAAGATATCCGTATTATCTAATTTGCGTTATAACTCTGTATGAATTTTGTTTGTTTTTTCTACACTGGGCAAAAAAAGGAAAAAAAAACCTTCCGCTTACACTTAAAATGCACGACCGCTACTTTTTGAATCTACCCCTCATTTAACTTACACCACTAAACCCCAGCAAAATTGAAGGCATTTAGTTTGACAACTATCAGTTTCACAGAAATGAATATATGCTAATGGTATTAGCAAAAGATAAAATCGTATCCCATTCGCCACGAAAAATATAAAATTCCGCATCAAATTCTGAATTTACCAATGGAAAACGCCATTAAGTAAATTTTATCATTCATTTCGTTTTTTTTTGTAATTACAAATAATATTTCCTTGTTAATTGAATAAAAATTGTTAACTGGTTAATTTAGAACTTGTTAATAAATACAAGAATTTTAATTCAGAAGTTTGGATTTACAGAATTTCGAAAAGCAAAATTTGTATGGGGGTACAGAATTTTGAAAAGCAGAAATAAGTTGTTGATTTTTCAGAGGTTTTCTAAAAGTTAAATGTATTTTTAACATTTGTTCCAGATCAGAGACAATTTTTGGCATTGGTATGAACTCTTTTTATTGCAGTTCTGCACTAATCACAACAAGCTTAATTTAATTAAAGTCAATCATAAATTATGGAAGTTAGGAATTATTTTCTCATTAAAAATTGAAATTTCAAATCAAATAAGCTTTCAATTTCGAAAATAGACCTAATGTTAATGTAAAACGAAAGAGACGAAAGCGAAAACAGTAATATCAAATCTCATTTTCGCCAGCTAAAACGATTCGCTTCGTATTCCCTAATCAGGCCACAGAATAAACAACAAACCTTATCGAATGCAAATCAACAGACGCAAGCCCAGACGCTTAAATCGCTGCCACTATCCCAAATCAAATCGGCCACTTATAGTGGATCCATAATCATTTCATGAAGAAAAAAGTTATAGGGAAATGAAACAAATTCAAACCGTAGACAAATAATGTTATATTGATTTAAACTTGATCAAAAGATACACCTTTAGTGTATGCGTCTATACACTAATAAAAACAATTATTTTAAGATTAATAAATAGGTTTTATTTTATTACTCAAGATTAAAAATTCTTATATTTTATTCTAATCACAAGGATAGGAATACGTGCCAGCTAATTGACTGAACTCTCTGCAAAATTCCTTGGCACCAGAATCTGTTTTCTCTTTCTTATTCTTGGTGCCACAGCTGTTGATCTTGTCTGATTTTGTTGTGTTGGAACTGTTCGCAGTAAATATGGTGCTGCCACACACCCTTTCATTGTTTAAATAAATAATAAATGAATATATACATACATATGTATAATATATAAAAAAAAATCAAACTCACCAAATTCGTAGTCGTTTCCTTGCTTGTTGTTTCATCTGTTTTCCTCAGATATAGTAATGATTCATAAAGATGAAATGTCGGCCTGTAAACGCATCCACCCTGTCCGCTTTTGGTTGCGCACACTCTTCGCTTTTCAGCCTTTTAAAAAATAAGGATTGATAAATTTTATGAAACGTGAGGCAAACAATATACACACATTGAATCTGGATCTGATTATGTTCCAGTGAGCTTTGGCGTCTTCGATGTTATGTTGTGTTGCTTCAGCAAGGCTTTTCTGGTCCCTTTTTTATATTCTGTGGAACCAATGTCCCACAGAACTTCGCGCATCTCCACCATCTCGACTAACAACTTGTCGTCTTCTATCTAACACTTCCTTTCAATCCTCCGCTTCCTCGATGATCCTTGCTTGTTGCTTTCCGCGCTCCTTTATTGTTTAATTAAAAGAAAGTTTATTAATTAGTTTAAGAAAATATTATGTTTTAATTTACTGACATTATGTTTCAGAAATTATGTTTAAAGAAAATTATTTCCAAGCTGCCAACCCGCAAATCTGGATAAAAATACTGCCAACTGGCAGTAAAGAATGAGCAAGTTAATTCTTTATTGCAAATTGTCATTATTTGAAAATTGTTGTCAGTAATGAATTTACACGGTGGCAGTTTAATGCCACAACTTAGCGAAAATTTTGGTTGGCAGTTTTTTAATGACAAATATACTGCCGCATTTTCGACCATTTACACGACAAAAAAAATAATGCCAAGATTTTGACAGAAATACTGCCAATTTGACATTCGTGTAAATCCAACATAAGTACGTAATTCAAGAATCCAAAGCTATGTACATATATGAATGAAAAAGCAGCTAAATTAATAAAATTGCTACAAACACAAATAAAACGAGAAACAAAATACCTTCAAATGTTATCGTATATATGAACGATCAACTTTGTTTTCCTCTTTGCCTCATCCACTTAAAAGATAAAAAAATAAAACATGTGATGTCAAAAAAGAAATTGGTTTTCTCTCTTATACTCCTTAATGTTGTAGGAAACGAAATTAAACTACCTCAACTCTTCTTTTTCCCCCTTTCTTCCTCTGCCCGCGTCTACAAACTAATCTCTTCTAAGCTGAAAACAGCGACACAGGCGACATCTGCATCATACAAGAAGAACCCAATTTTCATGTTCCATAGTAGTACTATAGAGATGTATATACAATGACTAATATAAACAAGAACTCCTTAACCCACGTATCACATCCATTGTGTTTAAAGAATAAACAATTCTTACAAAAGCATGGTTTCGGATTTGACAGCGGACTTAGGATTCATTGTATTACTGGTCTACGATTGTCAACATGACAGTTTAATTTATTTTGTTTTTTTTTGTTTTGTATTTTTCGTGTGTCATTACGAGTGTTGTGATAAATTATATAATTTAATACAAATCAATTCTCAATATAACAGTCTTAATCGAATTTTTGATTTGATTTTTGTTGATAATGATTTTCTTATTTGTCTTGATAAATGTAATTTCCCAGTTATTGCAAATTCAATTCACCATATGGCCATTGATGGAAATCTTAAATTCTATCATTATTTAAAAAAAGTAACAAACGATCGAAATATGTTTTATGATTTTCGAAAAGCCAATTATGACGGTATGCTTGATTATCTTTTATCATTTTCTTGGGATAACGTTTTTTGTTCATCTGAATTAGATAGCGTGTATTCTTCTTTTGTAAGCGTTTTGATGGGGGCAATTGATGGATTTGTACCTAAAAAGCGTTCTAAAAATAATTCTTGTCCTATCTGGTATAATAGAAGGTTGGCCAATCTTAAAAACAGAAAAAATAAGGCATACAAATTGTATAAATCTGATAAGAATAATTCTGAACTACGTATAGATTATCTAAATCGTCAGCGAGAATTCGATTTTCTTAATAACTTTTTATATCGAAATTACTTGTTTTCTATCGAAAATGACATCAAATTAAATGCCAAGCGTTTTTGGAATTTCATAAGCTCCAAGAGCAAATCAAGTGGATTTCCTAGTAGTATGAAGTATCAGGATACAATTACTAGTGATTTACCTACAATTTGTAATTTATTCGCTGACTATTTTCAATCAGTTTACTCTTTAGATGCTCCTCCAATCCAGAAGCTACCTTATATAAGTAGAGTAGTCAATATCGACTCTTTAGTATTTAGTCCATTTGAAATTGAAGAAGTTTTATCTAAATTGGATTGGATGTTAATAAAAGTGAAGGGCCCGATGCGATTCCTGCTATTGTGTTAAGGAAATGCTGTATTGCATTAGCTCAACCACTTTCGTCGATTTTTAATCTTTCATTAGCCAATGGGCAATTCTTGGATTGCTGGAAGGTTTCTTATCTATCACCAATTATAAATCTGGCTCAAAACAGGATATAACTAATTATAGACCCATTTGCAAAATTTCTTGTATTCCGAAAGTATTTGAAAAGCTAGTATGCAAAAGGCTAACTGATTTCTTTCAGAAACATATTTCAGTTTCTCAACATGGGTTTGTAGCAGGGAAATCAACGGCAACAAACTTATCATTATTAAGCAACTATATCATAACATATATGGAAAATGGTTTTCAAACAGATATTATTTTTACAGATTTTGCAAAGGCATTTGACAGAGTCAACCACCAAATCTTATTAAATAAACTATCTTCTCTTGGCATTCACTCTTCCTTATTAAAATGGCTAGAATCATATTTAACTGGTAGAGTTCAAATAGTAAAAGTTGATAGTTCGCTCTCAAAATTTGTCTCGGTCCCATCAGGTGTTCCGCAAGGAAGCCATTTGGGTCCGTTATTGTTCTTGTTATTTGTAAATGATATACCGGATGTTTTTCAAAATTCAAACTGCCTTTTGTTTGCGGATGACCTCAAACTTTACCGTAAGATTTCTAGTCAAACGGACTGTTTTCTTCTTTTGGAAGACCTGTCGAAGCTCGATAAATGGTGCAAGAAAAATCACCTTTTGTTAAATGTTTTGAAATGTCAAGTTTTGTCATGCTTTCGAAATTCTAATCCCATAGTGTTTGATTATAATATCAATCAGACAAATTTAGAACGCGTTACTAGGAAGAAAGATCTAGGAGTTATACTAGACACAAACCTTTCTTTTTTACCACATTATGACTTTATTATAAACAAAGCAAATCAAATGCTTGGTTTTCTAAAAAGAAACACCAAAGAGTTCTCAGATTCATATACTGTAAAATCTATTTACAATTCTCTGGTAAGGTCAGTTCTTGAATACTGTAGCATTGTTTGGAACCCTTATTATAGTAATTCAATTAACAGAATTGAAAAAGTTCAGAAGAATTTTACCAGATATGCTTTTTAGTAGCTTAATTGGAGGATTGCACGGCCTTCTTATCATAGCAGATGCTTATTGTTTGGTATACTTTCCCTTAATGATCGTCGGGCCTATTTTTCAGTTATGTTTATAAGAGACATAGTAACATTTCATATCAATTGTCCTCCTTTATTAACACTAGTTAATTGTGTTAACGCACCCTCTAGAACTACACGCTACCGGTTTCAATTTTATGAGCAGTTTCATCGTACAAATTATGGCCGTAATGAACCCATCACGCGTTGCACAAGAGAGGTTAATTTAATTTGCAATAGGATTGATTTTAATCTTGATGTTTCGAGAGATACTTTTAAAAAATATTTGTTAGATAATATTCAAATCATCACTTCCTAATTTTATAAATTTGTATTTATTAATTGTATGAATAATTGTAAATAAAAAATATCAATCATTGTAATATCTATTTAATTTATTTAATTTTATAAGTATAAAGCCCCCAACAATTATGTTATTAATTATCTAGTCTATAAAGATTGTAATCTGATTGATGCAATAAACTAAACTAAACTATATATTGAGTTGGGGCAAAACAATTGTAGGTACATAGGTACAAAAGTGCGAAATCAAAATTTGAGTTACCAGATTCAATAGTTATGTCATTTGTTTTAAATCCAATTCTAAGTAATTAGGGAATGTTGCGATGTGCAATAATATTGACATTTATTGGATTTACAAATATAATATTAAATTCAAAGAAATCGTTACGAGCCTGTATGCTGTTATGACCCATGTTATTATTTTTTTTTTTGGAAAATCAAAATATATTGAAAAATGATATGCGTTCAAAACAACATCATATGCATGGATAACTCCAACGTTTTGATTAAAAGAAAAATTGTAGTTACGTTTTCATCGCCATTTTAACTAAATATTTTTTAATTGTTATATGAAATTAGGACAATAGAATTATCTTACGTACCTATTATGTATAATAATATAAAATTCCATAAATAGAATTATTGAATAAAATTTAAAATAAAAATTTAGTTTAGTACTTATTTACATTTACACCTGTTAAAATATTTTCCAAAATAATTACCAATGTTTAAGCATAATCTTAAAAATATAATAAAATTTCTCTGAATGTCTGAATTTAATACAATTTGTATTGACAAAAATGTGTAATCTGAACCTCTTATATAATAAGTAGACATACAAAGTTGAGTTTTTTTTTAGACTTTAGAAAGTTTATTCATCGCTAGTTTTCATACATAATACATACATATATGGTTAATGTTATTTTTTTTTTAAATTACTAAGTTCTTGAAAAAAATCAAAAACTAGGTACAATTCGATACACTTTTTTAAGCTTTTTATACACTGCTGAAAGAAAATATTTCAATATTTCAGGCGCAGGGACATTAATCCCAAATTAGCATTTTGGGACTTAAATATGTCTCACCTCAGTGGGAAATAAATTCCAAGTTTTATTTCGTGTTGATGGGACAGAACTCCAGAATAGGCAATTCCGGAGCTTGGTCCATAAACCTTTAAAGCAAATCATTAGGTTTATTAAAAACGGTCCACACATTTTTAAGGAGAATTTCAATAACCCATTCTAAGATGGAAGACTTGCTACTATGAGTTCTTCAAACATCTACGAAGTTGTTAATACAAACGACAGTGACGAAGTAGTTCCTGGAGCTAAATTAGTATTTATTTATAACGTCGAAGACGTTTTGGGAGACGCTTCATGTATTTTGGTAATGTCAACGAAACATCCTTGTGCCTGTTTTCGAAATCAGGTATTGGCTTAGTTCCCAAATAATACAACAAATTACATAATGATTAGGAAGCCATAAGGATCCTAACTATTTTATATTCAGTGAAAGCATTTGGTACAACTAGTCTTCCTTCCTCTGGCGGCCTCGTAACTCTGTTAAAACTATGCCCGGCAAGTGGGTTTTAGGTAGGTCAGAAAGTGGCCAGATGCGATCGAAAACGGCTTTTATTATTAAATTAATATCAAATGGCCTATAATGTTTCGGGTGAGTGTACTCAACAAACGTATTTCCATGGGCCTAAGTGATTTTAGCAGTAATAATTTCGTTATTTTGTATACGCACCGTCCAAGCACTGACCGCCCACATTACGTTACTCTATATGCTGTACCATAGAAATGGCAAAACATTTAAAAAAAAAAGAAAACATATCAAGAAAAATAACTTTGTCAAAAGTATAAATACAAAAATAAGTTGCTTTTTTGTTGTTTCATTTGCCTGAAACATGTAAGTATTTATGGCATGTAAACAAACTTAGGAGCTTCATATTTTCCTATCTTTCTATTCCTTCTAATTAGTGCCGTGCAATTCACGTTGCATTTAAAAAGACCTTATATCTTAAAGGCATGTATAGTTAATATTACTATTATTATTATAAGTTTTTATTTTTCATATTCATATAAATTAAATGTATTTTTTTTTCTATTAATTAACTTATGTAAAAAAAATCTGTCTTTGTACCTAATATGAAATGGTGTTCTTAGACCAAATAAAATCTTACAATCAAATTTTTTTTATTTGACAGTGCTGTTTATATTAAATACTAAAATAATTTCTGGATACCTACATTCTATAAAATTGGAAATAGACACTTATTTAGTATGAAAATATAAATTTTTATATTGAGGTCGACTACTGGAAACTCATGTGGCCGACCTCTGGAGTTTAGGGCGGCGACTTCATAAGAATCACACTTTCATTTACTTTTTTTTTTAAATATTCATTATTTTATTATATAAAATCAGATAAACTAAATTTTATACCAAAAACTCGAACACCTCAATTTTAAGCAATAGTCAAATGTAAAAAAAAGTTAGGTGGCCGACCACTGGCTCCATAACCCTACCTACTAATATTTATAAAATATATTCTATGATATAAATTTGATTGAAAAAAATGCATAATTTTTTACTTGCGATATATCTACAGATAAGTTTCTACCTCTACCTAATCCAAAACGGTTTGCAGCTGAATTTGAATCACAATCATTGTAGGTATTTAAATATCTTAATGTAGTTTCATGCATAGACATACCTACCTACACTTTTATCACACAGGTAGGTATTTGAAAAATTGTCGAATTACACTCATCACAACTCAATTACTTATCCCGATAACACCAATTAAATCGAATTTAATATTTTTTTTTTAAACTCAAAACAAACCGACACGCCAAAATTTTTTTCAAACAAATTCACTGCCGAAACGAAAAGTGCACGAAATCACACATGTACCTATTTATATAGGGTATATAATTATAATACCAAAACCAAATCTAGGTCCAACGGGATACAATTCAAAAAATCTTTAAAACTACATACACATATAGGTAGATTCTTCAATTTTAAATAAAGGTACCCAGCAAACATTTTAATTCAGAAATGAACGATAATTAATTCATAAAAGTGAAGAAACCGGCCGAAAAAGAATTCACTTTTTATGCAATTTGAATCCTTTTACCTGGGATCTTAGGCGCCAGTTATAGCTTTCATTGAAACTCATCATTGAAAATTTTGACTATCAATTCTGAGACACTTAAACACATAAAACTGATGTCGTTTTGGTACCAAAATGAAGGCAATAAGATATATATTACTTTTTGTCAACAAAATATTTTATTTGCTCTATCAATTTCTTGTAAATTCACTTTTGATTTTTCAATGATGAAAAGCATTTTCAATGATCATTCAATGATCATTGAAAAATCAAAAGTAAATTTACAAGAAAGTGGTAGAGCAAATAAAATATTTTTTTTACAAAAAATATTATATACCTTATATACCTTCATTTTGTTACCAAAACGGCATCAGTTTTATTTGTTTAGGTGCCTCAGAATTGATAGTCAAAGTTTTCAATGATGAGTTTCAATGAAAGCTATAACTGGCGCCTTAGACACCAATTTGAATCATTGTAATGATTCATTTATGATCTGAAAATTCGTCATTGAAATGGACGTATACAAGATGTTGTGTTTCCAAAATAAAAGCGATATAGTTTTAGAATACACTTAATTTAATATAATAATTCTAATAAGTAATAACAAATAATAATTGGTATAAGTCATTATTGTATGACTAATTAATAAGAGCGTGTACATGCGATGAGAGATGATAATGAACTGACGACACACTGGACTGCCGAGTTCTCAGATGAAACTTTTAATCCAGTTAGACGAGATGATGTTTCATTGCAGTTAGACGTTAGGGTACCTGTAAAGGTTTATGGTACATTCTCATCACTCCTCCCCATCAATATTAGACATCCTCAAGTCGTTTTATTATTAAGTTGAAAACGCACAACTGGCTTTCGTTCTCGAGTCGATCGTCTGGGTATGACTGCTTCTGGGCTCGGAATACGAGTAGCTGAGGTTGCAAATTGAGGACTTATACTTGTGCTAGTTAGACTTGGTTCTTGGACTTCATTTTCTCTAGAAAATATAAAATTATCATTTAAGTTTTTAGAGTTACCTATTTCAACATGTGGTTGCTTAATTTCAGCTAATATTCTTGCTGTAGTAAAACTTTCGTTGTTGTCATCTTGTCTAGCTCTTAATTGATTCTGGTGACGTTTCCAAAGACCTTTTTCAGTTTGAACCAGATAGGTTATGGAACCAAGTTGTGACATCACATTTCCCTTATACCACTTAGGACCTTTAGCAAAATTGCGAACGTAAACTGGCTGGTTGACAGAGAACTTCAAACATAATGAACTACGATGGTTGGGTTTGCTGCTCGGTGCTAATTTGGATAGAGTTGTTCTGTAAGACCGTCCATGTAAAATCTCAGCCGGAGTTTTCCCAGTTAAAGGATTGGGGGACGTTCTATATGTCATCAAATATTTTTAAACGGCTTCCTCAAGACACTTTTCTTCTTCGATGATTTTGCGCAAGTTTGTTTTAAAAGTGCGAACAAAACGCTCAGATTCTCCGTTCGAAGATGGGTGAAATGGTGCAGTTCTTATGTGCTGTATTCCGTTGAAAGTACAATAATATTCAAATTCCTTCGATGAAAATTGTGTACCGTTGTCGCTTACAATTGCTTCTGGTAATCCTTCAAGTGCAAAGATTCTTGAAAGAGCTTTTATGGTGTTACTGGAAGTTGCATTTGTGAGTGGAATTGCAAACGGAAATTTTGAAAGTGCGTCCACACAAATCAACCACATTTGATTTAAAAATGGACCAGCAAAATCGATATGGATACGCTCCCAGGGTTTTTCTGGATGCGGCCAACTTTGAAATTCTTTCGGAGGATCAACTGCAAACGTTTGACAAATTGAGCACGTTTTTATATTGGACTCTATGCTTAAGTCGATTTGAGGCCACCAACAGTAACGGCGTGCGAGTTGCTTCGTACGAACAATGCCCCAGTGACCATCATGCAGCATTTTAAGAATTTTATCTTGCAATTTTTTAGGAATCACGACCCGAGTGTAATCGGTTTGTAATAATATAATTCCTTGTTCCGTGGTGAGGGAAAATCTGCGGTTGAAGTAAGGCATTAAATGTTTTTCACCTGTTGGTAATTTTTCTGGCCATCCATACTCTATGTATCGCTTTACTTTGTACAACAATGAATCTTTTCGGGTTTCTTCAGCAACATCAGTAGCGTTCACAGGAAAATTATTTATTTTTTCTGCCATTTCAGAGGTAATTTCCTGGGAAGATTCTTCCAAAGCATCAAAATCTGTATCTGGGCCCACAGGTAAGCGCGAAAGTGCATCAGCGTTAGCGTGTTTGTTGGACGGCTTGTAGCGAATTTCATAAGAAAAACTCATTTAAAGGAATATATGGAACGGTTATATACGTTCATTTAATTGCAAAATTTTCAGATCATGAATGAACCATTAAAATGATTCAAATCGGTGTCTAAGAGCCCAGGTGAAAGGATTCAAATTGCATTTTAAGTGAATTCATTATTTTTGATTCATATATGATTGAATATTTCATCGGTGAGCCTCTGGAACATTTTTTGATTTGCCTCTTGTTTGACTTTTATAGCTTCCAGGACTTCTTAATTGTTACACGATGCTATAATTAAAGAAATGATTTTTATATTTCTAAGAAAATTTAACACCATTTTTTACATACCTTTATGTTTTATCATTTGCTTTTTTATACATATTTTTTGTTAAGTAATAAGGTACCCATTTACAATTAAAACACAAGCTGATGGTTATATACATATCTAAACCGATTTTTCGAAAAACTTTTCCGAACTGATAATCGGCTATGCAAACGAAACTTTTGTCATTACAATGACCCCTTATCATTACCCCTTGGTAAAAAGAAAAATAAAAGGATGAACAAAAAAGGATCTCCATATGAAGGATCCAACAACAAAATCTGAGTGTTGTTTTTTTTTGATACAGAATACATATCTCTTTGTGTCTCTCTGGTAAGAATTTGTAGGATCTTTGTGTATATTCAAAATTCATTCAAAAAACTGAAGGTTTCCTGAGTATTATTCTTCATTTTTGGTGATTAAAATCTGAACCCTCAGATAAATGTTTGCTGGGTAAGGAAAGAAAAATACACAAAACTATATTTTCTTTTATCTTGCTTTAACTCTAGAAAATATTAATACGTATGCATTCTTCACCCTCATAGCCTAAACACATTTTGCAAATGTGTTCGAGATAGTCATTCTTGTGTTTTTGCCTAGGGCGCTCCCCGAGCGTTCAACTTCATTATAGTACTATAGAAATGTTTCTATATACAATGGACATTAGTCGCTTTGTATATATTATCAGAATTGAACCATATTATGGATTATCAAAAAACATGCATTATAAAAGATCTTGCACTCTATCGAGATCACGTTTCATGATCCAAAAGAGTAGTTCTGGGGATTGTGTAGTGCAAAGAAAAGAAACAAAATTTACATGAAAAATAAACACACCCAAGAAAAAGGAGATGGAAGTAAAGCGCTGTTGTCACATATGCATTCCTTTATTTTCATGAGATGGAGCCCGATTACACGATTCGTTTTTTCGGTTGTTTCGTCTCCATGAGGAAGAAACGAAAGCACGAATGAAAATTTCAACACTTTTTTGGTTGAACTTGAATGCATGTATATTTTTATTGAGATTTTCTTTCATTTACATAGACCTTTTTTACATTTTTTTTACTTAACTATATATCTATTTGCCGACTTTGAATTGGCCACGCTATACAAATCTTATTATTTTTTTTTCAATTTAACAATTTCAAGTTATGTATTTTGCTACTATATTAAGCTGAATTATATTTGTATGCGTCCACTCGATGGTTGAACTTTGATTTTTCTGATTTGACAACCGCAATGCTCCTCGGTGTAAATTCAAATTATTGAGTTGGTAATTTTTTTCACAATTAAATGGTATATATTTGTGAAAGAAGTGATTCAAATACATTTTTAATGATTACTATAGTTTATTTTTCTATAAAACAACTACAAATTCTATGAACGTCAAAATGAAATGAAACGAAATAACATACATATTTTCACGAACGGTTGTAATCACGATGTATTTGCCTGTCAAAATGATGAATAATTAGCGGTAGCGAAAACGGCAATTTTCTAACGGAATGGACGGAATGTTGATGGTGAAATTAGTTTTCATTATTTAATTCATACTTTCGAAAATCAAACAACATGTTTTTCAAGTGATTGTTTCAAGGTTTATCATTTTAATCCCATTGTACCTGTCCACATTAAAGTTTAATTACGACGATCTTACATTTGTTAAAAAGAAACTGACAGTCTACCCTTCTCTTTTTTACGCATGTAAAATCGTAAAAAATCCACATAGCTTAGTTAATAATAAGTTAGCCTTTGACCAAAATTAATAGGTGAGAAATGATCAAGAATGGAACAAATCCTTATGTTAAACCAACAACAAGCTGAGGTGCCAACTTTTAAATACCGAAACAAGTAGAAAGACTGTGGATCGTTTTCTTGAATTTGATTTACTTCACTATATTCTCACCAAAACACACCTGTTGTCTCTGGCAGATGACTAGAAGAATTTTGACAGTTCATACTAGCTGGATAACCGTCAGCTTTGAGTTTCTTATTAACGTATCTCCAAATGGGTTCATTTTAATTTCGCATTCAAATTTCGAAATGAATTCAGATTACAGAAAGTCTGAATAGGTCACAAAGTCGAATTGCAATGGTAGACGCTAAGTGTCTCATCACTTCTTACTAGATTATTTCTCAACAAGGCCTTATATATTTTATATTTAAAGCTTTTAAATGCGAGTGAAACCATGGCGGGTTACTATTTAAAGATTTTAATTCGTCCAGTGGAATATAAAACAAAAAACAATCAAATAAAATTTCATAAAATCGCACAATAATTTCATCTGAACTCAAATTTGCAAATAATACAACCCAGTTAATTTCGAGTAGTAAACTAAATTGCTGAGTAAAATTACATTTTTTGAAGTCAAATTCAATATGTTTTTTTTTTTAAATTAAGAACATTGCATATAGATAAATTTAAGGAAAGAGTAAGAGCGGGGTGGTGGCGATCTTCGTGAACAAGTTTTGAATCGCATGGGATAACGGCAGCATCAGAATGCATTACATCAAAGAAGTAGATAAGATCTAACATTCTTCCATTTTCGTTTTTAACTCCATTCAGCTGATTTAAGCCAAAAGATGCCATACCATCAATTAAGAAGAAATCGTTAGAGTCCGAAGCATTAGTTTGGAAATAGCCATAATCATTAGTTGAACGCCACCATTCAAAGTTGGGAAGATTAAAGTCCCCAATAATAATGATTTCGTCAGTTGGATCAATCTTTTCAAATATCGTCTTTCATAAATTTCGATGGTAGAGCTGGGTGGAATATAAGTTGCAACCACATAAACGAGACCAGAAAACATTTTTATTTTTACGCAGATCACTTCAAGCGAGGATAGCAAGAAATCGTCAACAAATGAACAAATGAGAGATGTTCTTACACCAATCAACAAACCTCCGCCAACAGTAGCTGAATCATTAAGTATGTGGCGATCACGTCGAAAAACTAAGGTGTTATCAAATAACTCGGTGTCAATAAAAGACGAGCTTAACCATGTCTCAGTGAGCATGATAATGTCATGAGGGATTTTATTTATATTTTTATAGACCTTCCTGGTTTTTGTCCTTAGTCCATTGAAATTTTGGTAATAAATCAGTGCTTGTTGTACCTGTTTCGAAGAGGATTTCGCATTGTCAGTTGTGGTATGCCTTTGCGGATCTGTTTTCAAATTCATGCATGATTATACCATTAGGCCAAAAAGGCGAAGAATATAGGATGTAAAATACTGAATCAGGTACTTATATTTTGTATTTTGAGAAGTTACACTGAATCATTCTTACCACAGATATAAGTCGAATCGTGCCAAGTTTATTTCGTATATAATTTTTAATATCTTAAGCATTCGCTTTAGGGCCCAATATGGAAACAAAGATAGCTTTTTGGCCTTCAATTATTTTCAGTCCTGACTCAATAGATGATAGAAACTTCGTTTGATGTGCCATGGGTAGATTTTTATTCGGTAAAGTTGAAGGAATCACCTTTATATGTGGTAGAGTACCGGTTATAACGGGTTATCCATTTTGCGGTTTCTAAAGTAAACGTAAATAAAACACATATAAAATATTTTTTTCATGATGTTTCTTTTTTAATATAAAGTTTGAATGTTGACATTATGTGTGGAACACTATATCATCTAAATGACCACCACTCGAATTGTTGCAAGCATCGAGTCTTTTGAGGTAATTTTCGACAACTTTTTGATACATTTTGTGTGGTATCTCAGCCATAACATGACGAATGTTGGTTTTCAAGTGCTCAAGAGTTAAAGGTTTATCTGCATAAACACGGTCTTTCGCGCAGCCCCACAAAAAAAAGTCCAGCGGTGTTAAATCGCATGACCTTGGTGGCCAGTTGATATCGCCACGACGAGAAATTACACGGCCAGGAAATGTCTCTTGCAGTAAAGCCATATTCGCTCGAGTTGTGTGGCATGTAGTACCGTCTTCTTGAAACCACATATTCTCCAAGTCGTATTCTTCAATAGCAGGCAAAAAAAAGTCGGTAATCATATGACCATAACGCTCCGAATTGACGGGTTCCATCGTCGTTTTCGAAGAAGTAAGGTCCAAGCACATCTCCGGACCAAAGAGCCCCCCAAACAGTGTATTTTTGTGGATGCAATGGCATCTCTTCAATTACTTGAGTATTATCAGAACCCCAAATATGACAATTTTTTATTAACATACCCACCGAGTGAGAAATGTGCTTCTTCGCTCAAGAAATTTTTTTTCGAAAAATCGACGTCCACCGTCTGTTGATCAAGCACCCATTCGACGTATTTACGACGTTGTGAATGGTAAGCTAGCTTCAGTTGTTGCGTGAGCTGGACTTTATATGGATGTAGGTGTAGATCCAAAAGCAAACTACGCCATAATGTGCCGTAAGACTGTCCTAATTGCTGAGAAAGACGAGGAATCGACACACTTACACAAAATTAGCTTAACAACTTAGTTTGACAAATGTCGAATTCAAGCCCTATACTTTTGAAACCGCAAAATGGATAACCCTTTATTTCAAAATAAAACAAAAGCTTATTTTATTATTTTAACAAAATGGAAATAAGTCTTAGGTATTTTTGTGCATGTATGTAGCTATAATAAATAATTTTCGGCAGAGTAAATTTTAGTAATTCTAATTATTGTTGGTAGGTAAATTGTTAATCCTCAAAAACATATGATTTTTTCTTATCTCTGTTCATTGTTAAAATAATGTTGTAACCTGTGTTGTGGCTGAAAGTCGTAGAATCCTCTTTTCCTTGTCTTACCATTTTACCTATTTTATTTCAATGCCATCAATTTTTATCTGAAAACCTCAAGGAATTCCCATAAAATTTATTTCTCAATTTTAAGTTGAGTTTACAATGCTTAAACTCGTCAAAAAGCAACAAAGCAAAAAGAACAGTGACAATAACAGCTTATATCTAATCGCAACTCCCGAAGTGAATAAGAGGAAAGCGTTGAGTTGGAGTTTGATTTGGATTTGGTATTATAGATATCGTGGTGGCTACTTCTGTGCCTAATCACTTTCTGTCTGCATATATACATACACATTACTTATATATTCTCTGTGCGTAGGTATTCGAAAAAAAATATCTTAGTTCTTTATCCCTGGGTGAGGATTTCTTGTTAAGAACTCCAGACAATCTATACAAACCACAGTTTATTCTTCGTAAAAAGAATCTATTAGGAAATCCTGGTCAGATTCTAAATCATGCACATTTGGAAAAATCCCTTTTTAAGTTCGCCTTAAACATCTACAACTATACAACAAGGAGAGTACCTCTATAGCAGCTCACGATTCACTTGACTTGTGAAACAAATATAAAGAAAGTAAATAAAACGAGTAAGGAATGCTCTGGGAATATTCCAACAAAGCCAAAAGCACCAGCACAGCACCAGCGGAATTATACAAAGGACAAGGACGTTCATATTATCAGTATCACTATCTAAGCTATTGCTATAGGTACCGCCTCGGTTGTATAGAAACTGTTTGTGGTTAATATTCATTAAGGCCGTGAAGAGGTAAAGGACGTATATCTACGAATACTCCTGTCTTTCTGGGGAATACCTACCTCTGGAAACATGGGATTTATTTTGTGGCTTATAATGATAGTCGGCGAGCTTAGATATTCAAACAAAAAACGTGCTAAGCTCCTTGAGAATCCCGGCAAGATATAAGGATATACCTACAAGAACGAATACCAAACGAAAACATCATAATCATCACATTTTGGAGTAATAAGTCCATTCGGGTAAGTTAATGAAATCCTAGCCACAAACTCGGTTGATTTTTTTTAGTTAAAAAAAAATAATATAAAAATTGCGGCAAGACTCTTGGTATTGTGAGAAATAGTGCGAGAAGATTACAGTCAACCCATATTATTAGAAACTCGTGTATTTAGGGCATGTCATGCTGGAAAACCTAAGACCAAAGAAAGAAGAAACAAATCAGCTTTCAGTTCTTAGGTTAGTTTAGCTTAGATAACTCGAATCTCAATGTATCCATTGCGGTCCCCAGTGTAGGAAAGGCAGTGGCAGATTAAAGACCAGGCTCGTGAGGCTTGAGCCTAGGGCGGCAACTTGTATGGGGCAGCAAATTGTGTATGTTATTTTATTTTAATTTCAAAAAAATTTAAGCAAAACAAAAAGGAAAAAAATTAATGAAATTTAAGTGGGGTACTCATCATTTTTGGTATCTGAAAATACGAAATTCAAACCTCTAGCCTGATTTTCCGCCTATTCTTGAGACGTCTATTTACGCGACCGCAAATAACATGAATTTATTCGTATCGTGTTCTTCGCAGTTGTTAGTTAGTAGTTACTATTTTCTCTACAGCATAGTGCATACAACCACAATTACAACATTATTTCGTCGATGTGTATTAAATTATTCGTAAGTATATGTATATTATAATTTATACAGTGATATATTAAATTAAGTGTTTTTTATTAATCGTTATATTAACGACAATTCGCTAATGCCAAAATATACTTCTACCGATTTCACGAAAATACACAAATAATTATTTGAATAAAAATACAAGTAGTTATTTTTTTTTTAATTTTCAAAATCTGCGTACCTGGTATATTAGTGTAGAATTCAAACTATGTATTTGAAATTAAATTTGTTAGGTCGATTGGCTGCTATCTGTAAATTTCGATAAGAAACCGGTTTTTAACATCGTCGGACACAATTTTCGGATTTCCCTATGGAGCCTTAAAATTGCAAAAATACTGTGTTTTAGACGATCTTGTCCACCCATTAACAGATAACACTCGTTTTGACTGACCGCGGAGCACATTCAGCGAAGATACTCAAATTATTTTTTTTTAGTGAAAAAAGTGACTAAAAAAGACTTTTTTAAAATGAAAAAAAAAGTGACTTAGATTTTGTTCAGAATGTAATGAATGTATGAAGGTAAATTAATATTTTATACTGAAGTGGGTAAAAATGTGAAATACCTTTTGTTCAAGTTAGAATAATAAACACTTAAAATCTATATACAAAAATTATTTCTTTTGAAATGGAGGGAAATTGTTCGCAAATGAAATTTCTTTACTACTGTTGACGCCAAAATGCAAACTTTGGATTAAAGAATATGTAATAGAAATATGTATTTAGAAATTAAATTGCCTACTTTTAGGCATTTCATACATTTAAATATATTTGAGTAAATAACATTGAAACTTAGTTATTAAGTTTAATGTTAGTTACTCAATCGTTAAGAAGCTTATCTCGTTATCTTTCAAGCTGAGCTTTCACCACCGAGCTAGAGCTAGTCGGTGTGATGATGAGTTGTACTTATTCTTAAGTTTAGTTTATTAGTATTATTTAAAAGGAGAAGACCTTGTAATTTGTAAAATAAAAGGTAAAAGAAATTTGGTTCTTTTTTTTGATATCTTGGTACTGCAAGAGACTTTTTATCCACAGCAAAGCACTGGGATTTTTTTTGGAAAATATATCGCCAACCCATAGCGATTAGCCCGAAGCTGTCTACCCATAGCAGCCCCACAGATAAATACCAGTGACTGGGATTTAAGAGAGGAATCCCCCCAACAACTACAATTGAATGAATTTGTGACCTTTAGTCCAAAATGCGTTTCGCCCAGGTACTACAGCTGGGCTCATGAATTAGATGCTGTAGTACCTTTCTAAGACGCATTATTTTTTGATCGATGTTTACCGACTTTAATAAAACTTACAGCGATTACTCACTGTAAATTATATTTTTCTAGGGGAATTTGGTTAGATTCATGCACCTAGAATTGTTTTGCCCGTGGTCTGGCCAGTGAATTAATTGAAGGAAACGCAAACAATATGTTTATATTATTTTTGTTTTTGTTTAAGTGGACTGTGTGGATTTAAAGCCAATTGAATGAATTTGTGACCTTTAGTCCAAAATGCGTTTCGCCCAGGTACTACAGCTGGGCTCATTAGTTAGATGCTGTAGTACCTTTCTAAGACGCATTATTTTTTGATCGATGTTTACCGACTTTAATAAAACTTACAGCGATTACTCACTGTAAATTATATTTTTCTAGGGGAATTTGGTTAGATTCATGCACCTAGAATTGTTTTGCCCGTGGTCTGGCCAGTGAATTAATTGAAGGAAACGCAAACAATATGTTTATATTATGAGTGAGTAATCGCTGTAAGTTTTATTAAAGTCGGTAAAGATCGATCAAAAAATAATGCGTCTTAGAAAGGTACTACAGCATCTAACTGATGAGCCCAGCTGTAGTACCTGGGCGAAACGCATTTTGGACTAAAGGTCACAAATTCATTCAATTGGCTTTAAATCCACACAGTCCACTTAAACAAAAACAAAAATAATATAAACATATTGTTTGCGTTTCCTTCAATTAATTCACTGGCCAGACCACGGGCAAAACAATTCTAGGTACATGAATCTAACCAAATTCCCCTAGAAAAATATAATTTACAGTGAGTAATCGCTGTAAGTTTTATTAAAGTCGGTAAAGATCGATCAAAAAATAATGCGTCTTACAAAGGTACTACAGCATCTAACTGATGAGCCCAGCTGTAGTACCTGGGCGAAACGCATTTTGGACTAAAGGTCACAAATTCATTCAATTGGCTTTAAATCCACACAGTCCACTTAAACAAAAACAAAAATAATATAAACATATTGTTTGCGTTTCCTTCAATTAATTTCTTTACTACACTTACACTGCCCGACAACCGATTAGCGCCCCTTCTAATCTTTATGCTTAAATACATATAACTCGGAACTCTGAATATGTATTGTGTTCAATCTTTTTATTTGTCATGCTCCTTTAATTGCCCTCGCTCTAAAAAATAACTTGAGTTCTGGAAATTAACCGTTGATTTGTTTTGCTTTGTTCTGTCAAATAAGACAAAAATTAATGTATTTCTTTTGCGACAGCCGATTATCGCCTATACGCTTAACTATTAATTTTTGCGTGTAAGTTGTGGTATTTTTCTTGTTTAAGTTAACAGGGGTTTATTTTAATAATTTTCAATTAAATTTAGTAAATATGGGAAAAGCAAAAGCATTAAATGAGTCCGAAAAGGCCAAAATAAAGGCTTATAGTGAGTGCGGCCAATCAATCCATCAAATTTCAACAAAAATTAACCGCAGACGTAAAGTTATTTCCTCATTCTTACACAATGAGCATAACTATGGAAAGAACATGAAAGGCCGTCCATCTTCTCTGATTTCAGCAGCTGACAAGCGCATTATTTTGAGGCAAGCGTCCAATTCGCACGACTCTGCAGCCAAAATTAAAGAAAAGACCGGTGTAAAAGCATGCGTGCGGACTGTGCATTGAATTATTTCTAATGCTGAACATTTAAAACGTCTTAAAATAAAAAAAAAAACCGTCTCTTAACCAACTTCGAAAGACTCAACGCCTCGATTTCTGCAGGGCTCATATGACCTGGGCGAAGGAGTGGAGACTTGTAGTCTTTTCAGACGAAAAAAAATTTAATTTGGAGGGTCCAGATGGCTATGCTTTCTACTTTCATGACCTTCGAAAGGAAGAGCATACCTTAGATCGACTGCATAGCCGTGGGCGTGGTGTCATGGTATGGGCAGCCATTACTTACTATGGCACAATTGAATTGCAATTTCTCACTCCTCGTATGAATCCCACAGCATATAATGGTGTGTTAAAAAAAGCTTTCCCTGCAATCAAGGATATTTTCGGACCCTTGGAAAAGAAGTTCCAGCAGGATAACGCTCCTATCCACACCTCCAAGCTCGTAAAGTCTTGGATTGAGCTTCAAAAAGTGCCCTTGCTAACCTGGGCCCCATATTCGCCCGACCTTAACATTATAGAAAATGTTTGGGGATGGTTAGCACGCAAAGTATACGAGTCTGGACGGCAATATCCAACTGAATCGGAACTCATCGAAGGAATAAAAAGTGCATGGCAGACTATTTCACTGGATTATATAAAGAAATTATATGACTCCTTACCCAACAGGATGTACGAGGTCATTGTCAACGGTGGTGGCACAACTCATTATTAATTCTTTTACAAATAAGTTGTATATTTATCAAATTAAAATAAAAAAAATATTTGTGGATAGTTTCTGCCCATTTTCTTATGTTATTCGGCATTTTCAAGTGGGGGTTCTAATCAAATGTCCGAAAAAAAATTGGATTTTTCATATTATATTCTTTAAAATTCTGTTAAAAGGTTATTAATTCAGATAGCACCTTAACTTTAATTTCTTTTCGACTATAATGTTATAAGCTTTCATTGGTAAAAAATTCATTTTAAACGTTTTATTTTATTGGCTGATATTAAGCTCCAAACACAAAAAGCATACATAGGGGGCGCTAATTGGTTGTCAGGCAGTGTACTTTTGAGGCTAACTAAAATAAATTATACAATCTCACACCAAATTCATTTATATTTGCGGTGGCTCCCTAAACCATCCTGACTATTTGGAATATATTTCAGGATATGTTTAAGCGGCTTATTAGAGAACTCGCCCAGTTGGTTGAAGAAGTAATCTCCGGGGCTTCTTCCTGCTTCGGGCAAGGCTGGAGCATTCACAAAGAAAGTGACATATTTCGAAATTACTACCGCCGCATTCAAATTCCTCACACCCAAAAAGACAAGCGTGTCACATTACCCTCCGATGTTAGCCAATTAATTACTATCCTTGGATAGTATTAAAAAGGGGGCGGTAACCACTAAGCGTGCCTCAGGGCGCCGGAAAGATTAATCCGCCACTGATGAAAGGGGAAGTTTAAGGAGGGATGTAAATGGGGAGATTATGTTTCGTGTGCCATCCTGACTATTTTGAATATATTTCAGGATACGTTTAAGTGGCTTATTACAGAAATCGCCCAGTTGGTTGAAGAAGTAATCTCCGTGGGCTTCCTTCCTGGTTCGGGCAAGGCTGGAGCATTCACCCTCTTTTGCCTCTTCGTCCATAAAACCTCTATATAATTCAGATGCGCTGATGCCCATTATAGTCAAGTGGGTTCCCATTGAGTCTTACAGAAGACGGCCATTCAAAATGACAAACTTTAGAAAAATATCGACTTATGTAGGTACCTACCTCTCCTATTAATAATAATGAAATCACCGACACCATGCACGATTAGGCTATAAGCGTCGTCGGGACAATATAAATGAGAAACACAGCAGAATGAAAAAAGAAAATATCGACAAGTACATCATAATTATTGACGTTGTACACAAAAGTGACAACTGTGGGAGTACTCTCAGTTACAAAAGTGCTTCATCTTCACCACTCTTCTCTATGGAATACAAAATCCCGCAGCTGATTCGGCAAATTCTTGATTCTCATTTTCACCCTCCACACCCACCACCAATCAGTCAGTAGTACATATGCGCAGGGAAAATAGTAATGACATTGTCACATAACACTATCGCCTAAGTTAGACTCTTACCTACATATGAATGGGGGGAGAAGGATGGCGAAGTGAATGTTATTACACAATTTAGATGCTTACAATGTAGATAGTAATCCAGATTTCTTGTTTTGAGTTATTTTTTTTTTTATTATTTTCTGTTTACTTTCTTTTTTTTTCAAAAATTTTCTATTTTTCCTGTTGTAGTTGTAATAGGTAATTTAGTTAGTTTAGATTTGGAATTGCTGTTGACGGGCCAACAAATAGGCGCAGGAGACAGAGAAATTAATTTATTTTTATATTTCACAGGAATTTTGGTGCTTGAAGAAAAATTAAGAAATTTTTAATTGTATTCTCTAAACACTTCTATATTTATTTTAAATATTATCCCTTCTGAAAATGTTTTTATCCTTGGAATTTTGTATTAAGATATTAATAATTGAAGAGTGTCAATTTTGTAGCTATTATTTTTATTCTCAACATTCGCAAACATTAATTCGGAATTTTTTATGTAGGTATCTGAATGAAGAATACATTTTCCGTTCAATACAAAGAACAATCATTTATATACCTAAAGAGACATTTTTTGCGCAAGAGCTGTAATTTCTTCATAATTCTTTCGTGACTCTTGAGAGGCATTTAACAGTGTTGCCACTTTCTGTAAAAATCATAGAACTATGTAGGTATGTTTGAAACAAGGAAAATAATTTGAATATGTATATAAATGTATACACAACTGTATACAATGTCTTCCACGAAAAGCATTTGATTAGGGGAGGTTGATGGTAGATTGAGAAAAATAGTAGTTTTGAGATTGTGTATGATATAAAACCATAACCCTGTTTTAAATTTAATTTTCCTTTTTTCGGATAGTTATTTACCTAACATTTCAGGTAGATAACGCAAAGTATTAGTAAATATTTTTGTTTTGTTTTTGGGGATTATTAAAGCCAATTTGACGGATTGTATAACTTAAAGCCCAAAATGGGTTTTGACCATCATCGACTAATAAATATTGTGTCTTCTTTAACTGATAAAACCAACTGTCGTGACGGGACGGAACGCATTTTGGACTAGGTCATAAAACTTTCAAGGCGGAAACACAAATATCTGTGGTTTTTGTTTCCATGTTTATTCAAGCATTCTTAACATTGTTTAATGTTCTGAGATTTTAAAAGGGTAACCTTAGGTATCTATGTTTAATTGTTTAATGAAGCTAATGTTGTTTGGTTTAATTTAAATTTGTAGAATCGATTAAAATTTGACAAAAGTCTACTAAGCCATGTTAATTGGGTAAATGTGGTATTTGGTATAGTTCTGGCCTATTGTTTGTATTCTTTTCCATACTCAAGAAAGAATGATTAGGTTTGATCTCATTGTCAAAATCAAATAAGTGTGTTGTTCTCTAATTTTTAAGCTTTGTCTTTAAGTGTTAAAAATAATAAATAAAGAAATACAATACGCAACAAGTTAATATGAATTTATGAAAAAAGTTTGTTTTAAGATAACATTTTTTTAATTCTCTTGAGTACCAGTAGAATTTTTTGTTTAGAGTGTATTTCTAGCGCTCTAGGTTCAGAATTGGTTAGATCCATAAAATATCCAAAATCCTGCCACCCAAATCTTCAAACCATTCAAAATTCAAACTTTCTAAGTTCTTAGAAATCAAAATATATACTATCAATATCAAGAATATCGTACGAGTACCTTCAAAATCATGAAAATTTTTTTTTTAAATTATAACAAAACGTAAATTTGCACAAACCAGGATTTTTCGTTTCCTGAATTTCTATTTTCGTGGATAATATAATTAATTTGGGGGTGGCCGTGGCGCGAAAGTTGTGTGGTCGCCTGTCAACCTTGTGGTCGCAGGTTCGCTTCCCGCCGATGTCTATGTCGTCTTATTTTCCATTAAAAACCAATTAAAAAATTGTGTGTTGCTGTTTATTCATTACATACTGTGTAGGCATAACACTAACAACATGTGATTAAGTAAACTAGTAATACCCATAAATATGACAAAATAAATAAATAAAATAAAGCGAATTATAAGAGCAATAAACAAATCAGACACTGTAATTTTCTCCGCATTAGTTCACCCGCCATCCCTGGAGATAAGTCTGAGACAACAACCACCTCGCGCCACACATCTTTCGTATTCCTCTTTTTCTTCTTTCACATGACGCCCGCGCTCTGTTAAATCCTTTAAAGGGGTAGTATAATTCCTTGAACGCGTGTAAGATCATAAAAAAAAAACAATATAAATTTCCAAATAGAAATACAAGTTTCACGAAGTACAAATGGAGGTATCAGTGTGTAGGCCAGTGGCGAGGCGTGAATAATTTCAAAATTAAGTCGAAGAGAAATTAGTCACCAAAAAATTAAATTTCGACAGTTTCTTGAAATTATTTCGTTCAATACATAACTTAGTATCAAACCATAAGGTTGAGCAATTCAAACGAAAATTTAAATTAAATGTAAAGATGAGCTTAACGCATAATAAAAGCGGTTTCGGAAGAAAACCTTTTGGCGGGAGCAAATACAATATCTTAAATATATTTATTGTTAAGTTAAAAAATTTCAGGAATGTTTACGTAAGCTATATAAATTTGTCGACAATGTAGACATTGTAGACAATTAGTAAGACCTATAATTCATAATCTTTTCTATTGAAATTTATCAAACCACCAAACATAAATGTTAAAAAAAGAACCAAGTATTTCTATAATTCAAAAACATGTGTATAAGAACAAGATAGTCGTCAAAAAAATCATTTGATGTAAATCTAAATATAAGAAGGTATACCTAGTTCTATGCTTATAAAAGTTTTAGTTTCAAATATTTAAAGAAGATATCGAAAAACTTTAAATTATGGGAAAAATCTGTTATGATAAACCTACTGATAGGTCCACTGAATCACTTCGCTTGTTTACTACTAGTCAAGTTTTAAATTTGAGGAATTTAGTAAAAAAAAAATTAAAATGCCAGTAAAACTAGCAAAACTGGTTCAGTAATCAAAGCATAAACGGACAAATATCTCACATAATTTGGAGTTGTTTATTTTTTTTGATCCGGTTTCAATTCTTTAGCAGAGATATTGTTTTTACTCTGATAAAACGGCTAAATGACATGGGTTTTAAAATTAATTTTTTTCCAAAGATCATAATTCTACGTGAAAGTATGAGTAATTCTAATAATGGATAGAAAAATCTGAGAAAAATCTGAGAATTGAAGTTTCCAGTTTTCATTTTTTACCTTTATACTAAATATGAACTCAAATCCTATAAATTTAACAAATTTCATTTTTCCACAACAATCCGAAGTGCTTCATAATTGATATCGATTCTAAGAGAGTGGGTGGATACCACGCCCCGACACGGAATTCATAAACTTTTCGATTTTTCTTTTGTAGGTATATGAACTTCAAGTCAAGACCTACCGATGACCGATCTACCGTATTTTATAATTTTAAGAACAAATGCAAAATCAAGAACAATACAAATGTATGTAAATATGTACGTATTTTATAATCCTACAGCAGTCTCAAGAGCTTATTTTAATTGAACTAGCTGTTGGAAGAAGGGAAAAAGTCAAAAATTTCCAAGAATTAAATTTTGATCCAAATTCCATTTCTGTAACGTCGGAAAAAGATAGATCTGAGCAAATTGACCAACATTCAAATATGAAAATTCAAATGAAAAGAACAACCAAAATTGGAAATATCGCCCAAATAAGAGGGAATAACCTCCAAATATTATGAAAAAACGCCCATATCAAAATCGTGTCAATAGTAGCTATGATTTTACTTGTGAGATTTAGATGTGAAAGTTATTTGTTTGCATTGTCGACATATTGTCTACATTGTCTACGTTGAAATGTAGGCAATTAAAGTCGACACGTAGAGGAACAACACTGCATTTCGTTCATTACGAATACAAGCAGAAAGTCTGGTTTTAGGGTTGGACGCGCGCGAATAATTTATTCGTCGAAGGGTGGATAGTATGTGGAACGCGAACAGAGTTTGACTGTTCGTCACAGTCAGATGCAATTCGCGACTACCAATACCATTTTATCAAATTTATCTTATTTTGGCGATTAAAAAGTAAATTTTTGTGTCTAAACATTAATATAAATTATATTTCTACAATTTTGCTTAGAATTTGTAAAGAAATTAGGTTGTTAAATTGTTTTAAATGGAATTTAGTAGATTATTCGTCGATCGTTGGTCGCTCTCATGTGAAAAGTTCTTAAATGTTCAATAGTCTTAATGTTTCAATTAAGGTATTGTACTGTATTCTCCTTGGAAACTAAACTTAAATTTTTTTTTATAATCTTACACGCGCTAAATATATAATGGGTAATCATAATCCCGATTACCATTTATATATTTTTAACACAGTGCGGGCGTCATGGTGATAGAAGGACAAGAAATATGCGTGGCGCGAGCTGGTTGTTGTCTCAAATTTATCTCCAGGGATGGTGGCTGAACTAATGGCGAGAAAACTATCGTGTCTGATTTATCAATGTCTCTTAAAATTCGCATTGTTTTATTTATTTCTGTACCACATTTATGAGGCTTACTGGTTTAACTCAATCACTTGTTTTTAGTGGTATGCCTGAACATCATGTAATGAGTAAACCAGAAACTCATTTTATGAAAAATTTTAAGAATTGATTTTTAATGGAAAATAAGACGACATAGACAACGGCATGAATCGAACCTGCGACCACGAGGTTGACAGGCGAGCACACAACTATCGCGCCACGGCCAACCCCTAATAAATAAATTTAAACCTCATTGGGATTTGCTGAATTCATTTGGGCTAGTTGTGCTACATTATTGAAATTGCAGTTATTTTCTGCGTTTTCTGCCAAAAATAAATTAAATCTAAATAAATTAAATATAATATCTTAGTGGATAATGGAGTGGCTACCTTAAGCTTTAAGATGCAGCCCAAGGGGGACATGACTGAAAGAAAACAAGATTACGACACTTCTTTGTTTTTCTTATTTTATTGACGGCATCAGAGATCAAAAATCTGCAAATTGTTGTTGTTTGTTGTTTGTGGATTAATGAATATCGATCTATGGTGATGTCAATAAAATAAGACAAACAAAGAAGTGTCCTAATCTTGTTTTCTTGATTCATGCTTGGGGGGAGATACATATAAATTCATAAAATAAGTAAAAAAAGACGTGGCTGGGTTTTTTTGGCCATACCCATGTTTTTCTTTGAATGAACTACACATATTTTTTTTATAAGCAGAATGCAGAAACCTTACTCAACCATTGTATATAAAATCTATTATATATTCAATGCCTCAACGTCAAACAACCTGTGCCATACATGTTTGTTCATCAGCGCAGCGATTGAGAGAATCATACACACAAATTTTCAAAACAGTCGTTGGCGCAGCGCACTAAGAAACACATGCGATTTATCACCTCAGACTCTTTTTCAGAATGAATAACATGAGGAAAACATACAAATTCACAAAAAAAAAGTCGATGAACATCGGGGTTTTTTCTTCGATAAGAAACCGTGTATTGAACAGTGAAGTATCGAACACAGTGAACAGTCTATGAAAGGAGAGGAAAGAAAACAAATTTGTTCCATCCAGCGAGAAACTTTATAACCCGAGACATTGCGTATTATTTTGTTGCTGGTTTAGTTTAATGTTTGCTTAGGAGTGAGTTGAAAAGCAAACATGTGTATAGAGAAGCACTGAAAGAAGAGTTGTTATATAGTAATCCTGCAGGTGTAGGGTTAAACTAGATTCATGTTGTCAGAAGCCTAAGTTGTTAAGGATGAGTCGGTGCTTGAGATTCCGAAAATCACCTCTCAATAATTCTATAAAAATTGTATGTACATACTTACATACAAGCGCCAGAAGTAACACTTTTCTAGTTTGAAACAAATTTTTCTTTCGTAATTCTAAGTTAGCTACAACCTATTTCAATTTAAAGGAAACCGGGCAAAGAACAACGAAGTTGACATTTTTTTGATACCGGCCACGTACGTGCATAAGTGCTTCCGCCATAACGACCCAATCTTCCAATTCGACAAACGTCAGCGTGTCATTCGAACTCTGATTCATGGCTCAGAAATTTTACATTATAGGTATCACATATAATACTACTCCCTTTGTATGTATAAATCTACGTAGTAGATACACTGAAGTACTGGCAACGAGAATATCGACTTAAACATTACACACATTAATACAACAGAGAAAGCCATAGGAAGAAAGAAAAATATTGTGGGAACACGTTTTTTTTGAGAGCGTGTCGTGTCGTCGGTAATTTTTGTCCCCAATACAACGCCGCAAAAAAATTCAAATAAAGTGAAAAAAAACTTGAAACCGAAACCACGTATCAAATTTCATAAAATTGAAATTTCATAATCCTAAAAAAATCCCTAAGATCCTTAAAATATACAGTTTTGAAGTTAAAGCGCTCTCTTAACTGCTCATTTCCAATTTAGAATCAATCCAATCTCATTGGAATCGGCTAGGTGCTCATTTTATTTCTCGTTAAATGAGAAATAAATTAGCCAACTAGCATTTATACCTATAAATACCTATATGTGGCTTCATTCTTCTAGAAGCAATTTCTATCATAATAATTTCATAGCAATATGTACCATTAATCCTGCACTCATCAAATAAGTACCATCAACAATCAACAACATATCGAAACACTCATTTCCACCCTTGCAAGTACCGAGCACAACGAAGCATACTCATTTTCAATCCCATCCCAATACTTAAACCAACAACGTCAAAATTTAAAACTTTAACACACTTCCAATTGAATACAAGTAATGAAATATGTATTTTTTTAATAATATATAATTCTTTATTTATACCGTGAAATTGAGTCCTGTTCAAAAGCGTAAATCAACAAGAGTCAAGAGCATTCTAGTTTGTGTGTTTAGTTTAGTTCCGTAATCAAAGAGAGTATCCTCTCTTTGCTCTCTTGAAACGTATTACGTTTCAGCATTGCCACCCTACTACAATTGTTGTGTTTTAACCACACTTTCTTGTCACAAGCACGGACTACGCACTCTCCTCCAAACACTACACCTTTTTTACATCAGACATTTTTTATTCTTAAAAATGAATAGTGTATTTGTAGTTTTAAATCTTAACCAATACATTTTGTGTAAGCCCAGAACCCAACATCGTCAACTCCACAATCCTCTTCCAGGGCCCATGTTCTGTAACTTTCTAATCGATAAAAGTAGTCGAGAAACGAAAAAAACTATATTTGTTTTGTTGTTAAGATGCCAGAATGAATTTTCAATTTATCACTTTCCATTGGAAAATCCCAGTCAAACAAACTGAAAATTTAGGGGTATCGCCTCAACGTACAGAAACCCATTTTTTCAGAGGCGTTAATTGAGGAAAAGTTATCGCCTGAGTTACAGAACATGGGCCCAGTATGTCATCCACAGCTTGACAGATCATACTGGTACATTTGTTAGAGGTAATGAAAGTTTTAGATATTATATCAATCAATTTAGATTTCAAAAACAAAGCTAATCACCTCGCTTATGCGTCTATGTATTTTGGATAAGAATTCTGCTGTAGAAACGACATTGAAAATAATGTTTTAGAAAGTTAAAACGATGTCATGCCCATTTTATGTAGCTTTATGTGAACAAATTTTAGACGGATTTCATTTAATTGATAATGAAAAACAAGTCATTTAACTCTACTGACCCTATCGCCATTTCAAAAGGAGACATTCCGACTATAATACACCTTTTAAAAATTTTGCATTTCATATTCATATTCAAGAAAATGAAGCCACGTTGAATGAGGAACTTCGTTCCATAATAAGTTTACAAATAACGTTAAAAGAATATTTTAATGAAGATATTGTTAAATTTTATGTTAATTTATTGAGTGCCAAAAATTTTCTTGAAAATCCAGCTTTTGAAAATCTATGCAGCTACTTGCTTACTTTGTGTAACTGGCCCCATAGCAGTGCAACTGCAGCGAGGTTTTTCTCAAGTTTAAATAAAATAAAGGATGATTTAAGAAAAAAATTGGAATATTTCAACTGTTGATGCAATTATGCAATAAACAACTCTTGTTCTTCGAGCCCCCGAAAATTAATAAATTTTGCAAACAAATTCAATTACCACATTGCAAGTCATTATAAAACAAATAAATACTGAAATGTATATTTTTGTTTGTAAGGATGTAAATAGTATACATATTTATTATTATAAAAGTATTTCTTCATGATTTGCGAATACATATAACCCATATACCTATATACATATGTATATTTGAAAGTGAATTAATGAATTAAAGAATAGTAAAATTAATTTGCTGTTTGTTAGCACGTTTTTACTACACTTTTTTCATAAACACTACACTTTCAACCAGATAGGTGGCAACGCTTTACGTTTACATATTTCGATTTTCGAAGTTGAAAGTGGCAACAGTGGAATAATCTGTTATTGCCATTTTAAAGAATGGCTCTCAATGCCAGTCTTTCCAGATTCCACGCTATATTGCAATTTGTGCGATATTTTTTTTAACATCAGCGGTGCTGTGATTTTGCGATGTTTGCGGTATATTTTTTATCATATAATAAATCTAAATTTCAAGCCATGAAAGTATGCCACACTTTTTCACCTGATTAACGAGCGAAAACACGTCTAAAACAAAAATCTCATCGCTTTGTTGAACACACGTTGACTTTGTCCAACTAATATGAATAATTTCTGGAGCATCACATTTTAATAAATGTGTGTATAGTGCCTGGTTCCATCAGTGTAAAAAGTAATCAATTTAAGAAAGAGAACGGATGATTTTTAGGCTAAAAGAAAGGGATGGAAAAAAGGCCAAGTTTGAGTATTGCGTTAAAAATCATATTTCATTGTAAAACGTTCTCCTTTTTACAGATATTTTTATTTTGCCAGCGAAGGAGAAGGTACTACACAATATTAAGCTTGGTTTTCCTCGTACTATTTCCACTGCGTTTTATTTGTAACACATTGAGTTCCTAGTTTACCATCCAATTCCCTTGCATGTCTACTCGATTTGTTTTCTATGTGTATCCACAAAACTGATTCTTTTCTATGCTCGTGTAACCAGGCACAAAAAAAGTGACACTTTTTGTAAGAGTAGAAATTATAAAATGTCCAAATTTAAATTTATTTCCTTTATTGTTGACTTTCACAAAAATAATTTAAAAAAAAAATTAAATTTTGCTTTCTCTTAAAATAATTTTTTTTTGTTAAATGTTACGATTTTTTTTTGTTAAAATTGCGATATTAACTCATAAACATCTGGCAAGCCTGCTTAAAGCTCCAAAACAAAATGGATAAAATTACTCTTTCCCGGTACCAAAACCCACGCAGTGTGATTTGAGCCGTTGAACCGTTTGCTGGTGAATTCTCGCGGTCCCGGATATTCACGACAGCCATACAAAAAATTAGAACAACAGATTTTTTGTTGTGTTTTTATTTCTTTTTGTTAGTGTGCACCATCGTCCATCATCCTTCCACGTTTAAATTTACCTAGGCACGAATCTTACTCGAACGGTCTGTTATTTGTGTGGGTGAATGTGAATATGTGAATTTGAAAGGATATCAATTATCGTCTCAAAAGAATTCCTTGGTTAAAATTGTACCTATGTATCTCGGGTAGTTTTAAATGAATGGAACAAATTATCCTCTTTGGGGATGCTGCCGTTTTTTTTACCACAAAGTCTATCTCTTCTAACTTAAGCCGATGTGTTATGAGTGCTTTCTCTCTTCCAGCAGTGGGTGGAATAGAAAACCGTTTACTTTTTTATCGAATCTCCATTACTTTTTTGTTTGTTGGCAAGGAAAAAAATGTACATAATTTCTTCTTATCCTTCTTATCTTATCGTATATATTCGTGTGTGTTAATGGCAATGAAGAAAATATATATATTATATCGGCCTAAATTTGCGAAACGTGTGCATTAGCGTTTTGTGATTGCGCGAGATTTTTCAGGTGTTTACTCACTGTTTTTTTTTTGTCCTAAGCACGACACCCTCTGAGCTCCTCGCTTACCGTCGTCTCGGTGAATAATAAAATCACGGTTTTTCGGATGTGTTTTACTCGCGCCAAGAAAATCCACTTAAAGTCCTGTTAGCTGTTATTAGATTTTCGTGACACTGTATTTGCGGTAAAATCATTTGAATGTTAATGTAGTTTTCCTATTTTTTTCTCATCCTTTTAACACTATGCGAGTACCTATAGGTGCGATAATTTAAGGTGAAATCTAATGAAAATCTGATTTGAAATCTAAAGCTTTTTTGTGAATGAGTAATTTTTATTTTATACATAGATACATAATGTACATAAAAGCAAGAATAAATAGAATATAAAAAAAATGAAAACATAAATCTGTGCAAGTTTAAGAGGAGTGAAGGGTTTTATAAGTTATATGTATGCATGTCACCTACCAAGGATATTTTACGGTTGTTTGCTGTGAGCCATTAGCTTCCTGGCGGGGTAAGTTTTACGATTTTTTTATTCTTGTTTATAACAGTTTTACATATAGGTATCTAAGTAGATTTTTTATTTATTTCAATGTATGTACCTATTATTTTATTTTAAGTTCTTTTTTTATGTTATCTACCTTGTTTCTTTTTATATGATTGTTTACCTGTGTTTCTTATTCGATTTTTGGATGGTATGGTGAGCCATCAGAGGTCCATCAAGTTAACAGAGGAAGTTGAGCAGAACACATTTTTTGTAATGCTATCATTAGATGCTAATTAAGTGCTAATTAAGTACCAAAAAAAAATTAAGTGCTCCAGTACTTTTGGAGAAGAACAATGTTCTTCCATCTTGATTTCAAGTTAGTAGAGCAATCACTTGAAATGCTTAAAACGTTGAATTCTAAAATTTTGTTTGGTATAATCTTTAGGTGCTATTTATTTTTTATTTTTTTATTTGGCAATCCGGAATTCTTCTCCGATCCGGGATCCCAGCTGAACACTTTTGTGTGATTCTGAATTTTAATGAGATTGTAGGTGTGAAAATAATTGTGTACGTGAGAATATCCAAATTCAAAAAAATGTTTGTTGTATACAATTATGATACAAAAAATGACAGCAGTTGCGTTTGACGTTCAAGTATATGAATGTGTGAATGCTTCTGATTCTGATTTCAAATCCAGAAGCAAAATTCTCTTCTTTTCAGAATTAGAACAGTCATTTTTTCCCAAGTGAACGCTTTCATAAGAGTCCGGAAGGCGTCCGGATTGTCAAATAAAAACGACATAAGTGCTCTACGAATCAAAAAAAATTGTATGAAATAATTCCATTTCCCATGCCTACCTATATGCGGTGGTACGCCCTGCTAACTTAATTTTGATTTTTCTCAAAAAATATGATTTTTTTGATACGAGGTTTTAGTGGATTTTTTTACAAGACATTCCCACCTTGCAACGGGAAGAATAAAATCAAATGAATCAAGTAAATGCAAAAAAATGTTGTAGTCTACCCGAAATAGTCGTACAAATAAAACAAAAAAAAAAAAACAATTAATTCATGTTCTGATTATTGCTTTTATTTCATAATTTATTCTTACACATTGCTAGGAAGCTCTAAGGGATTTGTTTCATCTCTTATTCTCTTCAAAATGCTCCTCCTGTCTTCGTCAACACCATTATCTTCATTACTATCAGCGTTATGAAATAACTGTACTTATCATATTTAATTATTGTAATTTAGTTTTTTTTAATCGCTTTAAACTGGAATAAATTTACTGCAAATATTGTGTTTCAAAATGTAAATATTTTTCTGTGAAACGTCAAGTCAACGTTTAGCGAAGTTAGCTACAATTGAAAGGATGCGTTCAGGCATTTTAAGTCATGTCGTGTTTTTTAATCTCACTAGAGTTGTGGAGTACCTAATTCTACTCAACTCGACTATGAGCTCTCGTGTGACACCTTACTCGACTCGTATTCAGGAATAGGCCCCCTGATTATTTTTTGAGCTCACTCATGAAAGGGCTACATAAAGTTGACCATGAGAAAACTCATTTTCCCTAAGATCCTTTTGCACTGAAAGATATTATTTGAAAAGGGTTATTTATTATATGATCTCAAATTATCCAGGAATTTCCTAGATTGTGCATGATGTCTATTCAGCATACCTTTTAAAGATTCAGGTGGCTCGGCTATATAAGGAAGCATACTTTAGCATTAGCACAACACATGCTATTAAATTCCTTAGCCCATTTATTGGCTTTGCAAAAATTGCAAATTTTATTAATTTTTCCTATAATCTGTTCTTTTGTTTTTCTTTCTTTTTTTTTTATTTATGCGCGCAGTCAAGGGGTTATGAATACCCTTAAAATGTTTATACACAGTGCGAGCGATTAGGAAATCGGGATAGGATTAGACAGGAGATACCGATGTACATTGGTTTTAAATGCCTGATTATCGCAATGGGAGGGAAAAATTCGGTCGGGTGAAGAATTCCCCATTCGTGTTGTGCGGCTAAAGAATAAATCTCTATACCTGACAGTACGTCCGAAGTTGGGCTCAAGGGTAAATTGATGGGCTTTCCTAGAAGCGCGAGTTTTACGGTTGAATAGTTTAAGGGGAGGAATACAACTGGCTATTTCACTAGAACATTGTTTATTATAATACCGATAGAATAATGAAAGGCATGAAACATTGCGACGGTGCGAGAGAGGCTCAATTGTTTTAGTTATTGTTTCATCACCTATCATTTTTAAAGCTCTTTTTTGGATTCTGTCCAGGAGACTTAAGTGCATTATGGGAGCGCCTGCCCAAATATGACAATTGTACTCAAGCTTTGGACGAATGAAGGCTTTATAGATTACAGCCAGATCAGAAGTGGAGAAACATTTCTTGCATCGTCTCAGAAAACCCAAACATCTTGCAGCATTTTTGGCGACGTCGAATATGTGTTCATTACACAAAAGGTGGTCAGTGATGCACATACCGAGAACTGAAAGTGGTTCAGTTTCCTCGATTCAAGCGCCGCTAATGGACAACGGCATTGGGGGAGGGTCCCGCTTTAACGACCAAAGACAGCATTGGGTTTTTGAAGCATTAAATTCTACGCGGTTTTTTATTCCCCATTGGACAATGCTGTCTAGATCAGAATTTAATGAGCTAATCATACGCTGCCATTCAAGTTCCACATCCGAAGGACATGGATGAGAATCTTAAAACGAGTATGAAAAGCTGAGGGTACTGTCGTCAGCAAAACAGTATATTGGATTAGAAGTTTCAGACAAGAGATCATTGATGAAAATGAGAAAGAGAGTCGGAGACAGAACGGAGTCCTGGGGCACACCAGCATTTATTTTATGAATAACAGACTTGTAACCGTCCAATACAACTTGTATTGAGCGATCCGAAAGGTAATTTCTAATCCAACGAAGAAGAGATTCTTCGATACCAAATGCACGCATTTTCGATAAGAGAGCCTGATGCCAAACTCTATCAAATGCTTTTGAAATATCAAGCGCAATAATCTTACTTTCTGCAAAACGATGTAAAGATTTGTGCCACTGTTCGGTGAGATATACCATCAGATCACCAGTGGACCAATTGCTACGAAAGCCATACTGTCGGTCATTAAGGAGCTTTCGTTCTTCAAGATTATTTTGTTTAAGATGAGTCTCATCCCGTGACCACGAAGTTTCAAACTTCTTCGAAACGTCGGGAAAAAGAAAAAGAAATTGAAAACATTTCTTACATTTAACGCGGTAAGTTCCGAAAAATTTAAACTTTATGTAATATGAATATCATCCGCGAAAATAATAACCTAAAATCTCATATTCCGATTTTCCTCAGTTGGGTTGGCTTTATAACATCGGAAACTTACCTTTCTCCTTACAGCTCAAATCGAACCATGAGTTTTCTTTTGGTTTGATGCTTTTGGTTTTGTTCGGTACAAAGGCTTTCATCCCCTTAAGAATCATATTTGTAATCATATTAGCGCTGGAGTCAACGTCACTATCGAGGAAAAATAGTGACCAGTTAAAGATCCTGAAGAAATTATTCAGACCGTCCCAGTTGGATTTCTCGTATTGTCATACGGAAACTGTTGTACATAATTAAAAGCCACTCTACTCCCCAAACACTGATCAAGACTTGAAATATTATTATTTGCTCTCATATGTTAATCGATGAGCGAAAAATTGAGTGGAATTCAGAAGCAAATAAACAAGAGAAAATGCAGAAGAAATGCAGCAAACCAGTCATTGCGATTGAATCGAATTCATAGATGCAAAATTACAAAAATTTGATAAATTTATAAGTTGTACATACATTTATTTCTCAGCTTATTAGTACAGTTTAGACATGATTGAGGGCATGCAACTATTGACGTTATACAAAAGATCTCAATTTTGTAAAATATCTAGCAGGGTTAGGAACATAATTAAATACATACATATGTTGGTCAACTTCGAAAAAAGTGTACGTTTTTTTAAGTTAATAATCTAGTTCAACAAACATACATATTTAACAAATGAAAAATATCCAATTACATTCTTAAATTATTACGGACATTTATAAAATTGGTTTCAGGTAAATCGGTTAAATACTTTCTGAGATTAGCGCGGACAAACTTAATATTTTTTCGTCTTTATTAGGGCTGGCAACAAGACGAGACCATGCGAGACTTGTTAGTCTCGTTAAAATCGAAAAATTTCACTTTTTCTGGAGCAAAAAATAAAATCGGAAATATTTCGAATTTTCTGAGGTAAAATTTTTAATCCATTCAAATCGGAGCCATTCCTCAATCGATTTTGTCAGTTCATGGCTTGAAAAGTAGGCAACAAACTATATTTTGACGTTTCGATAATATTTATTTCCAAGTGTACCTTAAAAGTCTTAAAGTCACCTTTTTCCGAAATGGCAAACAAAGTCTGAAAAATGAGCGATTTCTATTCGAACACAAAACATACATAAATCCTTCTCTGGATTTTATAATTAAACCAACAAAAATTTCTTCTAGCGGAAATCGAAACCAAAAACCACCGGGGCCGCCGAGACCACCGAGAACAGCAAGACCTTCGGCGAATTTCGGTACCAAAAATGCGGTCTCGTGTCCGGTTTATTTTAAAGAAGGCTCGGTCTCGTTGCTAGACCTGTGCTAGTCCTTATATAATAGTTATAATATGTTTTTTGGATACACGTATATGGAAAAAAAAATAAATAAATACATTTTAAGTTAGCTACAATATTTTTTAAAATAAAAACCACGTGCCTTGGAAATTTAGCCATTATATTTATAACGTCCTCGTAATCTACCTCAATATCCTCACAGATGTTCCGGAGCATCAAACCGTTCAGCGGAAGCATGAAAAAGATCGCCCACTTGACGCCACAGATGCCGGAAGTATCGCACCGATCTGCATAAGGCAGTGAACTGTTTTATATAAGAACGAATCGCAAACATTTAACGAGTCTATAAAATATTTGGGCTGTTTTTTTTTTCATTTGGCATAGATACTCAGAAAATGCTTGCAACCATAGTTAATTTAACAATGACATATATCAAGAAAATCAAAGAAATACATTTTTACCTGCTCCACATCTTCAATTCGACTAGAAAATCTACGCATACTTTTGCATCATCTGGCAATTCTTGAGCAAATACCTCAGCAGACTTTTTATTTCTACTTCTTCAAGTTTGCCACATTTTTCGGACAAAATATTTTGAATTTTGGAAGGTAATTCACGACGGTCGCGAAATCTATTTTTTAATAACGGCCTAAGAAAGTAACATAGATATACCGACGAAAATATTCTTCAGGATCACCTTCGTAATTATCAAGGTTCCTCTGGCGAATGGATTTTAGAAAATGTATTTGCAAAAAGGGAAGTGAATTTTAGCGTATTTCTGTCGCAGGCCCAGTTATTTGTGACCCATAACTAATTTGTCCATTGACATACCAAATTTACTTACTCTAAAAAATATCCCCAACCTACCCAAATTTCATCTCGTCAGAGGACGAGGAAGACGAAGACGAAGCAATGAAAAACTGAACTAAATTTATAAAATCTAAATTATTAATATCTTGGTCCATTATTTGTTCATTTTAAAATTTTTTTTAGCACAAGTTCAAGTTCACAACAAATTAATAACAAAATATTTACAATTTGACCGTTGACAGAAAAGCATTTTTACGTAACGCCGCTAGTTGCTTTTGTTGAAAGTACATCTTTTTTTTCAAACTAAAAATAATTTCAATGATTACTTAAATTCATAAAATCACATTAAAACCCTTCAGATTTTTAAAAGATCTTAATCCAGTGTGGTAATGCTAACTTGACTGTCAAGTTAGCATTATCAGGGGCTATTTAAAAAGAACAAGCGCGAAAATTGACAAACTTACGACAATTAATTCAATGGGAGTTTCTTAAAAATTTTGAAGTGATCGTGCTAACTTTACACATATAGTTTTCTTCCTTTTATATTTATATTTATATTGACCATATTATGACTTTCTGATATCGATATTTATCAAAATTTATCAGCTTTGTATGCCATTGACTGCTGGGATTGGATTTTTTTTATCCAAATCCTAATGTCTATTATTATTTTCTATAAAATATAAATATTTTAAAAACAAAAGCTTTCTCTGAGTCTTTAACAAAAAAAACATACCTATATGGCTCAAAATATGATTTATAATCAAATAGTCAACACCTAATCTCCAATCCATTGTATTCTCTTTCAGATTAAATTTAATAGAAGAAAACAAAATTAAATGTTTTTCTAATAGTCCCCTCTGTTGGATGTTAAATCGAATAAACGCTCTCTGAAAATTTGGCCCTACAGCAGGTCGTCAATTACAGAAATCCCACAAGAATTAGTCTACCTACCGAGCACCGGAGGTAATTTGATTTAGAATGTTTTTTCATTTAATTGAAAAGAAATCAAATTCATCAACATTTATAAAATGACGATATACTCGTAGCAGAGGGATCATTTTGTATGCTTATGTATTTTTTAAAAAAAATTATTCAATGAAATTTTAATTGGTCGCCTAGGTTTATCAGAAGTATATATTGCACCACACACTTTGTAACTGATTCCTAATTAGGTAAAAAAAACTAAATTTTTCAAAACATTTCGATAAACGGATTGTAAAAAACATGACAAAAAAAACAAAAAAAAATGTACAATGCACTGTGAGTTATAAAATGAATTACAATTATAATTTAAATAGAATTTGTTTTAATTAATGCCCCTTTTTAACCAACTTATTCTTCTCATGTCAATTTAGAGTTAGCTTGGCGTTTTCATAATTCACAAGTGTGACCATAACATTTTAAAATTCTCGTGAAAGTTTTATTAGCTTTAAATTACGTTAACTGTGCATCCTGACAAAGCCAAGGACCAAGGCCACAGGCTAACGCAACATTGTAAGCAAGAAGGTTTTGCTTCTGAAATTACAGGAATTGACCACTCCTGCCCCTCTCACATTACCATACGAATACTCATGCACGTGTTACGCAATATTTATTTAGGATGTGAATAAAGATTGCCTAATCTGGATAGAAGATGGTGGTATAACCTAATCTGGCACCCTTATATTGAAGTGTGTTGCTGCTAAACAGACATCCAAGTTTGCAGTATAGACTTCATCGTTGGTTTTGTCGAATAATTCTAGAAAATTTCTTATCCTTAAGGCAGAAAACAGCTGCCAGAGCAAATACATATATATATATATATATATATATATATTGGCTTGGTATCCCAAAAGGACTTTTTAGTGAAATACTAGTTTTCCATGAAATCCCAACCAAAATTAAACCCACGTTAAGAGAAAGAGAGAGAGAGTGAACTAACATAAATTGAGAATTCATTACTTAAACAGGAGATGGTATATAAGATATTTTCAAATTGGTTCTGATGTATGATTGTAAACCCTTCAATAAAAAAAGGGGGGAACACAAAAAATTATTCCCATCCTTTGAAGGATTTTGATTGTTTTTTTTTCACTTAGAAGGGAAAGCTTCAGTTTATATATTATAATTTTTTTTATTCGTAGAAAGGATATCCACCTTTTTTTTTTGTTTAACTTAGCATTATGTCAATGGCTAAATTTGAAAGGTCTTTCGTTTTTTTTGTCATCAAACGAACAAAATTAAGCTGAGTTTTACTTGTTTAGGACGAAAAGGTGCGAATTTATTTTTTTAAATCATTGGGTGGAAAATATGAAATTTTCGTTATACAATAGTAAGCCTTAAAGAAAAACAAATTAACCTCAGGTAAGTGTTGATATTTGCCGTTACAGTTACAGTTACACGAAAATAAGAAGCAAAGAGATGTCAAACCCAAATTATGTTCCAAGATTTAACCCAAGGGTAAAAATAACATCCCAAGGTTACAAGAATACTAGGTCCAAACCGATGACCCCAAGTTCTATTTGTTGGTTTGAAGATTTTTTTTTTGGAACTACATACTTGGTATGGCAAAGGCTTAGCACTGTTTATATATGCTGGATGACATGCTGAGCTCAAAAATCTTTTGTATTTAAATAAAAAGTAAGTGCCAATGAAATTTCTACCGCACTTTTGATATTGGGCGCCTTCACTCAGTGTCCTTGAAGTTACCATAACAAGTGTCAGCATCTCAATTTTTTTTAGAGTTCTTATCGCATGCACATAAGTTCTATAGTTCCTGATAATTTTCCAAAACAGCTCTGCTTGATTTCACAATTAAGACTTTCTCATACTAAAAAAAATAATTCTGTCATATTCTGTTGAAAAAAAAAATAAAAACAAAATATAAAATTTACATTAACAAAAACACTTGCAATGCAAAAAATCCTACAAAAAATGCAACTTGTGATAGCAAAATCTCATTTTTCGATTTAAATGCTTTAACTGAATATGCTTTAACTTAATATATGCCTGAAATTTTCTACTTCTAACACTATTCTAACGAAAATTACGACTTTTTTTTCGAAATTTGAAAAACGACCTTGAGATACTGGCATTTTTAAAAAAGTTCCATCCAAGTTATGGATTTCATCGTATATATATAACTAGCAGACCCGTGCTCGCGTTGCTTCGCAAAGGCTAAGGATAATTAGTTTTACTATAAATGTTATATCAACCAAGGCCTTTACTGTGATTGGTGTCATATTTTTAGTAAAAAGTTAAAAATATGATTAATCTTACCGTAGCCTAATAAAAGAGTTGATGTTATCCCATATATTCTTAAAAAAAAAAAACTGAAATTAGCACATACTAAATTTGTTTTATTTCAAGGCTTCTGGGTATACAATGTTAGCCCTTTTAGCATTTTTATGAAGAAGTAAAAACTGTTTATTTTTTGAGCCTACTCCTTAAAGCACAACATATAGTTGACCATGGGAGAAAACATTTTCTCTGAGATCTACCCCAATCAATTGAAATGATTGACCCTGAGCTTTGTAGATTGTTATGCCAAAGCATAGTTTTACAGCAAACTACTACTGACGCCTGAATCGAAAGGGAAGATCTGTTGGTATCATTGGTATCCTGCGAATAAGTACATGAGTTCCTACTGCGGGTCCGGTAAGAATTTGAACTTGTATTACATTTTTTCAAAGCTTTTTGACTTGGAGGCGTGTGTCATTACATATGATTGGAGGACTGAGAATTCTTATTAGCATAATAGGTTTGCTAACTTTTAAATTCAATTGGTAGGATGGTAGACGTGTAGTTTACTATGTCATTGTCATCGACAGCACTGTCAATTGCTTTGTATTGATATGACTCTGTTTTTAAACTTAGGAGCACATGGTTATTTATTTCATCCACTGAACTTTTTTTTTGGTAACACAGTAGCGCAAAACCAAGAAAATGGTATCGATTGCAAACAGTTCAAGTCTCCATAGACGCACTGAATAAGTTGTTGTATGTTGTGAACGATTTTTCCGAAACATTCGTTTAATTGAATTATATTATCTGAGCCTGAGATAGTATATTTTTCATCACCAATTTTTAGCAGAAGAGATGCGAACTCAACACTGTCAGTGTTTTTAGTAAGCTCTACTCTCATATTGGTTTGAAGTGGAAGTTTTTGGACACTTCCAAATAAAACATGATTTAGGGCAAGCTTTTATGATATCAGCCCGAGTCCTCTTGGGAATAATTGGCATCGTTTGACGAAAATCTCCCCAAAAAACATTGTTACTCCACCCATAAGCTTCGATGAAGAAGACCTTAAATCTTTTAAAACTCTATTTACGGCTGCCATATGTGTTTTATTACTCAAGACGCAGAGAGAAAAAAGAAAAAATAAACGCAAATAATTATGTCCTTTACTACACACATATCCAAAATAAAAACATATATGTTTAATTTTGAATGTTTATAAATACTTTCAACAATTTAGTATACAGAAATTCAGAAGCAATTAAACAAAAGAAAATGTAAACAAATACGGAACGATAATGAAATGAAAGAAAGCAGCTACCCAGTCATATCGATTGAATCGAATTCATAGATGCAAAAATGCAAAAATTTAAAAAATATGTAATTGTAAATACATTTATTTCTCAGCTTATAATTGCAATTAGGAAATGATTTAGGTCTTAAAATTTGCATAAAACTATTGACTTCTTGCAAAAAAATCTCAGTTTTGTGAAATATCTAGCAAGCTTAAGAGCGTAAGTGAATATGTTGATCAACTTCGACAAATGAGTGTACGATTTTTTTTAAAAGTTAATAACCTAATTCAACACATATATTTATCAAATAAAAAATATCCTAAGACATGCTTAATAGAATAAGGAAAATTTGTTTTAAGTAAATCGGTTGAATACTATCTGAGATTACCCGTGACATAATAATTGTTTGGTCTTTATATAATAGTAAAGATAAAGAAATACTTACTACATAATCAGCGGAGTTCCCGTTTCTAACGCTTTTCAACTATTTAGGGCCCTTTTTCATGACTTTTCGTAAACGACTTTAATATGCTCGCATTTTTTTACGAGTTCCAGCCCAGTTGTCGATATCAGCATATACATATAATGTGTTTACTACATAATCGTAGGTTGCAGGATTTTTGGCAGTTTTTCCTTCAAAACAATTTTAGCATTTTTTGTGGTTGAAAAAATCCTGCTAAATCAACTATGTTTGAAATTTTGATGATTTGAAATTTTTTATTGGTCACACTGGTAATGGTATTTATACAACGTCATGAGGTAATACCAATAATTGTGTAAAATGATAAATTCACGAAAAAGTTTGCATGAAACCGCCTCAGTTAATTGTTTAAATGTCGCGTGATTGAATCAGCTCTTAAACTATTTCTAAAATACTTCTTGATTATTTCATATTTTGCTTGTGATTTCAACCCCTTAAACTGACATTTTGAAAAAAAAAAAACAATTCATACGGTTAAAAACAAAATAAAACAAGCAAATAACAAACCTTGAAACTTAATCCAATTGTCTGAATTAAATGGAAATTTATTGCCACAAAAAAAAACGTAATCAAATGAACAAGGATTTTTGTTTTTAGTTCTGTTTTATTTTTTTAATTTATTCAAGTATACAAATGTTATTATTTTTGTTTTAAATTTATTTTGATACATTTAGTTTGTCTATACGTTTTTGCCATTTGTATTGTTTTCACAAGCTATAGGATGACAATTGAGATTTATTTAAATTTTTAATTTGATTTATTTTATTATTTACTATGATTTTATTCAAAATGCTTCTGCTGACATCTGAAGTTTATTTCGATTTAATTTATATAAATCAAATCCTGTTATAACACATTCTTGCCAAGAGTTGTTTCATGCATGTATCTACATTGTTCACAAGGCGCAATGTATTTCTTTTATTATAAGTACTTTCCCTTTTTTATTGATTAGAGAGGAAACAACTGTATATATTTTTAAATACTCTCTTTACCCAATTTTGTGTACACCTTTCTTTTTGTTTCTAGTTGGTATAACAATTATAAGTATTTAACAATATATAATTTTTTAAAAAATTGGCCATTGTTTTTCGGAAACTTTAATTTAAAAAAAAATTGATTTATTACCAAAAATAAGTTTCAATATTAGCTTCAAAATTGATCAAGCAATGCCGAAACGAGCTCGAAAACCTAAACATTGGCCTCAGTTACTATATTATCTGGGTTCCAGGCAGTGTTGTGCCATATAGATTATAAATGTAGATTACATGATTGTCTACATGTAGACAATTCGATGTAGACAATTGTCAATTGTCGACATAAATTTGTCAATGTCTACCATTGTAGACAATTCGTGAAACCATCATAGTTCATAATTTTTCCTACTAAAATTTATCAAACCACAAAACATTAATGTTAAAAAGGAAGAATAAAGTTCATCTAAAATACGAAAACATGTGATAACAAGATAGTCTTGAAAATATCATTTGATATAAATTTAAACGTATAACTTGTTCTATGTTTTTGTAAAAGTTTTAGTTTCAAATATTTAAAATAGGGATATCTACACATTTTAAATTATGGGTGAAATCTGTTATGATAAACCTACTCACTAAAATTTGATAGGTCCACTGAATCACTTCACTGGTTTAATACTGGTCAAGGTTTAAAAAACCTTTTAAAATTTGACGAATTTAGTAATAAAATAAAAAAATGCCAGTAAACTTTGCAAATTTTTTTCAGTAATCAAATCGTTAACTGACAAATTTCTCATATAATTTGGAGTTGTTTATATTTGTTGGTCCGATTTCAATCATTTTTGCAAAGATATTGACGCAAAATTTTAAACAATCCTCGCTTAGAGAACAAACCCATCTCTAGTTAAAGTAGTCGTCTAGTTGCCAGCCTTTTTCGTACATTGTCTTTATTTTAAACACACTAAACAACTCTTCCTATTTAAGTATATCTTTAGGGGCTACGGTAATCAAAGTTATATTGAACACACCTTAATTTGACAGATAGAGTAATTAAACAGAACGATAATTAAACACAAGCACGAGAACACAAAAAATAGATTAATAAGCTTATAAGAGCTTAGGTAAGATGTTTAAAGTCTCAGAAAAAGGAGTTCATATATAATTCGTTTCAGATAAAGAAACAAATTGTTCAATAAAAGGAATCGGCTATATTACCAATCGGCTTTCACGTACATTTTTCAATTAACAATCGAAACGTTGCTCTTTCAAATCGGTTGAATTAAACTAAAGGTCCTCAAGGATAGAAGGGATTTGCTCGAAGTTTATATATTTTTGGCTTTCTAAAAAATTCTCCAAAATATTATTATCGTCTTCTTCAGAAAACATTTTTCTCTCATTTTTTGTTATGAAATATCAAACGTCAACTGGAAAAAGTTTATAGTTTCTTTAACATTAAATTATGCTTTTTGTAGCTTAAAATTGTCAAAGTCGGCTTTCATTTTAAAACTTATTTAGAATAGAGTTTAAGTGTTGAAAATTTTGCGCTATTGGCAGTATTTTGCAGAGTTTTGTTGCATATTGTACAAAGATCTGTGTATTTATTGTTGGTTTTCACCAAGAGATATCCTAGCACTTTCAATGCATTGCTTTTAGATCGGCCAGATATCTAAATAGCTCCAACGCGTCTTAAACTTTTATTTTTATAGAAAATATTACAATTTATAGCTTAATACTAATAATTGTATGTGTATGGATAATATTAAACCCACGTGTATACCGTTGTAGCAAAGACTATTTGGAATGATTTTGCTTGTGAAATTTAAGACTGTCTACATTTTCGACATATTGCCTACATTGTTGACATTGTCGACCAATTTTCTACGTTGAAATGTAGACAATTAAAGTCGACACGTAGAGGAACAACACTGGTTCTAGGTCAATGTAACATTGATAGACAAATGAGGGGGCGGGTGAACTGACCAGTCAAGGACTAGGCTTTTACAGCTTATTTGCGGAAAGAGTTCATATTGCCTTTGTAGCTGTGAAGGGCAATATATACTCAATTTTCCGTAATGAATACAATCTTTACTGAGGAAGTTTAATTAGCTACGAAATTTAAGGCGAGATATAGCCATGGTTGTTGCAAAATGTACTGGACACTGGTCAGCAGAAAGTAGTGCATGTGGCAATGTTGGACATTCATCACAATACTCACCGTCGCAATTGCGGCAATGGAAAGGAAAAAGTAACGGCATTTCATTTCCTTTGTAAATGTCCTGCTCTGATGGCCTGAACAAGAGCAAACTTATTTTAAAGAGCCTTCTATGAAGACTTTAGCGAACTGTCCGGAAGGTTTGATTTTCTTTTTAAACTCAACAGAATGTTTCTAGGCGAATTTTGGTAGCTTCTAGTCAGTGCTTCCCTTCAATATCTAAGCGATCAGCGGACAAAAGTTATGCATGCATTCGTCGTCGCATCGGTTGCAGTCAGCTAACTGCCTAGTTTGTCATAATATAGTTGTTTTCCGGGATGGTTGGTAACCCAATCAAATGAGTACACTGAGATCCGCCTGATGATTTTCACAAGTGTTATATATGCCTTTCTCGGGTAATATATATAAAAATAACCAAACACTCTCGTTCGCGGTTAAAATCAGACTCAGCCTGGTTCTGGCGACCTACCTGGAACTTCTTGGATTAAACTTCCAAAATGCATTACTCAGCTTTGACCTACTGAGTTGCATTCTGGAAGTTGACTTGTCCCACTAAGCCATTGCGTCACAATAAGTGTGAAACCAAAAACTGTCACTATGCATAATAGTTAATTGTTATGCATTCTGACTCAGTGGGTTAGGAGGTGAGACATTTAAAGTTAATAAATATACGTATGTATAACATCCCTCCCCCCTTAGGGAGTTCAAGCCAGGTCTCCAGAAATAGGTTCGTCTTTCTTTATTAAATAATTAAATGTTAATACTAAATTTTACATACATAGGTATTTAAATTAAATTAAATTTGTATATCATATTTTCATGTTTTTTTTTTTGTTAAATACTTTTTTTTGTTTACCCTTTTTACAGTTACAATACTTAATACCTAATTATGTATATTTTTCTCTAATTTTATTTCTAATCGCTTCTTTTTTCTAATTTTAACCACAATACAGAACATAATATTAAATTACAGAACGATTTATAATGTATACGTGTGTATGTATAGGTAGTAAAGAAACTATTAGATTTGAGGAAAATTATAACGGTTTTGTTCTCGTTTAACAAAAATAATAGTGAAAAATATATAATACGCTTAACAATGTATAACAAATTGCATGGTTTTGTTTTATTGTTTATATAGTATTTTAAAAATTTAAAGTTGACTTAAAAGTTAGCTTTTTGGCAAATTTCCTTAAAGTTTTTTTTTATAATTATATAAATGTCAATTTATTAAATTTATAATATACTTGTTTACACCCGGGCAGAGGTGACGCTGAAACTCGCTATGTCTGCTTTAGGCTGTGGCGTTGATGGTGCACGTTTCCTTGGTGTTCGGTTGACTGTCAGCTCACGGAGTGGTAGAATGGCTGATGGTGCTTTGGCTCGGATAGAACGAATGGTTTGTGATCTGGACCGGAGACATCGGACTAGACAAATGACAATAACCGCTACCGCTGCTAAGGTGACTAAGGTCAACATGGAGTAGCGATGTAGTGACAACTCCCATTCATGATCTGTCACTTTTCGCTCTGCGTTCAGAAGGTTCCATCCTTGTTCAAGCTCTTCCATACTCTTTTTCCCAACATTAAGTTCGTTGGCAAAATGCTTTTGGTTGCCAATAAGTATGGGAAGAAGTTTTGGTGTGGGTGCCCGTTTAACTGGAATGGAATTGGCTTGAAATGCTTTCACAAGTTCTGAGTGGTCCACCATTGGTTGTTTGTATTCAGTAGAAACCTCAGAGTGAAATTCGTACAGTAGCTTAAATCCTTTGGCACTGGCTTCGCAGGGCTGCTCCATCTTAAGGATTCCTGAACCGTTGAGGGTGGCTGTATATTGTTGGTCAGCACACTTCAAGTTCAAAACGAAGGAATCCTTTACTTTGAAAAGCCACTCGTTCGGTGCCGTCATCTTTAGGAATATTCCTTTCCTTGCTGGAACCGCAGTGTATTTACACGAATCTTTTGATGAAGCTGCGTGTTGTAATAGTTCTACTAAGCATTCATTTGATCCAGATGTGAATACCGGGGTCTCGTATCGGCATACCGCAATGACCTTTTTAGCCTCTCTTATTGCAATATGTGAGCATCGGGAATACTGTTCCTCATTCAGCATTACGAAAAGGTCGTGGTTATCAGATTCTGCGATGTATTCATACTTTGTATCGATAACCAGATCCCATCGTTCCTCTAAGACTGTTGGTAAGGCGTACACTTTATGGATGTCAAAATGCAAGGAGTCTGGAAGTGGAAGCGTTACCTTAACAAACAGGTTTCCCTCATTTGCAAAGACTGTTGTTCTGGCCGCTGAATTAATGATGCCAAGGTTCTCGAATGAGAATCCTCCTTTGACCGATTTCTTAAGCAGGTCAGTAATGTTTCCTACGTCCAGGATGAAAGGGTGGAGTTTATTTTGGTTAAGGTCATCAAGTATGGAAAGCTCCAGGGATTGCCGGTTTTGGACCTCCATTATTTTTGCGGTGATCACTGATATCATTGCACTCGCTTCGCTCCTCATCTTAAGCATCGAAACTTCCTTGTTTGTGAATTGGCTGTAATTTAGGAAAGATTCACTTAGATTTCCCACACCTGCAGTCACGTTTTCCATTTCCTCCGCTAGTTGTGAAATTGGCTTAGTCAATGTATCGAAATTTGATTTCATGACAGATAGTTGTCGGTGCATTAATTGGAACGAATCCTGATCCCGTTTATGTAGGAATTCCAACTGATGGTAGACCTTTCTAGCATCTTCGCTGTCCATCGTTCCGAAGGCCCATTTGGAAAATCCTCCGATAAACTCTAGTGCGCGCTTTTGACGCTTCGAGTGTATCAATTGCCTCATACGATTTGCTGTTTGTCGTAAGTTTACGATATTTGTCTCTGTCTCCTGGGCGACCAAATGGCAATGGCGTTGAAAGTCATCGTCCGCAATGCTCCTGCACATGGTTTCTAGCCTGTTGTCACATTTTTGCACCATCTGAATTACCATTTCGTAGTCCATTGGTGTGAACTTCGTCAAAATTGTCCACGTATCACTGTAGAATAGGGCTTGTTCTACCGTTTCAAACACTACTGGTGATGTTTTTTGTAATGACTGGATCTTGTATGGTTTCTCATTCTGTGTCTGCCCGGGATAGAAGTTAATAACTATTTGTACAGTTAATGCAAAATACCGTAGGTTGAACATTTTCTTTTCAACTCGATAATTAACTATATATGTGTTTAAGAAAAAAAATTTTATATAGTACTAGCCAATGTTATATATGTATATTATGTAAATAATATGAATGTAATGTTAATTATAAGCTAAATCTTAGATTAGTGTAACTTGTTTGTTTATGTGCCTTTCCTGAAAAGAGAAAAAAAAATTAGTTAGGTGAACTAAATTAAGCATATTAGAACTTTTCCGTTCCCTTTTAAATTTCCTATATTTGAGGCAGTGGGTAAAGCTTGAGTAGTTTAATTTCCGGTCCTATCTATACCTGTTAGCGTCGAAGGTTAGTGAGTGTAATTATAAGTGGTGAAAAGGTTTTAGTTTAGGATATTATTCATAGTATGTGTTTAAATTTAACTATAATTAACTTGATTATGATAAGCCTTAAGTTGGTTGTTGTGTACTCGTTTTGTTTTTCCACCTACTCGGATATTAGTATTAACAGAATCATTCACGGACACCACCTCATAGGGTCCCAACCAAATAGCTGAAAACTTATTCTTTCTAGTAGGATTTTTAAGCAAGACTTTTTCCCCAACCGCAAACGAGGCAGGATTGGTATGATGGTCGTATTGTTGTTTTGATTTTTGTTTTGCCAGTGCCAAATTTTTCCTCGCTAGTTCGTGCGTCTTCTGTAGTTGATGCTGAAGGATTTTTGGATAATCTTCCGCATTATACAGAACTGTAGCTGTTCTTTTTAAATTTGTTGGCATTTCGAATTCAAAACCATACAAACTCTTCGTTGGTGTCAGTTTAGTAGCTGTATGCACGGTGTTATTATGGACATGCATCGCCTGTCTCAACCATTGGTCCCAGCACCGATCGTCATTGTCAACAAAACTCCTTAGGTATTCCGCTAAGGGTCTGTGACTGCGTTCGAGTGAACCATTAGCTTGTGGATGATATGCGGTAATGTGAACTTTTTTAACTCCCAGAAGCTTACAAGTTTCTGAAAAAAGTTTCGAAGTAAAATTAGTTCCATTATCTGTGACGAGTGTTTTAGGTATGCAGAACCTTGTAACAATCTCCTCGTAAAAGGCTCTTGCTACTGTAGATGCTTCCGCATCTGGAATGGCCACACAAGTCATATACTTTGTCAGGTCGTCCTGGAATGTTAAAATATACCGGTTACCGGAATACGTCAAAGGAAGAACACCGACCATGTCCATGTATACCTTATCGAATGGGAGGCATGGGGTGTCTGTCAAAACCATTGGCATTTTGGTTAGTTTGCCTGACTTATTTTTTTGACATTTTTCACAGTTCCTGATATAATTTGCAATGTCCTTTTGCATATTTTTCCATCTAAACTGACGACGAATTCGTGCATAGGTCTTCGCCATTCCCTGATGTCCTCCAAGTACGGATTTGTGGAAATCGCGAAGAACTGTTTGTATGTCTTCAGGATTTTTTAAAACCTGAAAGTCATCTCTACTTGCTTTCTTGTTATTATCCTTTTCAGTAGTTTGTTTATTATTGTTTTCAGTATCCAAATTTTGCTTATTTTTTTGGGTCTTACTTCTTGTCTGTACAATTTTAATATTATCATTTTCTTTATAAATCCTACTTAACGCATCTGCATTGCAATTTGTTTTACCGGGCTTATAAATGATTTTATAATCGTATTCAGACAACTTGTGATGGAATCTAATAAGTCGTGTGGTTGGGTCCTTAACATTAAATACTCCTATGAGAGGACGGTGATCCGTGTAGACTGAAAACGGTCGACCTAAAAGATATGTTCGGAAGTGCTTGCATGCCCAAACTATGGCAAGCAATTCCTTTTCTATAGTCGAGTAATTTTTTTCTGATTTATTTAGTGAACGGCTAGCATAAGCTATAGGCTTGTCTTCACCCACATTACCCTGGGATAAAACAGCTCCTAAAGCTTCGTTGCTGGCATCGGTTGTTAAAATAAATTGTTTTGTAAAGTCTGGATAAATAAGTATAGGTGGTGAAGAAATCGCTTTCTTAAGGAGCTTAAATGATATCTCACAATCTGGGGACCATTTGAAACTATTTTCTTTTCTCAACAACTTTGTTATTGGGGCAGCTATTTTAGAAAATTGTGGAATAAATTTCCTATAATAATTCGTAAGTCCCAAAAATGATTGCACCTGTTTTATTGTTTTAGGTATGGGAAAATCTGAAACACATTGGGTTTTGGCTGGGTCAGTCGAAGCTCCGGCTTCAGAGCATATATGTCCCAAATATGATACTTCACGGCATAGAAAATTACATTTCTCGGTATTTAATTTGAGATTATGCTGCCTAAGTTTAGTCAAAACCTTTGAAAGCTTTTCGTTGTGTTGCTCTAGATTTTTACCATATATAACAATATCATCCAAATATACAAAACAATCAATGCCATGTAACCCAGTCAGGATGTGATTCATTATCCTTTGAAACGTTGCTGGAGCACCGGTTAGACCAAAGGGCATTCTATTGAATTCGTAATGTCCTGTGCTGGTACTAAACGCCGTTTTCGCTCTATCAGCTGGATCGATCAACACCTGATGGTAGCCACTTGCTAAATCCAAGGTGGTGAAAAATTGGCAGTGTCCCAACTGATCAAGAATTTCTTCGATTCTTGGTAGGGGGAATGCATCTTTAATTGTTACTTCATTCAGTTTCCTAAAATCTACAACCACCCTCCACCGTTTTTTGCCTTCAACCGATTTTTTGGGTACAATAAGCAAAGGCGAATTCCAAGGAGATTTGCTTTCCGAAATTATGTTTTGATCAAGCATCTCTTTCACTTGCTTCTCAATTTCTTTTTTATGGATCTCTGGCGTTCTATATTGCTTTGTGTTGATCGGTGCTTGGTCAGATTTGGTGGGAATTTTGTGGGACAAAACGGGGGTGTAACTTAAATTATCACCTTCTAATAGAAAGACATCAGAAAACTGAATGCATAACTCCTGTACAGATTTTTTTTCCTCCTTGGTTAGATTTTCATCTATTTTAATGGAGCTTAGAAGATTATTTATCCGTTCATTACTGGATTCCCTTTTAAAATTTGTTAATATTTTACCTCCGTATTCATTGTTTTCAATAATTTTGAAGTTTTTTAAATTTGAATAGGTAGGCATGAAATTTGTGTCCATGACATAGTCCTCTGTTGTGCAGTTTAAAACAGGGACATGGACGTAATCGTTATTTGCCTTAACAATTGTGTTTCCCAAATAAATTCCATTATCAATTTCCTGCGAATGTATAAGCAGTTCATTTGATTTTGAATTTGGGATTTGGATCTTCACAATTGTCTGTGTCCGAGCCCCAATCTTGCACTGCACAACTTTTTCGTTCAGTGAAGACATGGTAGCTAGACTCGAAAGCAAACATTTGAGGGGTAAATCAATTAAGACTTCCCTTTTTCCATCTAAAAACGTTATTCGTTTGGAAACTGCGTCGATGATCGTGTTATTCCATAGGATGTCACGACCTAATATACCATCCGCAGGTATATCATCGTCATCGACTATGTTCCATTTAGTCGAAAATTTTTTTGGGAAAAGTAAATTAGTCTTAATTGTACCCAATGTTTTGCCTACACCACCAAAAACACCACCTAGTTGCTTTGTTTCTCGGGTGTTAATATTGCTAGCATTTTCTAGAGAACTTCGTTTAAGTAAGCTCGAGTCTGCGCCTGTATCAACAAGAAGAAGTACTTTTCCGTACTTAGCTAATGATGTGGGCAGCTCGACGAACACATCGTGCTTACGAATGTTCTTAAATGTATACAATATTTTCTTCTGGTTAGTTTTTTTTTTCGTCATAGCGAACTGGTTCAAATACTTACAACAAAAACTAAAAATAAAGTTCTTAAACGTATTCGCCAAGAAGACAAAAAAATTATTAAACATTACGCGACACTTACTCACAACCAAGCAAATATTCGCAATTAATAACCATAAATTTACTTGATCTAGGACAACTTTTGCCCCAGATACAGGTTCTATAGTTTTTTGCTTCGTTTTGCTTACCGACTGAAAAGTAAGGAAATTTAACTCTTTTGAGTAAGTTTTCTGATTTATTTTAATTTTTTGTTGTTTTTTGTGCTGTAATGACATAGGTGGTATTTGGCTGCTTAGCTCTGATGACATAATTTTTTTATTTGAAGAGGGATTTTTTGGCGGTGATTTGTTTGTGGAGTGTACATTTGGTGGGGCACAGTTTATTGAATTAAACTGGCCCCCGGGCCGTTTCCCGATTGTTCCTTCAGATAATTCCTTTTGGAGAAACAATCCTCCTCCACATGCCCCATCCTAGAACACCACTTGCATTTTATTCTGGGCTTTTGTGATGTTACTCTTGTAGCACGTATTTGTGCACGTTGGCAACTGTTTTGATTATGCCCATAATCTTCGCAAGAATCACAGTATGGTGTTCTTTTGCGTATTTGACACTCGGCATAAGTGTGATTTTGTTTTCCACAAAATCCACATTTTGTAACAGAATTTGCCGTTCTATTTACGTGTCTAGTACTTGGATGGGGGGAGTCTAGATTTACCTGGTTATTTGATTGATGTAACTGATTGTTGGGTGGTTGGAAGTGATTATGATATTGTGGTGTGTATGAGTTTTGAAGACTATGTATATTTGTTTGTGGGTATGTTGGTTGCGGGGGAAGTTGTTGAGGCCAGGTGGGTGGGTACGCACATGGTGAGATAGCACTGAACACATTTGATTGAACTCCCCAGTTGTTTTGATTTCCCATTAAAAGGGATGTTCTCTGCGCCAAATCAGCCAACTTTGTTAAGTCAGTTTCAGCAGTTGTCAGCATAAACTGACGCAAAGCAGGATCATACAATCCCATTTTGAAAACCTTAACTAAACTATTATTGAGTTCAGCCACCAACGCTATTGATTGCGCTTCACTGTAACGTGAATCAATAATCTCTTTCGCTTTCATTTTCAGCGTGAGTAAGCGTCGAGCGAATGACTGGAAATCTTCATTCATCAGTTGGTGTGATTGATTAATTTCAAGCATCACACTGTCAAGAGTTATAATTGTCAGATACGCTGTTTTTATAACTGACTCCAGTTCTGCTAAGGTTTTGGGAGGATTAGATCTAATTAGTTCAAATGCATCCCCCGTTAGCCTTGTGGAAATGCAGGCCACATACAAGTCTTCAGCTTCACCTGCCTCTAGGCATTTCAATCCTAAATGGCAAGCGTTTATAAACTCGTATACTTTGCTTGACAAGTCCGGTGTCCTTTGCCCTGAAAATAGGGGTATGACACGGGAAACAATCTTTGTCACCTTTTCGTATGACATATTGTATATTTGACTGTTAATTGGTTGTACCTCCACCAATTCTTGTCTTAAGTTAATATGGTGCTTTTCGATACCTGTGACAGTAGTCTGAACACCCTTATTCACAAGATTTTTAGTGACACGGGTTTTTGGAGACGATGTAAAACACAGGGGTAAAAAATTTTTTGAAGAATCAGATGAAGCTGACTTTGAATTTTTTCTTTGCAACTCCTTTTGGGCTGACAAGCTTTTATTCAACTCACTTGTTAGTTGGTCAAGTTGTTCGTCAGCTTCGTCTGCTACTTGTTGAAGTTGTTTTTCAGACTCCTTACGCAATTTCTCGCTTTTTTCAAGTTGCTTGACTAGCTGTTCTGTCTCTTTAGTGGTTCTATTTCTTATATTCTGTACGGCCTTAATATATTCCGTCAGAATCGCGTCTGTCGTTTCAATACGCTGAAATTGACCCCACTGAGAGCTAAGCTGAGACTTAACCAAACTAAAAACCTCGGGATTTAAAATATCCTTAAGTTCTGAAAGGAGTACCTCGTTGAGTTCTTTAAGTTGTCGCCGTTGCTCTTTTTTCTCTTTTTTAAGAGTTTCTAGTTCCTCTATTAAATCATTAAGTTGGGCCTCAATTTCTCTCTTGGCCATTAACTTTATTGATATTTACAAGGAACTTCAGGCTTCAACCCAAACTCAACCAAAAAACACAATTAAACTACTCTTATTAAGATTCAGAAAAAAAATAAAATTTCTTTAAGGAAGAGGAGAGGAGGGTTGTGAGGTATGTGTTCAAAAAAAATCAATTATAATGGAAAAAAATGTAAATTATGTTAAACTTAAAAAAAAACATCAACACAATATAATCATCAAAATTCTTACCAGACCTTATATTTTTAGTTCACTTTGTGATAAAATTTATTTATTTCACTTTCAAACTCTTTTATTTTTATCGATTCACTTTTCTCGTATGTATGTATGTATTTTTTTTTTTTTTTTTTTTTTTTTTTTTTTTTACTATAAATTTATTTATTTCACTTTACGACTGTTTTATTTTTATAAAAAGATTATCCTACCGGCTGCGCCAATGTTATATATGCCTTTCTCGGGTAATATATATAAAAATAACCAAACACTCTCGTTCGCGGTTAAAATCAGACTCAGCCTGGTTCTGGCGACCTACCTGGAACTTCTTGGATTAAACTTCCAAAATGCATTACTCAGCTTTGACCTACTGAGTTGCATTCTGGAAGTTGACTTGTCCCACTAAGCCATTGCGTCACAATAAGTGTGAAACCAAAAACTGTCACTATGCATAATAGTTAATTGTTATGCATTCTGACTCAGTGGGTTAGGAGGTGAGACATTTAAAGTTAATAAATATACGTATGTATAACACAAGCAATTATTCCGTAAAATATCTGAGTCTCATTAATGGATATATACATAACAACTCCAATCCTTTCAAAACTACAGGTTTGATTATCAAAACGGTGCACCTACTACCTACCATTGTTTACATAAGAATTCCTGCATAAAAAATTTGATCGAAATCCCATGGGCCGGGAATTAAAAGGTCGAAAAACAAAAAAAAAAACGGTGCAATATCAGGTGCGGTTGTTATTAACCGTAAAACAGTTTTATGTAAAACAAATTTTTAATCAAAATGTACATTAATTTTTACTTGCGATAACCGAACTCGAGATTTTGATCTAACTTGACATTACGATGATGGAGAACACCAAAAAACGTTGTTACGCAGTTCCGTTCATCCGTTCTTGAGTCTACAGCCTAAACGGTTGAATGGATTTGCTTCAAACTTTGGTACATATTGTATTTTCGTTACGAAAAATACATGAACATGCCATAAATTTTTTTTGCCAAACAGAAAAATATTATTTTTCTCAAAAACGGCTCCAAGGTTATCAAATCAGGGAAAATGTATTTTTTGGTAATTTCAAAATTGGTTATTTTTGGTACCTCTAATAGAACCTTTTTTTTGGTTTTCGATTTTCTGGTAAACAGTACCTACATTTGATTTTTTTTTTAAAAAATTTTATGCAGAAGCTCCTAGAAACTAAAACTTTTTATTGAAAACTCAATATTTCGAAATACGCCTCAATCGATTTTTTTCACAACATCGTGACATTATCCTGAATACTTACAAAAACTAAAATAAGAAACAACGTTACCTCCCATTCAAATGTTAAAAAAAAAACATTTAAGGAAAAATATATTTCCCAAAAACGGCTTCAAAAATAAAAAAATGTGTGTGTTCTTAAATTAGTGCAGTCCACTTTTAAGTAAGAAAAAAATTTATTTTGCGAAGTTATAAGCGGTACTTCCTATATAATCACTTTTCACATTTTTGATTTTCTCACTTCATTGGATGGGCCGATTCAATTTTTTTTTTTTCATGCAAAACTGCATTAAATTTTCAAAAAAAAAATCGTTTTTTCAAAACCATTCACTGAATTTTTTTGAAATTGAAATATTATGTGTACAAATAATGACTTCAAAATGGGGTTTCAATTTTTTTTCCAAACATGTTTTCAAAAATTTATAAATAAAAAACGTTTATTTTTCTTTAAGCCCCTCCAACGATTTTTGTCCAACAATTCAAATGGCATCTTTTTTCCTTTAAACTTCCAATTAACAATCTAAAAAGATTTTATCATGTGTTAATCCATTTATTTCTACCTAATTATTTTTCATTTGAGCATTTTTGCGTACGTCACTGAATGTTTTCAGCGGTTATAATGAATAGATTCACTTCTTTTTTTTTGTAGACAACTTTTGCCGATTATTGGCATAAAACAGTTTTTTTTTCTTTATTTAATTTATAAAATATTTTAAGGAAAACTAAATCTTATTTGTATAACATATTGACCGCACTGCCAAAAAAAATAGTTTAATGTTTTTTTGTTACTGAGGCACTTTGTTTGACAGTTGCACTATGCAGAACAAAGTGTGTATGCAGCATTCAATAAAAGTAGCGGGACTGAACGCAGCAGTGGAACTTATTCACAAACCACATATCGCGTTGATTCATGGCCTTCTATTGATTTACATAGGCAGGATCCATATTGTTTTCGCTATCTCCAACGCAACCACGAGTAATCATTGTAAACATAAATATGAAAATGCTTAAATCAAAAAGAAGATACATCAACAATAAAACTTAAATGTCCAATTTTGAAAATTGTGCGAACCTTGTTTATGATTAGATAGTATTAAACAGGGGAGGTTTTGTTCCAGATAAGTTTGTTGAATGTTCTGATTTCGTTTTATTTAATTTAATTTACTATTTACTTTAAATTTATATTTAAATTACAGTTTTCGAAATTTGCATGGTTTTGTTATTTAAGACTGCCTTAAATTTATAAATTGTATTAATGACTCCACAACAAAAAACTAAAAAAATATATTTCTTTGCCAGAAAATTTGTCTACACCTAAGACTAGCAAAGCATATCTATTAAATAAATTGATTTAAACAAAATTAAATGAAGTTTTCATTCTAAAATAAGATGCCCCCAAAAAATACAATGCGTTTTTTCAGGTTATTGCAAAAACATTATTTTAGTAATAAATACTTACAACGTAAAAAAATAACTAGAATTCTGCTGCTGCTTAATGATTCCGTAGCGTAATGGCTTACTATTTCAATTCAATTCCTGGTGAGTGTTAAATCTAAACATTAGACTGTCAATGCAATCACTTTTGCTTAAAACTATGCGATTATTAATAATAATTATTATTGATCGATAATTATGATAATTATTAATAAATTAAAATTATCAATAATAATAATTATTATTGATCGATATACGAGTCGAGTAAACAACTAGCTTGTTGAAATTGTAGGTTTGTTCGTTGAGCCAAAAATAATTGAGAAAAACTTGGTGGTAGCACACTCAAGTTGTTGGTAATTCAAAGTCATTAAATGATACAAAAAAAGAGCTTTGAAAGCAAGATGTAATCATACAAATATGACCAGTGTCAAAATCTTTCAAATAAAAGTCTGCCTCCTTATATGAACAACAAAAATGTTGGCTTATAAACGAGTAAAGAGAAAATAAGAAAGAACCCGAATGAACAACAACAACAAACTTGTGTGGCTAATAAAAGCGCTAGTCGTTTCAATGCAATTTATTAACAGAAAAACCTGAATTGCGTTGGATCTGATCACGTGGGCTCTGTGGCGCTATGCGTAGTGCGTTGGCTTCTAAGCAAAACTTGGTCATGGTTCAATACACGATGAAGGCACAAGAAGTTCTTCAATTAAAATGAAAAAGTAGACCAGCACCACTAAAGCAAAGGAATCGGATGATTGACCTTGGCAAGTCGTGAAATAGCTATAATTCCAGCCAAAAAATAATTGAGAAAAACTTGGTGGTAGCACACTCTAGTTGTTGTTGGTTATTCAAAGTCATTAAATGATACAAAAAAAGAGCTTTGAAAGTAAGTATGAAATCATACAAAAACTGAACCATAAATTTCACCCAATGAACTGTAGCCGTCTATCTAGACCAGGATTATTCAAAATATCTATTCCGTGTGCTTATAAATTGTTATTGTTTCGCTATAATTTGTACTTAAGAAATAGTTCGATGATTGTGGTTAGTGAAATATCTTCAACTATAAATTTTAGGTCTAACTCTAAGTCTTATTCTAGGAATAGTTATAAGTATAAAGATTATCCTTACTTTAATCATAAAACTAATCCTTAACATATACCTAACTTAAAACATCCCTCTGAAAATAATTCATCATATTCTATGAATAATTAGTATAAAACATATCCTAATTTCAAAAATATATCTAATTCTAAACCTTTAAAAAACTTTCAATATCACTGCAAACATTTTACCCTCACCTAACTTCCAAGCACTTTCTGCAAACATTCTACAAAATAAATCACGTTTTCAATTGAAGCAATTAGTACTTCAAATTCCAAATATCCGAACTTCTTTCTCTCACATGTTCTTAACCCATCACCACCTACTTTAAGCAAACATATTATTTGCAGTTCGTATAAACTTTCTTTTAATCATGTTTATGACAATTATTCTCAAAATACTAATCACTCCAATATTCTCCCTGCCTCCAATCCCACAGCACATAAACCCGAATTTATCGAAGCACTTTTCCCACCTAATATTAAATTGGCCATGCAAACTTCTAACTCGGCTGAATCGAGATACATAATGAGAGATTGCCAAATATACGATAATGTTCGACTTTACTTAGCTTATCTTCATGATAATCCCGACTTTGTATGTATCGATGGTAAAGCTAAAACCAATGTCTTGCTTTCTATTCACCAAAAAGTTGTCCCTATACTAACACATCTAGTCTTCGTGAAATGTACAACTCCTTTCAGGAAGCTTTCAACGTTACCAATCAAATGGTCTCCGACGACCTTGCTTATTACTCTTCTTACGTAAATACAAAGAGAACTTCATACCACCAAAGTAATCGATTTAATAATAATAATTACCTTTAACATTGATTCCTCGCTTTCTAATTCACACGTCCAATGTGTCTTACGATCTACTACCAAAACGCTTCGTACTAAAACATCGACAGTCTTTTCCAACCCTCAAAAATTTCCCTACGACATTTATGCACTAACTGGAACAAATTTCACTCCTGATTTTCTCAGCAGAGAATTATTTACTTCTGAGTACGTTACCTTTCGTTGTGAAGGTTGGAAAAGCGAATCCTCTAGACGTGAAGATTTATTAGCAGTAAATAATAATTTAGACGCTTCTTTTTTTAAATCTTTTAATACAACTGATTTTGAGTATATTGCTATTGAAATAAAGTTACGTAAACGAAATATATACGTTATATGTTGCTATATTCGCCCAGCGCAACCAAATAGTTCATATCAACTCGCCGCCGATGCAATTGCTTTGCTTTTTGATACCGTTGATATGAATGATGATATTTTCTGTTTAGGAGATTTTAACGTCCCTTACATCCAATGGTGTCAATCTGAAGATGAAACTTACTTTTTCCCAGAAAGTATCAACACCGAAAAAGAAAGTTCGTTCACGGACTGCTTGCATGATTGCTGTTTTTTTCAAGTGATCGGGGTCACTAACAACATGAACAGGCAACTAGACCTCGTGTTCACATCTGACCATGCCAATGCCGTTGTGAAAGACAGCGATCAACTATTATCTATACTCGATCAATTTCATCCATCCTTGTTAACATCTTTCTCTTTTGATTCGTCTTTTAATAAAATTACACATGAGTATAGTTTCAACTTTCGTAAGGCCGATTTTCATAATCTCAATATTTTTCTTTGCCAAATCAATTTAAATATTTCTCAAAGATCGATTGATGATGAGTTGTCAGCTTTTTATTTCATAATCTTCAAATGTTTTTCTCAATCTGTCCCTCTTCAGCCTCGTAGAAACTATACTTCTTACTCCCTATACAATAAAGAACTTCGGTTTCTTCGCAATGTCAGGAACAATGTGTGGAAAAAATATGTAAAATATAAAACTGACTAAGATTAGCAAATATTTTCCAATGTTTTTTGGCGTTTCTCTGTTCTCTCTTAACAACTCTATAATGAATACATTATATGCATGCAATCCTCCATAACTACCAACCCTAAACGTTTCTGTGAATTTATAAACGTTAAAAGAAAATCCGATGGCTACACTCCCTCGCTCATCCACTTGAACTACTCTTCGGCTACTCTACAGGACCTGATGGTTTCCCGACAATTGGCCTCAAAAAATGCTCTAGTGCCTTGGTTCACCCATTGACCTCTCTGTTTAGGCTTTCCATTTCTCACAGTGTTTTTCCTCAATCTTGGAAAGTGTCATTCATAGTGCCTATACAAAAAAAAGACCAAAGAATAGTGTGTCTAATTGTCGCTCAATTGCCAAGCTTCCTTGCATACCTAAATTGTTCGAAAGTATTATCCATGATGTTCAAGCTTTTTATTGTAAACCTATTTTGTCTTCCGCTCAACATGGTTTCTTAATTGGCAGGTCAACTACAACAAACCTGGTGGATTTTGAATCTTAAGAGCAAGTTACTTTGGAAAAAGAGGACGAAGTTGATGTTATATCCACTGAGTTTAGCAAAGCATTTGACAAAATATTACCTACAAATTAAAAAACCTCGGTTTTTCAACTCAGTTCATCTCATGGATTGACTCATATTTGTCTGATAGAAATTACATTGCCCGTTTCAGATCATCTCTTTCCTTTCCTTTCAATGCACATTCTGGAGTTCCACAAGGCAGTCATCTTGGTTCAATGCTATTCATTTTAGCAATCAATGATGTTGCTAACATTTTGAAATTTGATCTTCTGATTTATGCGGATGATATGAAAATATTTAAACGCATTTCATCAACCACATATTCTCGCGATCTGCAAGGCACTCTAGATAGTTTATCTCTTTGGTGTCAAAAACACCTTCTCGAATTAAATGTAAACAAGTGTCATAGCATTACTTTTTCCTGAAAATTCAAACGTGGGCCAATTCGATCCTATTTTATACAGGGGGACCCAGTGCCATATGTTACTTCCTCTCATGACCTGGGAGTCATATGCGATAGAGATCTTAACTTCCACTCCCTTATTGATAATATTATTAATAAGGCTAATTATATGCTTGGATTTATAAAATGATGGTCTAAAGCTTTTCCCGACACATATGTATATAAGTCATTATATACCTTTGTCAGACCCATTCTTGAATATGCTTCTCAAGTTTGGTCACCGCATCAAATTACCCAAATAAAACGAATTTTAACTGTTCAATGCAGATTTCTTGGTTTTGCACTGCGTATTCTTCCGTGGGATGACAATTATCATCTTCCTCCATATGTTGACCGATTGCAACTTATTAACCTGCACTCCCTTGAAAAACGACGGGAAGTCTTTGATATCGTCTTTATCCACAATTTACTTACTGGAAACATTGACTGCCCGACATTACTTAAGGCTATTTTCTTTAACACTAATCCCCGTAATGTAAAAACTGTATCCCTTTTTCGAATCTCTTATCACCGCACAAACCCTATGCCCCGAATGCTTCGTAATGCTAACAACTTCCTGAACGTTTTTGATTTCAACACATCTAAATCAGTTCTTCGAAATGCCCTCCTCTCACACCTACCACAGTAATGTATTTGATGTGTTTCTTAATCTTCTTATCCTATCTTGCTCTTTTTTTTGTATGCAAATTATGTACTTATAAATATAATGTGATCATTATTGTATTTATTATTAACTAGTTTTTTAAGCTTGCTTGTACTAAGCGTTAACTAAAAAATTGTAAAAATTGATTCCCAAATAAGCTGGCTGTCGAAGTGTAGGTACTATATAGAAATCGATTACTTTTTTGAAGTCATTGAAGTGGACAGGGACTTGGCAAATACTATGAATCTTTTGTTTAGTGCCATCAGGGGGTGGCCGTGGCACGATAGTTGTGTGCTCGGCTGTCAACCTCGTAGTTGCAGGTTCGATTCCTGCCGTTGTCTATGTCTTCTTATATTCCATTAAAAAACCAATTCTAATAATTGTCATAAAATAAGTTGCTGCTTTGCTCATTACATGCTGTTTAGGCATAACACTAACAACATGTGATTGAGTAAACTAGCGTACCCATAAAATATGATAACGAAATAAATAAAATAATGCGAATTGTAAGGGACATAAATAAATAAGACACGGAAATTCTCTCTGCATTAGTTCAGCCGCCATCCCTGGAGATAAATCTGAGACATCAACCAGCACTTGTCTCAGAACATCGCGCCACACATCTTTCCTATCCTTCTTTCTCTTCTTCCACCAGATGCCGTGCTGTGTTAAGAAAAAACATATAAAGGGTATTCATAATCCCTTGAGCGCGTGCAAAGTTATAAAAAAAAAAAAAAAATCAGTAGTGCTAATTGTGGATTTGAACGGTTTACTTGGAATCGAATTACGCTCAAGGAAATTAAAACTATCCCTTCCAAGGACACTGACTGATGCACTTGAGTCCAGTGAAGCATAAACTTTTTCATTCCCTATCCTAATGTTCAGATAAGGTCTTGAATCGTTAACGTCATCTATTATAGCCGCCTCTAAAGCTTTCTATCGAGACCTCCTCGTTTTATATCGCTTTCTACAATTTGCAATTTTTTTTGATAATGTCCGGTTATTTGTCGTGCCAAAAACTCTTTTTTTCGCCTCTTGGTAACGAAAGATTCTCTCGTGAAGAGAGAGCTTTGAAAATGATTGAATTTGGGCTCAGATTCGATGTATTTATTTGGGCTTTTTGAAGTTATAATTTCAGGTTCCACCGTACTTTCAGGTGGTTTTGAATCCTTATCTTGCATATGACTTTGTAAGGATTCGTGATAATTATCTCTTTGCTCGGGGTTGGAGGTGTGGAACGAGATTCCCCGGCTGCCATCTCGCTCACTTTGGGGTTTAACGAATGCTTATGACACTTTGGCGTCGTGGCGTTCTTTTCCCCACATCGAAAGCAAAATAAAATTTGCTTATTTGATGGGCAATCGTAGAAAGAATGACCAATCTGATCGCAATTCTGGCATTTGAAGTTACTTGTGTTAGGTGGGTATCGAGATGGAACGAATCTATTTAAGATAGCTGCTATCTCTAGGTCTTCAAATTTGTCTTTATGCTCGGCCATCCTGGCATTCTCAATCCCATTTACTCTCCTGAAGTTTTGATAGCCGCGAGGTACTTGGTGACTAAGAAATTTGTCGGCTAGTCCTTCCACATCTCTTAAGTTGTCTAAGCTGCTGACCTGATAGGAAAATAAAAGTGAACCTATGTTTTGTTTAGAGTTCTTCTTCCTCAGATCTATAAGCTTATCGTCATTAAGTAGGTCTTTCATTCGATCATTCAAGCGCAAAAGACCTGAGTAGAAGTAAAATTCAAGTGTTTCCTTGTAGCCTTGCTTTCAGGATAACATTTGAAGCAGCTTCTCATGGCCATTCTCAACTTTGCTATATTCTTTAATAATAGCATGTTTTAAAATCTCATAAGTTGCTGAAGGGTTTTTCTTTCAAAAGAACCAGAACCAGTCTTCCGCTTTGCCTTTCAAAAGGACATAAAAATGTGCGAGAACGTGATTCCAGCTGCAACGACGTTCTTTCAGTGTTGCAACTTTAAAGAGAAAATCATGGAAGTTTTTAGATCCATCAAATGCTGTGATTTGCCATTTGTTGACTTTGCAATTGGAATCTATGACAAACGTGTTCGATTCATTTGATTGGTTACTTGCAGGTGGTAGTACTCGGTTTTGTGTTGAAAGGGATGCATTATTAAGAAACTGTTCGAACGCTCTTAAAGGTCTTATTTGATTTTCCCGAATTACTTGTTGGCTAACATTAGGGTTACTCATACCATCTAAACGCTCAACTAAAGTGGCTTTTTTTGCATTCTTTAATGAATTCTTTTTGATTAGCCTCCAGGATAAGTTTAAACGCATTAGATAAGGCTTCAATGCCTGTGTTACTAGCTTGAATAACTGGTTTTTGCATGTTGCTATTTTGTTCATTATAAATAGGTTCCTGAACCTGTCGGGCCTGTGGTCCTTGAACATGTTGAGGCTGAAATTCTTGATTATATTGAACGTTCTCATTACCTCTTTCATCAGGGGATTTGCTTCATTATTGTGAGGATTGATGTCCTCAAAATTTGCATCGAGAATTCTTATGTCTAGGGGATCTACTTCCCTAGAACCTTGAGGATGGTGAAATAGGTCACCATTGAAATTATTATTGCTAGGCGGAGGTGTTCTACTAACTAATGGTCTATTTTGCGTATTGAAATCATTTTGGGAAGGATTTTGGAAACTGTTTAATCTCCTTCTTTGTCTAGTGTTGCGTGGGTTGCTGTTACTCATTTTGGGGTATACCTGAATATTAAATTTTTAGGTTTTTATTTCAAAATTATACTTTCGGATTTTGTTGCTTGTGTTGTGTATCATTCATTATATCGGGCAAAATGTGGCTGATTGTGTGTATTTGTGCCATCGATGTTGTCTCATATTAAGAGGTTATTTTATCGGACAGGCTATGATTAAAGAACAGTAATGAAAGTTTGGATCGGTGAGAAGAAGATTTTATAGTAGCAACATTGACAAGCGTATTCAACCAGTCAACGGACCATACTATACTAAATTAATACTATAATAAACTATATAAATAAATACGTAGAGTCAGCCAATATGAACTAATAATATAGTTAAGTTTTGTTTGTTTTTCTTCAGTCGCAAGGCGGACACAACAGCATGCTAATACCGGGACTATATTGACGACAAACTACTAAACTTAAAGTACAATGAGGCTTTCAAAAAGCCTGCGCGGTGGGAGCCATTTCTTTTGCTGTGGGTTCAAATCGACCTGGTGACCTAAGAGCCTTACTTCGCATGCTTGCGAACGCATGAGACGCCGGTTTGGATTGGAGGTTGTTCTTGCTCCTGGACTACCAGACGCACCAAAAAGAAAAATCTAACTTCATGCCAAGACTTATGAATTAATACTGCGGACAGGCATCTTCTTTCTCACCCCGTTACCAACTTCAATTGCGACAGGTGTAGTGGTCGCTCAAGGTACCTGTTTCCCTCCCTATAGCTGCTCACGCAGACTCTTTCACAACTCGTGTACCTTCTTAATATCTTTAATTTTAGTTTACTTCTTTTGTGACTTTTAGTACAAATTATGCGTTTCGCCCAGGTATTACAGTTGGTCTCATCAGTTAGATGCTGTAGTACCCTTCTAAGACGCAAAATATTAGTCGATGGCTACTGACACCAATAAAATTTACAGCTTTCAAACACTGTGAATTATATTTTTCTTGGGGAATTCGATCGAATTCAGACACCTAGAAAATAATGCCAGTGATCTGGCTTGTTTAATTTTAAGAAGAAATGTAAGCACAATACAAACGCATGTGCATAGGTATTGCTTTTGTTATTTTTTTGTGGACTCTGCTTTTAATTTTAATTTAGTTCTTTTAGTCACAAAAGAACTACATTAAAATTAAAATTAAAACCAGAATCCACAAAAAAACGAACAAAACCAATACCTATTGTTTTTACATTTTTTCTTAAAACCTTCTTATTATCTTTGCGAGTTGTCCCTAAATTAACTTATTTTTAAAGGTTACGCAACTTAAATCCAACTGCATCACAATCCTCCCCACTTACCCCCATGTTTTTCTCGCTCAAAACATTTAATTTAATTTTGAAGTTTTAACTAATCTTTATAATTTGAAATCATTATCTTAGTATAGTTCATTCTTTAGACAGGTGCTTATTAAAATTAAAGTATTAAGATATAGCTAAATTGTCAATAGTATGTATAGGTAATTCAAATCTTAATAAATTGTAGATATTTAAATTTAAAAAAATTGTAAGCATTTAAATTTTATTAATTGTAGGTAGGTATTTTTTTTTAATAATTGTATGTATTTAAATTTTACTAAATGTAGGTATTTAATTTTTAATAATTGTAGGTATTCAATTTGTAATGTATCCAGAATAAGAAAATGTAAACAACAAATTGAAATCCGAACTTAGTGGTAGCTTGGTCTACATATAATAAAACTGTTGCTTTGGACACTTACCGCTTACAAGGATTTTGTGCACAATTTCCCACGGGTTCCAACTACAATGCCGATCATTTTTGAGTGATAAATGAATTTGTTTCAGTTACTCAAGCCGCACAGTTATTTTACTTATTTATATAATATATTATACATATATATGAGATGATATATGGAAAGAAAAGCTTTCCTTTTTTTTCTAGAAGGACAAATTTGCATGAGCTTACTTTTTTTCTTTTTTTTTAAATTACCCTGCACTCACTATAAAATGTAAATGTCTGGTAAGAACTTATTTCAAATATTTTATTTTCCCAACTTGATTGATCCGTTGTTTGTGGTTTATGGATCTCGTACCTTCACTAGCCTATGAACTAGTTTCGATTTCTGGCCACCGCCCTGTACCGTAACCCTCCCGTTCTTTGATCGTAGCTTGAGTCGGCTGATTTGTTTCCCGAACTTCGCTAAACTAAATTCAGACCAGGAAAGAGAGAACGTTTCTTGGGTGTTGTTTCGTTTTAGCTCGATATTTCACTCAACGAGAGTGCCGTTTGAGTAAGATGGAATGCACAGCAAGTACTCCAGTTTGTGGAAGCGAAGAAGGAGAGCTTAACCTTAACCTTGAACTTGAATTTTACTTGTTATTAGTTCGGTGTTCTCTTGGCTTCCTTTTTTTCGTTGTATGATTAATGCCCAAAAGAGCCAGTGGTACGCCGTGCAAATATCGAAGGCGATGTGCTCTGATCAGAATCTATGGTAATGTGCGCAGCCTTGTTATGTGTATAATAAAAATTTGCCACTTTTTCTTAATTTTTTAAATTCTTTCTTTATATAGTTTTTTTTTTTTTCTTTTCTCAACCACTGTTTTATTCAATATGGATGGGACCCTTTCTCTTAAACCACTTTCTCGTCTGGTGGTCGAAAGGAAAAGAGACCAATCAAGCGTTTCGGTGGCAAACGTTAGCTTTCAGACAAGTTGGTACTCATTGTTTCCTGAGCGTTCGGATATTAATAGCAATTCGAATTTCCAATTCCACACACGGAAAAACAGGGTATAACCGTTCCAAAAAAATATTTTGTTTGTTTGTTTTGTCTTTAAACGAATAGGGTAGACTCCTCGTAACTAGGCTTACCATCCGTCAGGATTTCGCCTGACACGTCAGGCTTTAAACATCTCAATCAAGTTTTGGCCAGGCTTCGTGCTTTGTTAGGCTTTTCTATGAGAGCTTACAAAATATGGTAAACGCATTCATTTTTCTTGTTTTAGTTATCACTTTTTAGAAAGAGACAAAGAGTTGTGAAAAATGAATGTCTGAGTGTCGATAGGATTGCCTATCTAGGGTAAGTATCCATTTATGATCCTGAACAACAAAAATCGAATAGATTAAATTTACATAAAGTTTAAATTTTTCGGAACTTACCGCGTTAAATGTTAGAAATATTTTCAATTTCTTTTTCCCGACGTTTGGAAGAAGTTTTAAACTTCGTGGTCACTGGATGAGACAGTCTCATCCCGTGACCACGAAGTTTGAAACTTCTTCGAAACTTCGGGAAAAAGAAACTTAAATTTTTTCTAACATTTAACGCGGTAAGTTTCGAAAAATTTAAACTTTATGTAATATGAATATCATCCGCGGAAATAACAACCTAAAATCTCATAGATTAAATTTGTATGGATTTGTGCATGGATAACAAAGTTTTTCGGATAGCTTGAGATTTTTTTTTATTTTTATCATCAGCTGTGTTCTTACTCGAGATTACAACAACACCAATCTATCCGGAAAACTATGGTTCGATTTTTGAATGCGACCAATGTGGTACTTTCATTTTATCACAGATTTCTGTATACTACATGGTGGATCGGCTTCAGTTTATTTGTAGAGAAAAGTATACGAATTTAGTATCTAGGTATATATAAATATCTAGGACAGCTTGCTGGTTAGATACTTATGTGTTTTTTGTCATTTTTTTTTTCAATAAATTGTAAAAAAGAAGAAAACTAATTTGTCAGGCTTTTGTTCGAAAATAAGGCTTTTTTATCTCTAACGCCAGGCTTTTTAAATCTTAGAGCTGGTAACCCTACTCAAAACACGCGTTAAGTTTTTAAATAAGCTTATTTTTCAGATTAACGGTCGGATGTAGGCATGCATAAATTATAATTTTAATGAAGCAATTCAATACAGGGAGAGATAAGCACTGAAATAAAGGCTGCAAGGTAGGGAATCATTTCTACACACAAGAAGCAAAACAAAAACTCTGGTATTGCCAAATTTGCCTTGCAAGAATACAAATTTTCGGCAAAAAGAATAGAAACAAAATTTTGCCTACAATTGTTGATACATGGAGACTTATTTTTGTGTAAAAATATTCAGGCCAAAGACAACGTTCTTAAGATTTATTTAAATGCACATTAATCAACTTTAAATGAGTTTACAAATTTTCAAGATGAGGAAAAAATACATTTATTAAACAACCAGGAAGAAACAATCTGTTTTCTGAATTTGATATCAATGAAAATGATAAAAAAAATTCACAAATCACGACTGGATCGCACGTACTTAATTTTATGATCGATCGCATCGTACGCACAAGATTCTAAGTAGAAACGACTAAATATATTTTTAAAGTCGTTTTCAAATAATTTTTTATAAAAAATTCTCTAATCTAAAAAAAACAAAAACATTGGTATGGCAATCTTAAGTATTACTAACTTTTACTTTAGATGGCGCTTACAATCCAGGATGTATCACGGCCTCAACCAGCAAACCTCTCCAGCTAGCCCGGTCCCTAGCTAGCTGTCACCATTTACGCACACCAAGTTGGTTGAGGTCGTTCACCACTTGATCGAGCCACCTAAGATGAGGCCTTCCTCTGTCGCGTCGTCCACCGGGGTTGGATACGAAGACTCGTCGGGCTGGTGCGTCGATGTGCATGCGCTCCAGGTGACCTAGCCATCTCAGTCGCTGTATTTTCAGCTTTTTGACAAGGTTGATATCGCTGTAGAGCCCGTAAAGTTCGTCGTTACTTCTTCTTCTCCACTCACCGCCGATGCACACTGGGCCAAACATCACTCGAAGAATCTTTCTCTCAAAGCAACCCAGCTGGTTTTCATCCGAGTTTGTCAGTGTCCATACCTCTGCCCCATACAGCAGGACTGGGATGATAAAAGTTTTATATAGGGTATCTTTGGTTCTTTGAGAGGGCTTTACTACTCAAATGCTTTCTAAGCCTGAAGAAACAGCGATTTGCAGGTGTAATTCTTCGTTTGATGTCCGCACTGATATTGTTGTGCGATGTAATAGTGGATCCCAGGTAAACAAAACCTCTGCCTACTTCGAAGTTATAACCGCCAATCGTGACGCTTTGTCCCAGTCGATGGTGTTGGACTTCTCTTCTCGATGACAGCATATACTTAGTTTTCGTCTCGTTAACAGTCAAACCCATCTTCGCCGCTTCCGCTTTAATACTTGCAAATGCTCCACTGACAGCTCGCTTTGTTCTGCCTGTAATGTCAATGTCATCAGCATAAGCAAGGAGTTGAACGGACTTTTGAAAAATTGTGGCTCTGGCGTTGACTTTTGAGTTGCGCACAATTGCTTCCAGCACGATGTTAAAGAGATTGCATGATAGCGCATCACCCTATCTCAAACCTTTCTCTACATCCAAGTCGTCGGTGAAGTTCTTACCGACTCTGACGGAGCAGCGAGATTCCTTCATTGTCATTCTGCATAAGCGGACAAGTTTGGCAGGGATGCCGAGATGTGACAAGGCTCTGTATAACTCATCTCTATCAACGCTATCATAGGCGGTTTTAAGGTCGATGAAGAGATGGTGCCTATCGACTTGGAATTCTTGGGTTTTTTCCAGGATCTGCCGGAGTGTGAAAATCTGATCGTTAGTTGATTTTCCTCGCCTAAAGCCACACTGATAAGATCCGATCAGGTCGTTGGTAAAAGGTTATAGGCGGATACACAAAATAGCCGGCATAATCTTGTATGCGATGTTGAGGAGACTTATACCTCTGTCGTTGGCGCAGTTCAGAGCATCTCCTTTTTTGTGGATAGGGCACACTATCCGAGTTTCCATTCATTGGCATACTTTCCTCTGACCAGATTCTAGAAACGAGTTGGTGTATGCTCCTGACCATGTCATCTCCCGCTGGCTTAACCAGTTCAGCTGGCAGGCCATCTGAACCCGCGGCCTTGTGCGACTTAAGTTTGGATATCGCTGTTCTTACTTCTTCTAGGTCAGGTGGACGGATATTTTGACCATCATCGTCCAAGTTGAATGGGTTGTTCTGCATAGCAACGGATGGCTGGCAGTCTTCGCCGCTTAGCAGCTTGGAAAAGTGTTCCTTCCAAATTCTCAGCACCGTCTGCGTATCTCCTACGACATTATCATTTTTATCATCTTAAGTATTAAACAATATTATTCAAAAAAAAAAAATTCAAAAAAAATCGTGAACCCATTTTCGAAATATTGAATTTAAGATGTCGAGATAGTTAAGATGGTAGAAGAAATGGATGGCAAGTACGGTTATTTCTGGGGCTAAAAAACCATTCAAAACTCTATTTCAGATAATCACTTAAAACTCTTAAGCACCAAGTTTTAAGGAAATCGGTACAGACATCCAGACAGGCAATTAGACAGCCCGAATTTCGGGACCCACTTGTTTGGTGTTCTTTATCATCGTATTGCCAAGTTTGATGAAGAAATCTAGTTCGATTTTTTTTCAAAATGCGAAACTTGCCCTATTATATGTATGTATATAAGTATGCTATAGGTATGTACCTATCGCAAGTAAAAACAAAAAAAACAGTGGAATAGAGGTGCTTAGCAGGCCAGACGTTTTTCTGCAATCTAATTTGTTTTTTTTTTTAATCTTATGTAGTTTCTTGTGTAGATTTTCTAGGCAAAAGAAAAATCTTTTAATGTTTAAATACATATTTTTGTTTGTATTTATGGATGGCTTAACTCGGATGTTTTCCTGTCCCTTGTCTAAATTCTGTATTCGAAATTGAATGCACAGTTCACGAGGTATACGACCAATGAAACAAACCATGACGAGGAATCATCTATCCAGCAGCATCAGCAACATACAGCCAGAATCGTCAAACAGAAATTTGCTATTTTTGACGTGCGAGTCCATGAAAGCGAAATTTTTCCGCTGGCCTATGGGATTATCGACAACGCCTCATGTTGTCAAGCTTATTTATTCTTTTACATTTGTTTGTTGGATGCTTTTTATTTTGGGAAAAAAGAAAACCTATTGTTTTCGTTGTTCCTTGTTGCCCCCAATGTATGTTCTATTCCTGCAGCTCCATTTGGCATATTGTTCCTCTGTGTATTGCCATTACGAACACATGTATACCTATGTATATCTCTCGTCCTGGCATTACCAGCACACCACTACCGCACCTTATAGAGTGACTAAATGTCGACAACGATGCTGACGTATCTTTTGCAAATGCATAATCCTGGAGTTTAGGTGCATGGTAGCGGTAGATGGGGATGTGGATATCTACCCACTAAATACCGTGTTGTGTGTTTCTCGATCAAAACAACAATTACGATAGAAAATACTTTTTTATCTCCTCTGCACATTTCTATTTGTGACCTCTTTACAAAAATATAAAAAGGATATCTACCATTTTTGTACTCTAAATGCGATGGTCGATAACGCCCAACACTTTCCATGCATTCAAAAATCAAATAATAGAACCCCCACCCCCCTTCCTTTCATAGCGTACACTAAAATCGATAATTTTTACTTCCGATATATGTATGTAGGTACTATAGGGCAAGTTTTGGATTTGGAAAAAAAATCAAACTCGAGATTTAAATCAGACTTGATAGAGAACACCAAAAAAGTTGGTCCCGCAATTCCGTCTGTCTGTCTGTGTGTAGGCCGCTCTACAGCCTAAACGGCTTATGCGATTTCCTTCAAACTTGCCAATTTTTGGTGTAAAGGTAGATAGCTGTCATTCCAATTTTTGGGGCAGAAATAATAAAGCTCAATTATCTCGAAAACGACTCTAATGATTTTGATAAAAAAAATCAGTGCACATTTTGACATTTTGGTCAATAAAAAAATTTACTTGAAATGTTGTTAATAGTAACTGTCATATATTTTTTTTTCATTTTATTTTATTTTATCTACAAGCAATATTATAGCTAACAGATAATGTATATAAAGCACTCCAAGGATAAGTTAGAATTTGAATAAATATATTATTACAGTCTTAAATTTGTCACGACTACTATTAAAAAAAATCAATATTTTAGGACACTTCATTGAAATGAACAATTAACCTTGATATTGTTTCATTGTTACCATAATTAGTTGTATATGTTTGTTGAAATAGGATAAGTGTAGCTCTAGTTGATCTAGCGGGAACATAGATAGGTATTAAAGCATGGAGCGGTGAGCATTTGATATGGGAATATAGCAAGTCTCTAATTAGCATTACACTATGAACCTTACGCCTTGATTTTAGCGGTTTTATTGGAAGTAATTGGCATCTAGCCTCACACTCAGTGCAAAAATTCGAGCGCATTTTTTTAAATATATATTTAGTGAATCTTCTTTGAATTTTTTCAGTGCGATCAGAATGGACTCTATATGATGGGCTCCAAATAACATCTGCATATTCCAAACGTGATCTTACAAGATAAAATAAATTTGTTTTTCCATTTTCAACTAACTTATGAACGGCTTAACGGATTTCAAATTTGTTATACAGAAGGCATTTTCAAATTCTAAATGATGCAAAAAACTGCATACCAACATTTTCAAAATAGAATTTTTTTCTTTGAAATTCAATATTTTGAAAACGGATGGAAGATTTTTTTTAAATTGTGGTTTTAAGTTTATTAAATACTTAAAACTGCCATACGTTTTTTTTTTTAGAAAAAAGAAATTTTGTATATAAACAAGTTAGTAAAAAACGACTTAAGATATATTTAGCCATTTTATTAGAGTCTTATGCTTACGAGGTGATCGAACATAAGAGCAAGTACGTGCAATTCACTCGTGCATTTTATTTTATTTTTTTCTTGTGATTAATTATTAACGTACAAGCACTTTATTCCTGTTTTATAATAGAGCTAGTAATCAAAATGGCAACAGCGTCCTTTAACAAATCGCGAGCAATGAAAAACCAAAAACAGTAAAAACGTAAAATGCAAACTTAAAAAATAAAAATTCTTATTAGATGCTTTTATTCTTGTTTCTTTTTCCCGTTTTACATACAAATTTAATCAAGGTTCTAAAAAAATCGAGAATTTGGTATAATTCACAACTGCTCAAAATGCAAAACCTAAACAAATAGCGGAAAAGAGTTATGAATTAATGATACATACACATTTTTAAAAATTCCAATAATTAGGATTGGGAGGAGCAACGGAATTTTCTGAACGTGACCTAAAAAACTATGGTTACTAATAACACATAATATGAATGCGTTTTGCTTTTTTAAGCGCGAGTAGAATTGGATGGCAGAAACGACATCAGGATTTAGCTACGAAGCGACGCTTTCACTCAAAAAGATTACATCCTATTTCGCTTAAATAAAATAATAAAATAGTATTCAAGAAAGTATAATAAATATTTTTTTGAAAACCTTAATATTTCAATGTAATACTACGTGGAATTACTTCACAATTAGTTATCCCGCACAAAACGATATAGCAAGACTATAACTCTTATTAATTCATTGATTAGTTTGTCATTGCGTGTCAGTTGATAATTTTTATTATTGAAGAGGTGTTGAGTTTATTGTCAAGTTAAATTTAATTAATTTTTCATTTAAATTACTTTAATTTAATAAATAAATAAATAATTGAATAAATAAAGATTTTGTAGTAGTATTTTTAGAAGTACAAAGACCTGCAATATAAATAAAATTATCGAAATCCGCTTAGGCGCTTAGGAGAAAGACGAAAGTAAAAAAAAAATTGGTTGCATGACATGTACCGCTAGTAACGGAATATGTAACAAATAAAATGCACGACTGGATCGCACGTACTTGCCCTTATGTTCGATCACATCTTAAGCTCAAGATTTTTGGTAGAAACAGCACAATATATTTTTAATCTTTTTTACATAATTTGTTATATACAGAATTTCGTAAATATTTTAATAGAAAAAAATTTTAGTATGACAATTTTATGTATTTAATAATATAAATTTAAATACAGAATTACAAAAAAAATCGTCCACCATTTTCGAAATATTAATTTTTCAAAAATCCAAAAAATCATTTTTCCAAAATTGGAAAAAATGGTTATATGGTAGGTACCTACCGTTAATAACAAAATTTGTAAAACAATATTTTAAACAAAATGTTGTGTATATCTACCTATAAGTCCTCATGTTTTTTTCATCAAAATCTTTAGAACCGTTTTCTAGATAATAAAGATGTTAGAAAAATTGTATGGCAGGTATCGTTAGCTTTGGGCCTAAAAAACCAATTCAAAAATCTATTCGAGACAATCAACTTAACGCTTAGGTAACTACCAAGTTTGAATAAAATCTCTTTAGCCGCTTAAGCTGTAGAGCGTTGTACAGACAGACAGACAGCAGATGGAATTACGGAACCCAATTTTTTTGTGTACTCTATCATCGTAATGTCAAGGTTGATTAAAATCTCGAGTTCGATTTTTTTTCCAAATGCAAAGCTTGCCCATAGTACCTATATCGCAAGTTAAAAATGTTGGACAAAAATGGAGACTATGCTTAAATTAGTGCACATATTTTTTTTAACAAAATCGATGTAGCCGTTTTCGAGATAATTAAGTTGATACAAAAACTTTTGTGGCAAGAAAAGACTACTATACTTATTAAGTGCCCCATAAATCTGTGACAAATTCCTTACACGTACATATACATATACCTATCACACTCGGCAAATTAAAATTACAAAAAAAAATAAAAATAAATGTATCAATATCGTAATTGTACATTAAAAGCTTAACACATTTTAAGTATAGATACTTTTCAGGGAGACCGAACGAGAAGTCCCGTGGGATGTTGTAGAATTCGAGATATATAAAAAAATCTCTGTCTGATGTATCCGATGGAAAACATTTCCACTAAGTGAATAGTATTTTCACTTTCAACGCCCATTGAAACATCGTCGTCCTTTATATAATAATGTATAATATATGGAAACGTTTTAAAGTAAGTGCATTTTTGTATTTATAATATCTTATTTATTTTTCTCCAATGGAGAAAAATATTTCTCTCACATTTTGTGTTTATTTATGTATGCCTACGTATTTTTAAAAAGGATTATTCGTGAACAAAATAGAGCTACATACTTACATACAACCACGAAAAGTAAAATTGAATAAATTAAATCCATTTAATGGAGGTTGTATAATATCAATATTTATGTATGTACATATCAGTGGCGTGCCGTGGTGCTTCAGGCAAGGCGTTCACTTACTGCTCCTTCAAATTTTGTCTATTCTTATTTACGATTCAGGATCTCGACGAGGACTTTGTTTTTGTTGTTTTTATTTTGTTTTATTTTAGTTTGAACCGGAGGAACTTGAGCTTTTGAACAAAGGACTTAATTTCACCCCAAATATGAATAAAGTCGACAGAGAACAAGCAATAGTGGATATAGAATCGGCGATCCAGTTTAAATCCACAGAATCCAAAGAGAAAGTTCGAAAAGTGGCAAAAAAAGTAATCAAAAAAGTAAAATCGAATAAAATTTCAAAAGAACAACAAAACTGTAATCAGATAATTAAAAAATTAAAAGAAAAAGATGTATATTACATAAAAGCAGACAAAGGTAACAACATTGTTATTTTAGACAAGTTGAACTACGAAGAAAGAATGGAAAATTCAATAACTGAAGATGGTTTCACAATCATGAAGAAGTCACCGTTAATCAAAATGATAGATGACACCAAAGGAATGTCTTTGCTTCTTGTGATGACAACGAACCACCACTCATAATCGGGACGTTTGAAGAGACTGTCCGATTACTTAAGAACGAGCGCGATCAAAGAAAGCTCGATGCGTTTGAATCTCTCTCAATTTCTAAGACCAAAAATGTTATGAACACAGACAATGGAAATATTTGTTCTCCTTTGTTTGGATTATTGTATATACTAAGATAATAATTTATTTAAACTTGTTTGTATTGTATGGGGGTGGCCGTGGCGCGATAGTTGTGTGCTCGCCTGTCAACCTCGTGGTCGCAGGTTCGATTCCTGCCGTTGTCTATGTCTTCTTATATTCCATTAAAAAAACCAATTCTAAAAATTGTCGTAAAATGAGTTGCTGGTTTACTCATTACATGTTGTTCAGGCATAACACTAACAACATGTGATTGAGTAAACTACTCATAACTATGACAACGCAATAAATTAAAAAATAATGCGAATTATAAGAGACATAAATCAATAAGACACGGTAATTTTCTCCGCATTAGTTATGCCGCCATCCCTGGATATAAATCTGAGTCAACAACCACCGTTCTCAATACGTCGCGCCACACATCTTTCTATCCCTCTTTCTCTTCTTTCACCGGATGCCGCACTGTGTTAAAAAAACATATAAAGGGTATTCATAATCCCTTGAGCGCGTGCAAAGTTATAAAAAAAAAACTGTTTTAATTTTCTTTTGACAAATCTGTTCATCTATTTTGTTAGTACCGAGTGTAATTCGCTGATGATGGGCTGCATGACAGCTTGAAATGCATCCAAATAAAGTGGACAAAATTTAAAAACAAATTAGTTCGTGTTTTTCTTTTTTGTTTTTTATTTTTTTTTTCTGTTTTCATGTTTTTGTAGCTGTATTGACTACCTAAATTTGATTAAAATTTCGACTACAATATCGGTTTAATTCTTTTGATTAATAAATTTAAAAGTTTAACAATACTTTTTTGTGTTTTTCTTTGTAAGGAAAGTATAATGTAGAAAGGGAATACTTCAATAAAAGTTCAATTCATCGGGATTTCATCAAGCAAAACTTGCAAAACTTCATCATAGAAACTGTTTTTTACTTCGGTTTCCTTTAAAAACGATTTTTCTACGGAGAAAATTGCAAGTTCCGATAATCTTTGCTCCTGCATTTAATTTCTAGCACACGATTTAACGTGTTTAGGACCAGAAAACGAACGTTCGATATGCATAGTCACTCGATGTGGCTATTTTTAAGAAAAGTCAATTTAATTTTTAAAAATTCGAAAAAGTTTCTTTTAATTCAAGAGCATCAATCGTTCTTGGAATGTCTTTAACGGAGATATTTTTCAACTGAGAACATTTAAGAAAACAATTAATTCATTCTTCAGTTTTGCAAAATCAAAAAATGTACCATATGCACACTTTAGGCGTTCAAAAACTTAGTTTTTTCCATACTCAACAATGTTTTTTGTAGAAAGTAAAGCTAGAATAATTGGCGATATCGCATTCCAAGACTTTCTACGCCTCGTTTTGAAAAAGATCAATAGCATTTTTGGATGCTTCAAAAATATGATGAAAACTCGTTCTCAAGTTATTTATTTGAAATCTAACGCTGTCAATGAAATATGCATTAAATGTTATCAGATTCAGAAATAACATTTAATACTGCATTAATCAATTCATTTTGTATTTTGTTCGACCTTCAATGTCGCTTTATATACACCTGTACGTAAAAGTCGCTTATGAGTATGTTTGTACTTTTACATGGTACACACAATGAATCCGCACCGCATGCGCGCAATGAACAAAATAAGAGCCAAAGCCAAACACTAATAAAAGTAAAAAGAAATTAAAGCTCTCTTTTTCTCTTAATCCTGTTTTTCACGTGTCGCATTCTCGCATGGCATGTCATTGGCTGGCATATCTGGTTTCTCCCATTTTTTTTAGAAGGATAGAAAAGATGTGTGGCGCGATGTTCTGAGACTGGATGTGGTTGTTGTTTCAGATTTTATCTCCAGGGATGGCGGCTGAACTAATGCGGAGAAATTTCCGTGTCTTATTTATCTATGCCCCTTATAATTCGCATTATTTTTTCTTATTCGTTGTCATATTTATCGGTATACTAGTTTTACTCAATCACATGTTGTTAGCAGGGTTGTCAGGTCTAAAAAAGCGAAATCGCCAAACTTAAAATAAAAATCGCCAAATTAAAAAATTTTCCACCCATACATCACCAAACTCAAAACTCGTAAACTGAAATAAATAAAAGCAACTTGCAATTTTGGAGTCAAAAAATTAATTTAAAAAACAAAACGCAGCAAATACATATTATATTTAGCTATGTACGTACAATCATATGAAAAAGGAACTTAACAGAACAGTTAGAATTTGAGTATGAGCGTGGTTACACGAGCCTAAAAAAATTAAAATATCTGCCAAACGGGAACGTTTTAGAATTAAATATGATTTTTAACGCAATACTCATAACTTGGCCTTTTTTTCAACCATTTCTTTCAGTCGAAAAATCATCCGCTCTCTTTCTTAAGTTATTTTTTACGCCCGTGTAACCAGGCACTATCTACATACTGCATTGCCCAGATATTTGGTTTGACGTTCGACGTACGTCATTAATTTTAGGGGGGGGGATGGATCTTTAGTTGCTGCGCTCAGAATTGCTATTTCGATGACTTCATTCAGCATGCAGGAATGGAAAAGATATAAAATTTAACTGCAAATTAGAAAAATGAAAAAAGTATTAGGATTTCGATTCAAAAAATTAAAATCGCCAAAAACGAGAAATATCCCTTTTTCTAGGGTACATCGCCAAACATGCTTTTGAGTCGCAAAAATAAATTTCAAATCGCCAGATAAATCGCCACATCTGACAAGCCTGGTTGTTAGTTGTATGCCTAAACAGCATGTAATGAGTGGGCTAGCAACTCGTATGACATTAATTTTAGAATTGGTTTTTAATGGAAAAATAAGAGGACATAGACTACGGCAGGGACCGAACCTGTGACCATGAGATTCAGAGGCAAATACACAACTATCGCGCCATGGCCATCCCCATGGGAGTATCTATCTATGTATGAGGTATGTTTAGGTTTCGTACAGGTACAGAGAATGAATCCGCACCACAGCGCACAGCCACAGCAGGGTCAATGAAAATGAATACCAATTCTCTTCGTACTGCGTAATGATCCTGCTTCTTTTGCACTACCGATCCCAAAAACCCATGAATCAAGGAAAACAAGATTACGACACTTCTTTTTTGTCTTTTTTTTTTGCTGACGTCACGCGAGATTAAAAAATCTGAGCAAAAGAAATTGTTTTGTATCGGACCCACATCAATTAACGGATTTTTCGTGCGCGAATAATATGAACATACAATTTGTTCAAATAATTAAATATTGTTGAATTCGATTTACTTTAATTGAATTTAAAATAATTGCGATAAAGGATAAAAGAAAGTCGGAGTGATAAATGGATATCGAAGATTTAACTTAAATTAGGCAAAACACAACAATTTGTGTAGATATTTGTGGATTAAATAAATGAAAAATGTTTTAATTATGTTGTAATTTTATTGTATTTTCGTTTTTTGCATTTTACATAAGTCTACAATGGTTCGGTTAAGTGTTCTTACTCTAAAATACACAACAAAAGTTTTCTTATTTCCACATCGCAGTCAATGGCTTTGGCCAATTCGAGTAGATTTGTTTGGTAGCCTGGACAAATTACTAAATCTTCGCCGTTGAAGGATTTGAAGATTTTGTCCAAGTTCATCAAGTCATTCAACATCCTTGATGATGACTTCGACAAGCCGCCTTAACATAGGTGGTACACCCATGAATACGATGTGACATTTTCTTCAGCTGGAATTTTGTGTAACAGTTTATTGCCCGGCCATATTTTCTAGGCCATCGCTATCTAAAGTGGCCAAATCTTCATCGTGTTTGTTGCCATCAGTGTTAACCTCTTCTGGTTCATAAGCAATGCTTTGAAATATACTGCCTAAAAAGATATTTACGATTATTTGTTTGTATAAGCAAAACCAATGTCTGCAAACCGGTCAATGGCGCTTCCAAATCTGGGGTATCATCAAAGTTACTTTTGCTACGTCCGAAATAACACCCTCGTTGTGTCCTAAAATGTGGGACCTTAACCTCAAGCGGAATTCCTCGCGATCAGGATGATCATGGGGGCCGCCTACTACTTAAATAAATTAACCAAATTAAAATAAAATTTAAAAAAAAAACTTACAAGGCGAAGTATGTCCATTTGTGCCTTAAAAGAAACACACTTCTCGCAACCGGATAGATCAAAAGATTCTGTGGCATCTTCTTAAGAAATAATAGTCTCAAGGCACACTTCTTCACTTTCCAGTACATAAGTATTTAAGTCTAACAGGGTTACTACTATTTTTGTATTGTCCCTGGCCAAAACCCTAGTTTACCGGCCAGATAAATCAGCGTTTCCCGTTGCTTTGTAGACTGTTGGTATAGAACCAGGTTTAAGGCGAGGGCTTTTTTATCCGTGCAGCCTATGTAGATAGAATATATTTTTAATTCATTTATTATAAAGCAATTCAAATGCACTTACCCAATTCAAATTGGAAGTTATCGGTTCTATGTTATCTGCAGTAAAGTGGTCACTATATTCTAATTATATAATAATTTTTGCATTAAAGATTAAAAGCATCCTCTCTTTTACAAAAACGAATTCAAACTTTCAACAGTACTGGAAATTTTGGGAAAGTGTAGTATGGCACATCATCTCTCCTTGATTTCTTGTTGTTATTCTTATTGTTGTTGTTATTACACCTACAAACATCACACCACATTTTAAGATATTTCACAAAAAAAAAAATATAAAATTTCAAAAACAAAATCCAAACTTTTCAATTTCAAACTGTTTTGCGTTTTCATTTTAAATCTCGTGTGACGTCACACAAGTTGTCAAAAATTACAACAACAAAACGAAAAAATAGAAGTGTGGTAATCTTGTATTCATTCATTCATGCCAAAAACCTATGGTGTAATGAAGGACATTTACCGACGAACGGTGCATTGAATGTGGATGAACACCTAACCATATAGGCTTGTACTTGCAATTATCTCTTCTCTTTCTGTTGGGGATTTGATTCACTTTGGTGGGCTGATTTTGGGAGAACATCCAAATGCGTGCATTTGTGTTTTTTTGATTGAGAATGAATTCTCTGCTCTCCGAAAAAGGAAAAGGAAAACTGTTGAGAAATGCGGTTGATGAAGGTGAACAACAAGTGCTATAGAAAGATTTATAAGGGAGCATGAGTTTCGTTTCTTTTTTTTTTTAATTTTGTACGTGGAACTGCTGCGTTGAAGTTATGAGCAAATCTCTGAATTAGGCAGGTAGTTGGATAACAAATAAAAATGAGAACATTTAGGTATTTTGGTAACACATGCAAAATACAAATGATTTTGATATGGTGTTCGTTGAACACCTGCGCACCTACTTTTAAACATCACTGATACATACATATGTATTCATACACGAAATGTGATATTATTGAACTAATTAGTTGAAACCGAATCAAATGATATTTTGAAGAAATATATTTACAATTAAAGTTTTAATGATTTTTTAAGAAAGAAAATCGTTTTTCCATCTCATTATTATGTTGTGTTTTCAAAAACTTAATTGGCTACTGGGAAAATTATATAATTAATATCTAGTAAAATCCAACTGTGTCGCTTATGTTTATCATATGTACATCACATAGGTATGTATGCCACAACCTTAAAAATCGATTGTCTTCAATCGTAATGAATTGTGTTCTTTCTACTTGCAATATACATAGAGGGATTATGTATATAAATGGCAAGTTATTAATTGGTAAAAAAAAAATCGAACACCAAATTTTGATCAAACTTGACATTACAATGATAGGGAAGACGAAAAAATTGGGTCCCGCAATTCCGCCTGTCTGTGCTCAAGTATACAGCCTAAAAACGGTTGGATGGATTTGCTTTGAACTTGGTACTTAAGTTTTTTAGGTGAATGTCTCAAATAGATTTTTGAATGGTTTTTTTGGCCTCAAAAATAACGGTACTTGCCATACAATTTTTTTTAAATCTTAATTATCTCGGAAACGACTCCAACGATTTTGGTAAAAATTGATGTGTGTACTACTTTGGGTATGGTCTACATTTCAGCCATTTTTTTTTTAAATATTTTGTTATTAACGGTACCTGCCATACAACCATTTTATTGATTTTCGACTTTCCCATAAACGACTCAAGGGATTTCGATCAAAATTTGTATACAGGAGATCCTCAAAATATTACTGCGAAATAATATTTTTCTTTTTTGATTAAAAAAAAAAATATATATATTTTTTCAAAATTCAATCTTTCGAAAACGGGTGGACGATTTTTTCTGAAATTTTATTTTTTAATTTATATTAGGTATTAATATTTAAAATGTTCATACCAATTTATTTTTTTTTCTTAAATTTAAGAATTTTTTTATATACAAAATTAAGTGAAAAACGCTTTTAAAAATACATTTAGCCGTTTCTATAAAGAATCTTGCATATATGTAACATGATCGAACCGAGGAGCAAGTACGTGCGATCCAGTCGTGCATTTTATTTTGTATACAAATGCTCCCTGGAAGTGTTAATAAAACTGCAAGAACTTTGAAAAAAAATGATTTTACTATTTTTAAAAATAAAAAACAAATTATTGAGAAATCGATTTTCAAAAACCTGTCACTAATTTTTTTTGAAATTAAAATTTTATATGTGTGTGAATAAAATCTCCTCTCCAAAGGGAGAGAATAAAATATATTAACTGTAAAAGATAAATTCCAAGGATTGCTCGCAAACCTTAGTTTGTGGTCATAGTCTTTGCAAACGAGAAGTCAAGAAGTCAGATGAATCGATATCAGTAAGCTCTCATATTTCTCTCATGATACAGAATTTACATAATTTGAAGAAGAAACTATTAATTTACTTTCCAGAACTGGATTGTCAATGTGAAAATAGAAAAAGATGCATATTAAATCCTTTTTTGAAATAGTTGTAACTTACTTTACTTTAAATGATGCTTAAGATACAAGATGGATCACAACATCAACCAACAACCCTCCCAGCCAGTTCGGTCCACCCAGTGCGTTCACCGTTAGGTGTGGTATCCCTCTGGTGCGAGTCCATCAAGGGTAGGTCGATACGTTAAAGGTCTCCTAGCTGTATAAGCCACTATATTTTATGTTTTTTTTTTAACGGACCAATATACATATAGGTATTTATAGGTTCTCGAAACCCAAGCAATATACATATAGGTACTCCATAGGTACTGCCCAAAGTCCATACAGTATAAGACATGTAGTCTTTGGTGGTGATTTTTCTCAGGAGTCGATATATTAAGATTCCCTTGTCGATAACAGCCAAGCTCATTTTTGACGTTTCAATACTTACAGATGCGTGAGCTCGCCATAATGTCAATATCATAATATCATAAGAAAATATTTGAACTGCCTTTTCATTAAAGTCTACTTCTTGTGTCCTTGTAAACACAATATAAAAAGAGTAAATCGTATTTTTATTAACAAAAAAAGTAAAAAAAATCATTTCCTGGCGCATTGAATTAAAAAAAAAATATTTGAGGAGGAATATTTCCGAGTTCCTTTTACAAGTAGCTGCACGAGACTTGGCAATAAATATTAAAAAAAGATAAAATAAATTTGAAAACCTTTACTTACATACATTTATGTGTGTGTATATAAAATATATAGGGAATATTTATTATTCTTCAGTTGCCATCAAAAATTTAAATCAAAATATGTTTACCCTGCTCTCCAGTAAATTATAATTACGAGTGTATCTTATTACTTTGCAAATGTTGAGTATTTTTCTTTGTACGCTCAAAGAAGAATTTAATAAATAGTTTGTTGTTTGAGGCAAATAAATATGTCCTACTCGCATATGTTGTAAATGCACAATTTTCAATTATTCATCAGTATCGACTCGAAATGTTAATCAAAGTTGACATTACAATGATAGGCAACACGAAAAAAGTAAACCCCGCAATTCCGTCTGTCGATCTACAGCCTAAACCGCAGAAGCGATTTTCTTTAAACTTTATACTTACGTACACAGGTCCATGAAGTTAGCAGAGCAAGTTGAACAGAACACATATTTTGTGATGCCATAAGTAGCTACTGGGTTACTTGAGGCCGGGAACCAAATTCCCCATAAGAACCAATGTAAATTGAAGTGGGTAGTGAAGTGTCCCTTTTCATGTTTATTTCTGTTAAAATTTTGAGGTGATAGAAGTGGGTTTAGTGTTGATTTCGTTTATGGTGGGCGTTTTTTATTTGCTTTTTAATTGGTTTGTTTTTCTTTGTCGGGGCTAGTGGCCCACAAGTCGGTTCAGGTTTTGTTTTTTATGTCGTTTTTGATGGTTTTGTTTGGTGGCTGGTTGTAGTGATCTTTTGAAGAGCTATTTTGTGTATGTTTGTTTACACAATGTCATTGAGGATCGATATTAAAAAATATTGATAAAACTGTTGCCTGTTGCTGTCCTTGTTACTGTAGCTATAGATAATAATGTATATTATATACATTGATATTGATTTCGGCGAAGAGGGCATCAAATCAGTTCGCTTGGAAATCAATGATGGTGTGAATTTTGTTTGCGACCTTTTTGATGATTTGTTTATGGTGGGTGTTCTTTATCAATTTATCCCGATACGCACCTTGAAGCCTTGTCCAGCGCTAGTTTCTCCCTGGCCGTTGAGTTTTCGGAATTCTTCTTCGAAAGGCGTCGGACAATCCTCTCAGCGTTCCGTTTTTCTTTCTCAGTATCTATGAAGTGAGACTTCTAGCTCTCTGTGAGGCATTGCTCTCAATGTCAGTCTTCGTTTCTGTGTTTGTTGTCAGGTCTTTGACACTACTTCCGCTTTGGCCCCTAGCACCACTCCCACACGGCTCCTCCATATTCATCTCCAAGGGTCCCGTTTCCCTACTTCCAGACCCATTGGAGCATGTGGCTCCATGCCAAGTTTGGTTGGGGGAAGTGGTTCCCTTGTTTCCATCGGTAGCGTCATCGTTGTCGTCTTCGTTGTCGTAGGAGTGTCTGATGGGATCGGACCTTTCTTTGATTGGATTTTAGCAATCGGTGGATTAGGCGGTCCCATCAGAGTACTCACGCAGGTGCCCTCTATCTTAATCTCCTCCATCGACGGCTGGGCAAGTGCCTTTCCTATATTTGCAGGGTCATTTGCCAGAAAAGCACGAGCTTTTTGTAGTCTTCTGCGTTCGTTGTCATTTAGTTCTTCCCAACTCTTTTTGCCAAGACGTTTGACTGTCTTCTTACAGTTGGAGATTTAACTACGAACTGAAGTATTTGACAGTCGTGAAAAGGTTGAGCTGGCAACGGAACAAGCGTCGTCGTCAGTCAGATTTCCGGTGCTAACTCCATCTTCTACACCGAGGTTGGAAAAGGGTGTGAGAAGAAGGTTTTCTTCCTCTTGTGTAATTGTCCTAATCATTGTCGTCTGGTCCTGTTGTTTAAGTAAGTCGTTTGTCACTGGCGACTTCTCCCCTCCTACTATTGAAGAGGCCAAGTCCGCGCCGGCAGCCGTGACCTCTGCCGACGTTTCAGCGTATATCCCCGCTGGTGTTTTGTTCGTTGGTTGTGTTTTGTCCATGGTTCATATCGTGGTGTGATCCTCTTAGTTTGCCTGAAAGCTCAGCTGATCGGCTATGGATTCAATAGATACAAATTCTCAGCCCATCAGCTGAAGTCCCAAAAGTAAGCCCCCCACCACTGCAAGGTGGAAACCAATCGGGAGGGATTCGTTTGCATAGTCGATTATCGGTTCGGTAAAGTTAAAGATAGATCGGTATATAACCAGCCTGTGCTTAACAGTAAATGGGTAGGTACCTACTTACTTTAAAAAAATATATAAAAAAGCAAATGATAAAACATAAAAGTGTACAAAAATTGTGTTAAATTTTCTTAGAAACATAAAAATCATTTCTTTAATTATTGCATCGTGTAACAATTAAGAAGTCCTGGAAGCTGTAAAAGCCAAACAAGAGGCAAATCAAAAAACGTTCCAGAGACTCAGCGATAAAATATTCAATCATAAATGAATCAGAAAAAAATAATTCACTTATAATGCAATTTGAATCCTTTAACCTGGGCTCTTAGACACAGATTTGAATCATTTTAATGATTCATTTATGATCTGAAAATTTGTCATTTAAATGAACGTATATAAAGGTTCCATATATTCCTTTAAATGATTAATGCCTGAACCTTTTCTGAATCGTAAAAATGATTCCTATATGATTAATTAAAGTGAAGGTATATACTTAGAAATCTTTCACTTAATTGAATTTTATTGGAATTATTTTTATGATTTCAAAAAGATTCAGGCATTAATCATTTAAATGAATATATGGAACCCTTATATACGTTCATTTAAATGACGAATTTTCAAATCATAAATGAATCATTACAATGATTCAAATCGGTGCGGTGTCTAAGAGTCCAGGTAAAAGGATTCAAATTGCATCAGAAGTGAATTCTTTATTTCTTATTCATTTATGATTGAATATTTTATCGGTGAGCCTCTGTAACATATTTTATTTGCCTCTCGGTTGGCTTTTATAGTTAGCTTCCTAGGACTTCTTAATTGTTACATGATACTATATTTAAAGAAATGATTTATAAGTATTTAAGAAAATTTAGCACAATTTTTGTACATACCTTTATTTTAATCGTTTTCTTTTTTATATATTTTTTTTGTAAGTCTATGTATGTACATATTTATTATCTTGACCTATTAGGTATTATTTATTATACATATTTGCTACATCCGATTATAGAGAACACCAAATAAGTGGGTCCCGCAATTCCGTCTGTCTGCCTGTCAGTACAACTGTCTATATCCTAAACGGCTGAAGCGATTTTCTTCAAACTTGGTATAGGTATTTAAACGTTTTAGGTGATTGTCAAAATTTTTGAATTTTTTTAGCCACAAAATAAACGGTACCTGCTATACAATTTTTTCTACCATCTTAATTAGTTTGAAAATAGTCTTACCGATTTTGATAAAAAAAATATGTGCACTAGTATAGTTATACTTAGTCATTTTGCTTAAATTGTTTTACACATATTTTGTTATTAGCGGTATCTGCCATAAAAAGAGTTTCTTATATTGTACTTTTTCATAGACGGCTGGACGCATTTCGATCAAAATTTTTATGTAGGGGCCCCTTAAATTAGATATAATACTGCAGACCAAATTTGTTACTGGATTTTGCTTTTGGATTTTTGAAAAAAAAAAATTTTTTTTAAATGAATATTTTTAAAATGATTGGACGATTTTTTAAATTCAGTCCTTAAATTTATATTATGAAATACATACAATTGTGATACTAACATTTTTTTAGAAAAAAATTACGAGAATTAAGTAAAAAAAAGAAAAAAATAGATGCATTTGAACTGTTTCTACTAACAATGTTTTGCTTAGAATGTTATCGAACATACGAACAAGTACGTGCGATCCAGCCCTGCATTTTATATTTTTTATTACTTTGGTAATGTAGGTGTTCGAAATTTAACAAATTTTAAGTTCAGAGCCGTTTTATAATTACAGACACTTTTTTCTAAATTTACTGTTTTACACTAAAAAAAATAGTAAACATCGGAGCCAATTCTCCCGGTTCGGAAATGAAATACCTATGTGCTAGTTTTCTTTATTTTGGAATAGGCATCTTGAAAAGTAACTTACGAAGCACCCCTCAAAATGAGAATTTGTGATATTTCCAATAAATAAAATAGGTAGATACCTATACATACCTATGTATGTTACCATTAAAAAGTTATCCACCAATTTTTGTTAAAAAAAAAAACATAATATGTACATACCTACTCTATCTATGTAGGTATCATAATTCAAAATTTTCCACTATCAAGAAGCATCAACTTGCTCAGATTTTTTTTATTATATGTATACATCAGTTTCAGGCACAAAATCCAAAATCCTCAAAAATATGATCATGAAAAACAATGCGTGGGTTACCTATCTACTCGACAGTGTATCTTGTCTACATACCACTTATATGTAGACAAAAATTGCTTCAAAAAATTCATAAAAAAAAATAAAACAAAAATTAGTTTTCTTTTATTTAGTATTTATTTTATTTATGATTAGCTTACACAGTAACAGTACACAAATAATATCTTATTTATAGTGCAGCTCTTAAGATGTACAATAGCTTCTAACATTAAATTCTAAAGCAAGTTGTTACAAAAACATTAAACAAAGATACAAAAAATAATTTCATATATTTACTTTTATAAGTTTCTAAAGAATAGTTCCATCTCTTTTCGCATTTCTTTCTCGCAATTTAAACTATCCAATTTCTCTAGGCAATGAAATCCAAATTCTTACAGAGCTGACGAAAAATTCGCGTTCGGAGGTCAAACAGCGAAAACGCGGAATCAAAGGATTGTAAAGATCCTCTGGTTCTCGGGTAAGGAGTATATCCGAAAAAATCAGAAACTGTGTGAAGTTTCATAAAGTTATCGAAGGTCGTACCAAGGAATCTTGAAACATATTGTGAAACTCTATCATAACGCCATATCCCATGAACATAACGTACACCACTATTGAAAACGACATTTAGTTTCCTTTTACTTACAGAGTCCACGTTGCGGAAAATTTCGCAACCATAGGTTAACAGCGGCAAGAATAGAGTTTTACTAAGAGCACTCTAGTTTTAGAAGGGATTATGTGCTGAATAGGCCAAAGCTTTAGCGACGGTGCTGTTAGCATAAAGATCCCAGGTAAGATTCCGATTGAACACTACACCCAAGTTCTTAGCAGAATCAACGTAAGCAATAGGGCTCTCCTTAAGAAGTAATTGTGGGAAGTAAGACAGATCAATTTTGCTCCTAGACACACAGAGACACTTTGATTTCATTGGGTTAAGCAGTAAACCATTTTCAGAAGACCAACGGTCAATAAGTTTTAAGTCTTCATTTATGCAGGCTGCATAATGCTCAATCATCCCAAGGGGACAGCTTCAAAACAACTGTGTATCGTCAGCGTACATGCAAATTGAGCATTGTGTTACGACTTTAGGAAGTTCATTAACATATATTGAAAAAAGCAGCGGACCAAGTATAGAACCTTGCGGAACACCACTAGTGACAGGCAGAAGGTGTGATAAAATATTATTTAGCTCGACTGCTTGCATTCGATTTGTTAAATATGAGAACAAAGGCGTGACTGCTGAATAGGAGAAATTGAATAGCCGGGATAGTTTCTCGCAAAGAAGGCAATTCACCATATCAAAGGCTTTAGAGAAATCTAGTAATACAAGGAATGTGACATTATCTAGATCGATTGTTTTTCTAATATGTTCAGATACGCTCAATAAGGCTGTTAAGCAGCTATTTTTCTTTCGAAATCCAGATTGTTAAGATGTCAGCAAGCTGAAACGCACAAGAAAAATATTAATTTGTTTTTGAATTACTTTTTCAAAAACCTTCGACAAAAACGGCAGTATAGAAATTGGTCTGAACTCGTCACCTTTTGAAGTCTTTGGGATAGGTGCTATTTTCGACCTCTTCCAATGTGTAGGAAACTCATTTGTAATTACGATCGAGTTAAAAATATGAGTGATATAAGGCAGAAGTATGGGAAGCAGAATTTTCAAAAAGGTAGGGTGTATTTTATCGAGTCCTATAGCAATAGCCTTGATATAGATAAGAGCCTCAACCACATCCTCTGCGGTTATAGAAGAAACAGAGAAATAGTATGAGTTTGAACTTGGAGCTGATAAATTTCTATATGCAAATTGTTCGGAAACTGAAAGACTGTTGACGGTTGGGTTTGTGACAAAGCGCTTGTTAAGATCGTTAATGTCCAAGTTTTCAAATTTTTCACAAGCAGACTTTCCAATACCAATATTTTTCAAATTTGTCCATACTTGTTTACTACCTCCTGAAATGTTAATGTGAGTAGAGTATAAACGAGCTTTAGCCTTACGGATTTCTTGAATAGTTTTGTTGCACAAAGTGGTATAGGTTTGATGAAGATTGTCAATATGAAATGTTTTACATCGCCTATACGCCAAATCACGTTGCTTCATCAAAGAAACCAAGGTTTGTTTTTTGAGGCACAGTTTTTGGTTCTTAAAGGTACATATCTATCGAAAAGGCAGTTAACTTTATTGCTCAGAAATTCAACTTGCCCAGAGGGCGAGGGAATTTCCAGTATGTAATTCCAGTAAACAACATTTGTATCAATTTCAAGAGCAGTATGATTAATGTTTTTAAAATCTCTATATTCGATCTGATGATATTGTGTTTCTATCTCCAGTTGATAGTCGAAAGCTAAAAAAGATTAAGTCGTGCTTCGAGAAAGCTGAAGCTAGATCAGACACAAAAAATAAATCCAACAACGTGGGATCCGAATTTGAGAAATGGTTAGGCATTATAATCGTATACCAGTAATACAAAGATTTCTAAGTCCTCTGTCAAATCAGAAACCATGCATTTATAAGAATTGTTTATTCTTTAAACACAATGGATGTGATAAGGGGGGTTCACATTCTCAAATATGCTGGACAAGCATGGCTTGATGATGTTCGATGGATTGAAGCCACTTTGCGTTCACATTTATCAAACAGGCTGTCAAACATTAGTTCTCTTTAGAATTTTGCCCATGTCGCGTCGGACGTTTTAATTGCAGCTCTTGTAATTGATCCAATTTTAGAAGATGAAGAGCAAGAAGAAAAAAAGGCAACTAAAAAAGCGGAAACAAATTTGAACTAAGCTGACGAAAAATTCGCGTTCGGAGGTCAAACAGCGAAAACGCGGAATCAAAGGATGATGTGATCGATTTGAATTTAAAAAACAAATTTGATTGTAAAGATCCTCTGGTTCTCGGGTAAGGAGTATATCCGAAAAAAACAGAAACTGTGTGAAGTTTCATAAAGTTATCGAAGGTCGTACCAAGGAATCTTGAAACATATTGTGAAACTCTATCATAACGCCATATCCCATGAACATAACGTACACCACTATTGAAAACGACATTTAGTTTCCTTTTACTTACAGAGTCCACGTTGCGGAAAATTTCGCAACCATAGGTTAACAGCGGCAAGAATAGAGTTTTACTAAGAGCACTCTAGTTTTAGAAGGGATTATGTGCTGAATAGGCCAAAGCTTTAGCGACGGTGCTGTTAGCATAAAGATCCCAGGTAAGATTCCGATTGAACACTACACCCAAGTTCTTAGCAGAATCAACGTAAGCAATAGGGCTCTCCTTAAGAAGTAATTGTGGGAAGTAAGACAGATCAATTTTGCTCCTAGACACACCGAGACTTTTTGATTTCATTGGGTTAAGCAGTAAACCATTTTCAGAAGACCAACGGTCAATAAGTTTTAAGTCTTCATTTATGCAGGCTGCATAATGCTCAATCATCCCAAGGGGACAGCTTCAAAACAACTGTGTATCGTCAGCGTACATACAAATTGAGCATTGTGTTACGACGTTAGGAAGTTCATTAACATATATTGAAAAAAGCAGCGGACCAAGTATAGAACCTTGCGGAACACCACTAGTGACAGGCAGAAGGTGTGATAAAATATTATTTAGCTCGACTGCTTGCATTCGATTTGTTAAATATGAGAACAAAGGCGTGACTGCTGAATAGGAGAAATTGAATAGCCGGGATAGTTTCTCGCAAAGAAGGCAATTCACCATATCAAAGGCTTTAGAGAAATCTAGTAATACAAGGAATGTGACATTATCTAGATCGATTGTTTTTCTAATATGTTCAGATACGCTCAATAAGGCTGTTAAGCAGCTATTTTTCTTTCGAAATCCAGATTGTTAAGATGTCAGCAAGCTGAAACGCACAAGAAAAATATTAATTTGTTTTTGAATTACTTTTTCAAAAACCTTCGACAAAAACGGCAGTATAGAAATTGGTCTGAACTCGTCACCTTTTGAAGTCTTTGGGATAGGTGCTATTTTCGACCTCTTCCAATGTGTAGGAAACTCATTTGTAATTACGATCGAGTTAAAAATATGAGTGATATAAGGCAGAAGTATGGGAAGCAGAATTTTCAAAAAGGTAGGGTGTATTTTATCGAGTCCTATAGCAATAGCCTTGATATAGATAAGAGCCTCAACCACATCCTCTGCGGTTATAGAAGAAACAGAGAAATAGTATGAGTTTGAACTTGGAGCTGATAAATTTCTATATGCAAATTGTTCGGAAACTGAAAGACTGTTGACGGTTGGGTTTGTGACAAAGCGCTTGTTAAGATCGTTAATGTCCAAGTTTTCAAATTTTTCACAAGCAGACTTTCCAATACCAATATTTTTCAAATTTGTCCATACTTGTTTACTACCTCCTGAAATGTTAATGTGAGTAGAGTATAAACGAGCTTTAGCCTTACGGATTTCTTGAATAGTTTTGTTGCACAAAGTGGTATAGGTTTGATGAAGATTGTCAATATGAAATGTTTTACATCGCCTATACGCCAAATCACGTTGCTTCATCAAAGAAACCAAGGTTTGTTTTTTGAGGCACAGTTTTTAGTTCTTAAAGGTACATATCTATCGAAAAGGCAGTTAACTTTATTGCTCAGAAATTCAACTTGCCCAGAGGGCGAGGGAATTTCCAGTATGTAATTCCAGTAAACAACATTTGTATCAATTTCAAGAGCAGTATGATTAATGTTTTTAAAATCTCTATATTCGATCTGATGATATCGTGTTTCTATCTCCAGTTGATAGTCGAAAGCTAAAAAAGATTAATTCGTGCTTCGAGAAAGCTGAAGCTAGATCAGACACAAAAAATAAATCCAACAACGTGGGATCCGAATTTGAGAAATGGTTAGGCATTATAATCGTATACCAGTAATACAAAGATTTCTAAGTCCTCTGTCAAATCAGAAACCATGCATTTATAAGAATTGTTTATTCTTTAAACACAATGGATGTGATAAGGGGGGTTCACATTCTCAAATATGCTGGACAAGCATGGCTTGATGATGTTCGATGGATTGAAGCCACTTTGCGTTCAGATTTATCAAACAGGCTGTCAAACATTAGTTCTCTTTAGAATTTTGCCCATGTCGCGTCGGACGTTTTAATTGCAGCTCTTGTAATTGATCCAATTTTAGAAGATGAAGAGCAAGAAGAAAAAAAGGCAACTAAAAAAGCGGAAACGAATTTGAACTAAGGAATAGTTAAAAAAAACATCCAAAATTTTCTTCGTTTAATTTGTTGGACTGTTTTTTAGGTTTGTTTTTTATAAGATTCACTTTTAATTTGCCATGTCTTTGGAAAACCCTGATATAATTCAAAATTTTTTTTCCAAAATTCTGAATTTCCTCTTAAAGCCATTTTTCTTTTCGTTTGATGCGCACAGGTTGACAATTTTTTTCAGAATGAAATTTCCTACTGTATCAAGACAGCAAAATATCAAAATATTTTGATATGGTTTGATGGAGCGTTCACATTTTCAAATTCGAGTCAATCAAGGCATGTTTGTCCAGCAAATTTGAAAATATGGACCCCCCTATACGATAACGATACGTGGGCTAGGCCGCTACTCCATTAGAAATATTTATTTCGGCCATTATTTCAGACACTACTTTATATTTCTTTGCTATGTGGGCAAAAATAAATCGTGAAATTTCATTCTTCTCCAAGAACCTAACAGTTTCGTAGCGAAAGAATTTATAGCCCCCTTGAGAAAGAAATCTAATATAAGCCGGGTTTCTAGTTTAAATTTAAATTAAAAAAAACTGCCCAGTTTCTGCCTCTACTACCAAAATGTAGGGCTCTTCGAAGCAAAACTTCCAAGACATATAATAATTCCCTATCTTTGCCATACGATGTTTTTGGCCTGAATGAGACTTGGCTTAATGCTTCAATTTTAGACACAGAGCTTTTTGATAGCGAGTTCTTAGTTTACCGAAAGGATCGTCATGTTGATATTATGAAATCAGTTGGTGGCGGAGTACTTATTGCTGTAAGGAGTAATTTCTGCTCTACACAAATAGTCTTCCCATTCAATCTGACAATTGAACTATTGTGCGTCAAGTAACAAAACAAATAAGGCTAAGGAATCCTTAGTCGTATTTGTTTTAAATGTTTATATTCCACTTAGAAGTCGTGTTTCAGTATACACTGAACTCTCTTTAGCACTCGATTTAATTTTTAGCTTAGCTAGCCTTGGGAGTTATATCCTTCTATTAGGGGATTTTAATCTTCCTCGCATTGATTAGGTTCCCTCTGATGACGAATCCTATTTTGAAGCTTCCACAAGTTCACCCCAACAGGAGCTCCAAATGTTGGATAATATTATCTCTACGGATTTATATCAAGTTAGCTCTATACACAATTTTAAAGATAGACAACTCGACCTTGTATTCTCATCTGACGCCGTTAGTACAGTACTGGTAGAATCAACTTCTGCTTTATCTAACATAGATCATTTTCACCTGCCTCTTGACATTTTTCTTGACTGTTCCCATACTATTGACTTTCGCAAAGGTGGTTTTTAAAGCTCTTGGATAGTTTAATATAATCCCGTATAGAACATTTACCGATTTCAAATGATCTTGACTTAACTATCTCAAGCTTCTATTCCATTTTGATGAGTAGCATTAATGAAACAGTTCCAAAAAAAGATCTATTCCCTCTAATTCTTCTTGTCATCCTTGGTTCACAAAAGAACTGAAATGTATCCGAAATACAAGAAATAAGGCTTGGAAAAAATACATTAGGTTCATGATGGTAGAGAATCAAGTAGTTTACATTTCCCTTTTTGAAGTATTCCAAAAACTCTTGTTCGAACTCTATAGCGAATATCTGGAAACCATGGGGCGTTCTTTGAAGTTAGACCCGAAAAATTTCTGGAAATTTATAAATTCTAAAAAGGAATGTGACGGCTATAAAGTAGATCTCAAGTATAATGACGTTATCTTAAGTACAACTTTTGAAATCTGTGAGGGATTCGCAAGTAATTTTAGCCAATCCTTCATTGATTCACCTGTAGTTGTTGACGAAAACTATTTTCATTTTTTACGAAATTGTCCTCAAGTATCATTTGACAATATTACAATAGAGCTTCAAAAAATGTTGACCTTTTTGTCACATTTAAAAGAGGATTATTCTATTGGACCTGATGGAATACCACCTGCTATATTAAAAAAATGTAAGTCCATTTTAGCTCTTCCTCTGAGAAATATTTTTGAATTATCTTTGAAATTAGGTAAATTTCCTTCAGTTTGGAAAAATGCATTTATAACCCCAGCATTTAAAAAGGGAGTTAATACCAATATTATCAACTACAGACCAATTTCTTAACTTTCTTACATTCCAAAGTTGTTCTAACAAGTTGTTTGTGATAGTTTGACATTTATATGTAAAAATATTATCTGTAACCAACAACATGGTTTTATACTGAAACGTTCTACTGTTACTAATCTAGTTGTATTTTTGAATAAATGTTTTAACTGTTTGGAAAGTGGTCAAGAAGTTGATTGTGTATGCACAGACTTTTTGAAAGCTTTTGATCAATTATCTCATGAGATTATCAAGTTTAAACTTAATTCATACGGGCTTCATCCATCTTTCATCAAGCGGATATCCTCGTATCTTGAAGATAGGTTATATCAAGTCAAATTCAGAAATTCTTACTCAAGGCCTTTATTGCCAAATCAGGTGTTCCACAGGGAAGCCATCTTGGACCATTGCTCTTTACTTTGGCTATTAATGATGCTCCTCTTTGTGTACGCAATAGCGAAATTCTTATCTTTGCAGACGATATGAAGATTTATAAAAATATATCACCTCCAAAGGATCGAACTCTATTGCAAGAGAATATTAACCACTTTGTCTTGTGGTGTGAAAAGAACAGTTTGATTCTTAACCAGACAAAATGTCAAACAATGACATTTTCAAAAAAACGTTCTCCTTCTTCTTATCTCACGGCACATTTTAACTCGTGTTATAACTGTAAGTTACCTTGGAGTTCTCTTTACGCCCAATTTAGACTTTTCTGCCCATATTAATATCATCGTTAACAAAGCCAATTCAATGTTAGGCTTTAAGAAGCGTTGGTCCAAAGAATTTGTTGATCCAAATGTTACCCGTGCTTTATACAACTGCTTGGTTCGTCCCCATCTGGAGTATGCATCGCAGGTTTGGACTCGTTTTTACGATATTCATATTGAGAGATTAGAATCTGTTCAAAGAAGCTTTACTCGTTTCGCATTTAAAGGGCTTCAGTGGAGTGATTCTTCTAATGCCCTCCCTTATGCCCAACGTTCATCTATTCTTCAAATGCAAACACTTGCACAGAGAAGAACTAACAATGATTTGGTATTCTTCCACCAAATAATAACTGGCATCACATCTGCACCAGACGTACTATGTTCAGTTTTTTTTAATTATCGGGGACGAGGTTATAACCTCCGTGAATATACTCAAAACCAGTGCTCCACGCTCCTAAATGTTTTTGTTTCATATTATGTTCTTATTTTGTTTTTGACGTAATATTATTTGTTTATATTCTCAATTTGTTCTTGTGTAAGTGTTATTTGTAATAGAGTTTGCCTACTAACAACCAACACTGCACTAAATGATGAGCCAGTGGTATAACACAGTTTGCTGTGTTGGCAAACCATTGGTCGGAAGACGGAGCTTGTTATAAGCTCTCTTCCAATTCTGATAGTGTGAAAAAAAGAAGCGCTAAGCGCTTTATGTACTTTAGAATAGGTATTATCTGTCTCATCTGCACAATTTATGTGGGATGTCATGAAACGTCAAATTTTATTTCGCCGTTTATTTTTTCTGAGAAGACAAGAAATAAATACATATTCTTATGTCTAAAATAAAAAAAAATCCACACATAAGGAGCCTCCACAAGAAATATTGACTACATGACACATTTCTTGCAATCATTTATTTCAAGTGGAACCCTAGGGTTAAAGAGTTCTTATTTAAATTAGTGCCAAACCATGAATAAAAGAAAACGAGATTACGACACTTCTTTTGTTGTCTTATTTTATTGGCGTCATATGGGAAAAACAAATCTGTAAATTGTTGTTTCTCCGATGTGGATTAATGGCTTTTTTTCTCGTGTGACATCAATAAAATAAGACAAAAAAGAAGTGTCGTAATCTTTTATTCGTTGATTCGTGTTGTCAAACTATGAGGAGGATACAATTCATGTCGTCACCTTATATTTAATTAATAGATAAAGTAATTGAAAATCAGTTAGCATCAATATTATTTTCCTATATCTCGTCGTGAAAAGATTCATCGCATTGAATTGGGAAATTTTGACAGTAAATCTTGTATTATTTTCTTGAGCATTGTGAATCATTTCTTTGCCAAATCTCCGATGAAATTGTCGGTCCATTGTCACTTGTGTAACGATTATATAATTACTAAATTTTTGTGGCAGGCCCACTTACAATCGTGGTCCGAATTGCTGAACCATTAAAAGTGATGTTTGACAGTTTGATAAATAAATAGACCCGAAAACCCTTCTGTCATTCGCATTTGCCTACGCAAGTAACTTTTCCGTTCATCTTCCAATAGACACATTGATAAAAACGCACACAAGAATCATTTCTGTTCATCTTATCTTACAGCCTTAGTAATTAATTTTTGTTTTGTTTTCAATTTCACAACTATTCATGGATAGAGTGCCAAATGTACAAATACAATAATGTACAAAAATGGGTGTTGGGGGGTGAAACGTACAAAATTTACCAATATTGGTATGACTTATTTTTGTTTGACAGTATTTTTGACGAATGTGAACCAATATATACAGTAAGTCCTCCATCCCAACCACAATCTAATCTACAACCAATGCATTTTTACTCACTGGGCAGATACCTCTGCAATTTTCCAAATTGAGAAATTTTGTCTACCCCGCCACGGCATACGAGTTAAAAATCGCTAAATGAAATTGTATGATGTAAACGCAATCAACCGAGGCGAAATGTCGATTACGATCTTTCACTCTAGAAGATAAGGAGATAAAAAGAGAGAGTATGAATTTTTATTTGACACCGTCGCTTACCCTAGGCCTCCACTTGAAATAAATGATTGCAAGAAATGTGTCATGTAGTCAATATTTCTTGTGGAGGCCCCTTATGTCTAGATTTTTTTTATTTTTAGACATAAACATCTGTATTTATTTCTTGTCTTCTCGGAAGAAATAAACGGAGAAATAAAATTTGACGTTTCATGACATCCCACATAAATCGTGCAGATGAGACAGATTATACCTATTCTAAAGTACATAAAGCGCTTAGCTCTTCTTGGAGAAGAATGAAATTTCGAGATTCATTTTTGCCCACATAGCAAAGAAATATAAATTATTAGTAGTAGTGTCTGCAATAATGGCCGAAATAAATATTTCTAATGGAGTCGCGACCTTAGGTTGATGGATTAAATAAACAAAAATATTTTTTGCTTATATTTTTGAGAGACGCAAACGTGGATTTGTTGGTGTGAACACAAATTTGAAATCTTGACCCTAGGCCTCCACTTGAAATAAATGATTGCAAGAAATGTGTCATGTAGTCAATATTTCTTGTGGAGGCCCCTTATGTCTGGATTTTGTTTATTTTTAGACATAAGAATCTGTATTTATTTCTTGTCTTCTGAGAAGAAATAAACGGAGCAATTAAATTTGACGTTTCATGACATCCCACATAAATCGTGCAGATGAGACAGATTATACCTATTCTAAAGTGCATACATAAAGAAGGGTACATATTATCGAACCCGCGTGACGTTCTTGTACGATATCGAACATGCGTGAAAAGTTTCGGGTACACATTTATCCGTCCGCCAAACAAAATTTTCATTTTCATTTCAAGATATAGGTCAATAAACACATCAAAATATTATTTTTCTTATTCCATATTGACAAAGATTCAAATATGAACTAACAACAAAAATATGAATGTTGCTCGTTGAATGATTTGCATACACATTATCGATCAAGATCGCTGCCTGACAGGCAATATCAAAACATTTTGTGAGCAGTCCCACATGCGTGTCATGCCATCATGCAAATTTTCGATCATGAGCAAAACTGTCACACAGGTTCGATAATGTGTACCCTACTTAAAGCACACATGAATCAAACAAAACAAAATTCCGACACTTCGTTCTTTGTCTTATTTTATTGACGTCACCAGAGATCAAAATCCATTATTCCACAAATAACAACAATTTGCAGATTTTAGATCTCTAATGCCGTCAATAAAATAAGAAAAACAAAGAAGGGTCGTAATCGTGTTTCCTTTGATTCATGTAAAGCGCTTAGAGCTTCTTGGCGAAGAATGAAATTTCACGATTTATTTTTGTCCACATAGCAAAGAAATATAAATTTTTAGTCCAGTCGATCTCGTACTGTGGAAGTGTTAAGACGTTTTCGGCTTCCCAGTTCTTCCAATTAATATTCGTGTGTGAGCTTAAGTTCTAAATTAAATCAAAATTTCACAAGTGGTGCAGTAGCACAGGGATAGAGTGGCCGACCGAGAATCCGAGGGTCGCCAGTTCGATTCCCAAGAGGGCATCAGAACTTTATCAGCTTTTTTTCACAACCGTGAAGTAGTTAACTTTATTGGTTGGGAAAACGAGCAAAGGAGGAGGAGTTTAAGCACCGGGGCATCGAAAGGTGTCCTAGGGCCAATGAGGTCAGCGATGGCATCAGCTGAGGGAACATCGAAAGATGTTCCAACTACAAGCAGTGATTCTGCAGCAACAACATCAACAGCAATAACAACAACGGCAACATCATCCGATGCTAATCAAAAGCGCAGAAAGAGGATCAAGTGCGCACCAAATTTGGTAAAAAGGAGATCCACGGCCACCTCAGCAAAGCTGCCAGCTGGGGTGCATACGTCCGATATAGACGAGACGTCAGAGGCAGCAAGACAAACCGAGTTAGACACTTCACCCGAAGAGGGTATAGCATATATGTCTGAAGAAGGAGAAGGGCACTTCACGACGGGCGATAGTACTGCCTTCGTGAACCTCTCCACATCAGAGGCGTCATCTGAGGAGGACGAACAAAGAATGTTCGCCCAAATTGATGCTTTGGAGGCAGAAATAGAAAAGATAAAAAGTAAAGTTAAGGCCAGCCAAGAAGCGCGCCGAGCGAGGCAACTAAAAGAACTCGAAGAAAAAGAACAACAACAGAAAAAAGAACAAATACAAAAACAACAGCCACAGCAGCAGCCAAAACAACAACGGCAAAAACAACAACAACAACAGCAACAGCAGCAGACACAAGTCCAGAAACAACCGCAAGAAAAACAGCAGCAGCAGATTCAAAAGCAGCAGAATCAACAGCCGCAGAAAAATCAGTCTCAGCAGCAGCAGCCACAGCCGCCGATCATGAAAAAAGAAAAGGTGCCACCCATTAATACTTATAAAATGGAGTTACAGGATACCATAAATCTATGTAAGTTGACCATAGGTCAAAATTTTACTATTAAAAGATTAAATAACGATAGGCATGCTATCCAGTGCTTCACACTGGAACAGCACAAAAAAATTAAAGAGTTGCTGAAAGAAACTACTACCGAATTCTTTAGTTTCACTCCTAAAACCGAAAAATTTCAAACGGTCCTTTTGAAGGGCATAGATTCCTACACGGAACCACAGGTGCTCTTAAATGAACTCCGCCAAAAAGCGAATGACGATCTCGACTTTATCGGGGTCAAGCCGTTCGCTACAGTTAGAGCTAGGCGGGAGAAGCGGAGTCTTCCCTTCTTCCTCGTTCAACTTTCACCCAGCAGCAAACTGGATAGTTTGAGGAGTATATCCGTCCTCAACTGCCAGGTTGTAACTTGGGACAAATTAAAAAGGCGCGGCGACATGCTTCAATGCATGCGCTGCCAAAGGTTCGGCCACGCCGCAGCAAACTGCGAAATGCAGTCACGCTGCGTTAAGTGTGGAGAGAACCACAATGCAGATGAATGCAAGTTAGGAAAAGAACGGGTCGAAGATAGGACCCAGCTTAAATGTGTACTCTGCCGAGGCGCCGGACACCCCGCTAATTATCGGGGATGCCCGACGTTTCAGCTTATAAAAAACAATAAAGCAGCAAAGCAAACAGTGGTAGAAAAGCGTCCAACAGTGCGCCCTCCTACAACAACGTCCGTCAACCCCCAAATTTCTTACGCCCAAATGGCGTCAGGAAGGGGAAGCACGGTACAGCCTACACCAAAGGTCGCCCAACAGGCCCCCGTGCCTAAGGCGCCGGCGGCACAGGCGGATATTATGGGCGTTCTACTGGCCATCCAGGGCCAGTTGAACGGCCTCCAAAACCAGATCAGGGAGCAGGCGACTAGGGTGGATTATCTCTACTCTGTTTTGCCGAGCTTAACGCAACTTAGAGGTTAAGGGCGCGCTGCCGGAGAGGCCCTTTAAGATCCTAGCTGTGAATGTAAATTCATTGATTAGGACCGAACGTAGAGCGAATTTATTCCAATTGCTTAAAGACATAAGTCCAGATGTGTTTATGGCTAGCGAAACTAAGCTTAACCAGAAACATAAATTGACTAACAACAATTACAATATCGTAAGAAGAGACCGACCCAACTCCACGCAAGGAGGAGGCGTCGCAATCTTTATACGTAAAGGCATTAGTCATAAGGTAATATATAATAGTGATGTGCGAAAATTTCGGACGTTAGAGGCATGCATCATATGCATTCATCTCCAACAGGGGAAGCGAATGTATGTGATCGCTGCCTATGCACCGGAAACACCTCAGCCCACGCAGTTTATAACAGAGCTTGAAAAGCTTTTTGAATGCTTAAGATTGAGCTCGGAAGAGAATTACTATATATTGGCGGGTGATTTAAACGCCAAGCACACAGATTGGGGAAATCAAATACAAAATCCTCGAGGTAACCATCTATTTAATTGGATGGGTCGATACAACCTTGAGTATCGCATCGATCTTCTAGCCACAGACAGGCCATCGTTCCCAAGAAGCGGTGCCTATCTGGATCTATTGCTTAAAGACGCAAGACTAACAATTACTGACGCTGTGGGTCAAAGGCCAAGAAATTGTTTACGAACGATCGAGTACGACAGTGACCACTGCGGACTCGCAGCCGTAATACAACTTCCGAACCAGCTTATGGAGTTGGAGGAGTATGTGCCTGTGCATACTTACAATTACAGTAAGGTGCGCTGGCCACGTTTCTCCAATGCCTTATTGAGTGAATTACGTTCAAATGGTATATCCCCACCAAATGACAGGAACCTAACAAATACTGAAATCGACAGATACTTAGAACAAATTGACGAAACGATTCTACGAACAATGAACAGAACAATACCGAAATACAAAGAACGTAACGCAACTGACATGTACCGTAACGCGACAATTGACGCACTTCACAGACAAAAAAGTGGACTACTGACAAGACTAAAACGCTTGTACAGGCGGTTTACTGATACACGAGACCTGGAGATTAGGACACTGAAGTCGTCCATCAAAAACATCAACCAATTGATCAAAGAAAATTATAGATTGGCTATTAATTCGTTCTGGGACAATAAAATTCGTGCCGTTAACTCCAGCGACCCAAGTATGTTCCCAAAAATTAATAAGATTTTTAGAAGAAAGGATCAAAACGATCTTCCGTGTCTTAAGCTCCAGAGGACGACAGAGAACAGAGACGTACTTCTGACAGCAGGCATAGACCCAGAGGATGCCGTATTGGACGATGACCTCTATATAATCGAAGATCCGCAGGAGAGAGTGGAGGCTGTGGGGGCTGCTTTCCAGCAAGTGTACAAGGTGAATGCTAGCATTCGCCCGAATCATGACCTGGAGAACAGAGCTCTGCTTCATCACTTATGGCTCCGGAACGATATAACCGAATGGCGATCTGAGAACCTTGGTTTTACCAGGTTTAATGATGAAGATTTGGCAAACGCCATAATCGCCGACCGAAATGGGCCCAGCCCCCTGTTAATTTCGAAGAATGAGCTCCAGCTCATCTTCGATTCATTAAAGAAAAAGAAGTCTGCAGGACTCGATGGTATATCCAACGTTGTACTACGACATTTGCCTCAAGAAGCAGTTGACATTTATACCACACTGTTTAACAACGCGCTGAATAATGCATATTATCCAGTGCGGTGGAAGACAGCTGTGGTGCACCCTCTCCCAAAAAAGGGAAAGGACAACTCCAATCCGGCGAATCTCCGGTCGATAAGTCTTCTTCCGAGTATCAGCAAAGTGTTTGAAAAGGTTATTAATAGAGCCCTGTTCAAATGGGCGGAGGACAAAAATATCATCCCGGATAATCAGTTCGGTTTTAAGGCGGGACATGACACAATTCATGCCGCGTCTAAACTTGTTTCTGATATCCAATGGAACAAAACTAAAAAACAGTGTACGGGTGCCTGTCTGGTTGATTTGGAGAAGGCCTTCGACACCGTATGGTTAGAAGGTCTCTATCTAAAGCTAACCAGACTAGGTATAAGTAAACCTCTATTGTATATGCTTTATGACATGCTAAATGGTAGAAAGTTTGTTGTCAAGAGTGGCAATGTAACTTCTACTGCAATTTTTAATATTAATAATGGTCTTCAGCAGGGAGCGGTTAACTCGCCGATTCTATTCAACATTTACACCAGTGATCTGATAGGTAGTCTAACTCAGGCAATTGCGTACGCCGACGATCTAATTGCGTACAGAACAGCTCATACAGTTGAGGTCATCAAAAGTCTCTTGCAGAGTGACTTCGACAAGATTCAGCGATATTGTGATGACTGGAAGTTGAAAATCAACTTCCAGAAATCAGAAACTATTTTGTTTAGGACTCCGCTGTCTAGCGCCTCAAGGGATACGAGAAAGAACTGGCGCAAGCTGGTGATCGTAGGGCCACATGGACATCCACTGGCGAGTAAAAGTGTAGTAAAGTACCTTGGCATCTGGTTGGATCAGTACCTGTATTTCGACAGACATATAGGTGCTGCTTTGGCCAGGGCTAGGGGAGCCTTAGCCTTGACAAAACGACTGTTTTATAGCAGCCGTCTTGACAGCAGGGTGAAGGTGATTTGCTACATGGCCCTCATCAGGCCGATGATTGCCTACGGATGCCCGGTGTGGTTCAACGTTGCCCCATCTCAAATGGAAAAGATTCGGGTGTTTGAGAGGCAATGTCTTAGACGTTGCCTTGGATTACACAGAACACCAGAGTCGGAGTACACAAGATATTATTCCAACCAGGTTCTATACAACGGAGCCAACATAAACAGAATAGATAATTTTTTGTTCAAGCTGATTCGGGGTCACGTTGCAAGAGCGATGTCCTCAACTAACAGCTTAATTTTTGGGGCTTATTACCCCAATAACGAATATTTTGAGAGTGCGCGGTTAAGTGGTTACATCCCTCCTGAGGCATTCCTCTATTTAGACAGTCGAGGGCTGATACAGGATGGAGGGGCGGTTCCGCTCATCTACCACGTCAGCCGGAAAACTGTGGATAGGCGACTCCTGTATAGTCGAGACGTCATCGCTCAAGGTGGAGAAGAGCGCCTTCGGTTCAGTAGGACTGTGTCCAATCGGGACCGGAGGGATAGGGCGAAACAGGAGAACCAGTTCTGGTGGCTCTCTGAACAGCATCGTGATATTTAAAGTCGATGAAGATGATATATCTTGGCCGACTTACATAGATTTAGGGCATTAGGTATAGGTAACAGTCAGGGTGGCACCAAAAAAAAAATTAAAAATATGTATGTATGCGGGGGCATGCGTGCATGTATCTGCGTGTCTGTACATGTGTGTGCGTACGTATATGTATGTGCGTATGTACATGTGTGGGTGGGTTGCATGCTAGTGTGTGTCTGCATGCATATAAAAAATAAACAAAAAAAAAATTAAAAAACGAAAAAAATGCTGCTGTGGCTGTTCTAGTTTTTAAGTAGTTATAAGTATTATTAGGTATTTTAAGTAGTTTAAGTTATTTTTAGTTAGTATAAGTTAGTTTTATTTAGTTTTAATTATTTTTAATATATATTTAAGTTTAGTTTATAGGTAAAAAAAAAAAAAAAAAAAAAAAAAAAAAAAAAAAAAAAATGATCAGATACCAAGTTTTCTGTATAAAAGTTTCTTGAAATATAAAATAAATAAAAAAAAAAAAATTTAGATTTAATTAAAATAGTTTTTAGGTCGAAAGACATTAGTTGTAAGAGTTATTGTTTAATTTAGAGCGCCCGTAAAGGGCCAGTAAATTAGTTGTAAGTTATTGATAATTAGGCTAGTTTTAAACATTTTTGTCTAGCTTTAAGATAGTTATAAGTTAATATGAAATAAAAATGAATTTAAAAAAAAAAAAAAAAAAATAAATTTTTAGTAGTGGTGTCTGCAATAATGGCCGACATAAATATTCCTAATGGGGTCGCGCCTGAAAGTTTTCTACGTACGTTGCGGGTAAAACAATGTTTATGGACTGCCATCTGACGTGCAACGACTGATATGTATGTATGCATTATGCGACTCGCTGAGGATTTTTTTTGTTGGTACGATTGTTTGTGGATTCTCATTCTGTAGGTATAGCTAGCTACATGAATTGTGTGTGTATATTCAATGAGAAATAATTTTTTTTGTTTGTTATTGATTGATTTTCTTTTGTAGGTGTGATTGCGATTTTTTGTTGGTAGTTTTGTTGATGTTCGTGTACATTTAACATTAGTGTATATTGTGCTGTATTAATGTGTGTAATGTTTAAGTCGATGGTATCGTTGCCAAAGTTTCAGTAGGTATTTCATAGATTTAAATAGGTATACGGAGTAGTACAATATATGTAATGTAAAATTACTGTACCATGAATCAAAGTTCGAACGACGCGACGGTGACGTTTGTATAATTGGAAGATGGGGTCGTTATGGGCGATGTATTATTGCAAGTTCGGGGCTGGTATAAAAAAAAGTCAACTTCATTGCTCTCTGACCGGTTTCCATGAAATTGAAATATGTTTTAGTTGGCATAGAATTATGAAAGAAAAAATTGTTTCAAATTATGGAAGTTTTACTCCTTGCGCGTGTACATAAGTACACATACTCTTTTTTTTTCATAATACTATGTCAGCTAAAACATATTTCAATTTAATGGAAACCGGTTACACATTTTTTTGACAGCTCCATAGACATTTTTACCCGCAACGCTGCAAAAGAAGTTTCACTTCAAATGTTTTACTTCAAATTGTATTTTATTTTTTATTTATTAATGCATATATTTATAATAAAAATTTAAAAAAAAAAAAAAAATAGGTTCTGCTTTTCACATTTTTAATAATTTTTTTATTCAAATGCAGAAAATGAAGCTTCTTTTACTCGTCACGAGTAGTTTTTTTTCAGTTGGAATCAAAAATGATTGATGTACATTGATTGTAGATACTTTTGGAATTCTATAAAGCTTTACACGATTCCAATCAAAATAGAAGCTTAGAAGTGACCAGCCACAAGATGTTTGATTTTTCGCATTCTCACAAAAAATGCGAAAAACGAAATTGAAATTTTCATTTTTTGCTTTGGTGCTATTCGTTTTTCCTCTTTTCTTGCATTCCTCGTCACGAATCGAGTATAAACAATTTAATTAGAGTTCCGACCGACCAGCGAACGATTTCGTTTCAATAAAAACATCGATCTGGTGTCGATCCGCCGGCAATTTTTTTCAAATTAAAACCAATTTTTTTCTGGAAAAACAGATCCGTATTGAATCTCTTTTTGGAGACATATTCAAAATGGATCTGTACAGAGATTCTTACATACACTACAATATTTATTTTGAAGTTTCTCAATTGTTGTGTTGTCAATTAATTTTTATTTTGTGTACAGTAAAAATAAATTAATATTATTAAAAAACTAAAATATTGTTAAAAACTCTTGGAAACAAATTATTAAAAAAGTGGATTAAGGAATACCCCCGCGGCGGAATAAGAAAATAGAATCGAAATAATGATATATTAACGAATTGAAAATTTGTTTTTTTAGTGCTGCCAAGCACCACACACAGTCACAAAAAGAGATTAGATCCCAAATCGTTCTTTTCAAAACCAAAAAGTATTGGTAAATAAATAAAGGTTTTATATAAGACAGGCTTACAGATCAGTAATTTACGAATGTAAATAAAACTATTTCATTCTTTCTCGACGTTTCGTTGGGGTTTTCCAACTTTTTCAAGAGACTGGTTTATTGAACTGTAAAAAATTCCATTATACCTACAATTATTTTTCTTTTTGAACAATTTTGCTTACTTTACATTAGTGGTATAATTTATATTTAGACATCACTTTTAGGTTGAACATTAAATACAAAGAAGAAAATAAATAAATAAATAAATATGTACGTTAAACACTAAACAATAAGACAGATAAGAACTTAAATGCTAATATCACAGAACTTTTTTTATGGCCACACTGTAATTTGACTTTATGTTGTCTTTGTCTTCTTTCGGATTCATTGCTTTCGTCAGTTTTTCTTGTATCCTCAAGCTTTCTATAGTGTACCTTGTATTTTCTCTTTTTGTTTGTCTAATATTTTGACATTTTCAAAATCAGCTGTGTGCTGTGTATCATTTATGTGTTGCGCTAAGCGTGTTGTTGTTTTGTTCTTCCTTATATCTGCTTTATGTTGGGCTATCCTCACTCCGAGCGCCCTTTTCTTCGTTCCTATATACACAAGATCACAATTGTCATTTGAATTACCTAAACATCCAATTTGGTAGACCACATTGTATTGTTGTTCCTTTTCAATTGGTGTTTTCGTGTTTGAGAAAAGCTTTCTTAACGTGCAGTTTGCCTTGTAAGCAAATGTCATTTTAGTGGTGTCTTGCTTGATGATTTCGTGAAGAATTTTCCAGTGTGTTAGTTTTGGTATATAGGGAACACTGAAAAATGCTTTGGAGTTGCCAGCTTCAATTTCTGTTATAGATTTTTTGTTTTTCTTTAAATTATTAATATTTTGATTAATTTTGTTATTTATTATTTCATGTATTATGTAGCAGGGATAATTATTCATTTTAAGTATGTTTTTTATTTTCAATATATTTCCTTCGTGAAATTGCTTATCGCTTATATCGATAACCTTGTTAGTAAGGTTTGTTAACGTGTTAATTTTTTGGCTCATCGGTTGCGTTGAATGAAAATTCATCATTCGGCCAGAAGATGTTTCCTTAGAGAACCAGTCAATAATTATTTTGTTGGCTTGTCGATGAAGTTTTGTGTCCAGATAAGGTAAGCACTTATTGTGCTCTATTTCAATCGTGAATTGTAAGTTCTTGTGATAATTATTTATTGTTGTTAATATAATATCTATATTCTGATTTTTTATTATTGCGAAAATGTCATCTACGTATTTCACAATCAATTTTATATTTGTGTTTGTTTTCTTTAAATCGTCTAAGGTATTATCAAGTAGATTGTCAAGTACGATGTCAGCGATGGTAGGGGAAAGCGGATTTCCCATAGGCATTCCAAACGTTTGAAGATAGATCTTGTCTTCAAATTTGAAATAATTATTATCTCTCAAACAGAATTCTAATATTTATAAGTATTGTGGTTTTGGAATTTGTGTTGATAATTTTATAGTATCCCATTGTTTCATTATATTTTTGATAGCTAAATATGTGGAAATGTTGGTGAAAAGGGATATCGCATCGAACGAAACGAGTATATCATCTTCTTCCAAAATTATATCATTCAATTTTTCTTTTAGCTGATAGGAGTTTTTGATATTATAATTGGGTGAAATAATATTCTTCAAAGTTTCACCAATATGTTTGGAAAGCTGGTAGCACGGAACATTAAATGAAGATGAAATAGGCCTCAAAGGGAGATCAGGTTTGTGTAAATAAAAAATGCTTATTCCATGTCTAATACATGAGTTTACTGAGGGCCAGTTGTACACATGTGGTTTAAATATTTGAACAGTGATTCTGGCATTTTAACTCAATCTAATTGAGTTTAACAATAATTCAAGATACAAGTATGTAAACGAAGTCTCACACATTTTAACCCATCGTTGAACCGCAGTTCATCCACCAAAATCTTCAGTTAAATTTACTAAACCACTGATCAAATATTTGAACCACGTTTGTAAGTGGGCGTGCCACAAAAATTTAGTAGTTATATGATCGTTACACAAGTGACAATGGCGGAAAAATTTATCGGAAATATGGCAAAAGAAATAATTCACAATGCCCAAGAAAATAAGACAAGATTCACTGTAACCATTTCACAATTCAACGAGATTTAAGAAAATAATATTGATGCTAACTGATTTTCAATTACTTTATCTATTAATTAAACATAACATGACGACATGAATTGTGTATACTCGTCATAGTTTGACAACATGAATCATAGAAAACAAGATTACGACACTTCTTTTAGGTCTTATTTTAGTGACGTCTTCAGAGATAAAAAATTCAATAATCCACATCGGAGAAACAACAATAATTTCCAGATTTTTTTCACATATGACGTCAATAAAATACGACAAAAAAGAAATGTCGTAATCTTGTTTTCTTTGATTCATGGTTTGACACTAATTTAAATGAGAACTCCTTAACCCACGTATCGTTTTCGTATTACATCCATTGTATTTCAAGAATAAACAATTTTCCAAATGCATTGCAATGCTGTTTCGGATTTGACAGCGGACTTGGGATTTTTTGTATAAGGCAATACTGGTCTGCGGTTGTCAACATGACAGTTCAATTTGTTTTTCTCTGTTTTGTATTTTTATTAGAGTTAATTTGTTTTTTCAATTTAATAGTAATTAATAATGAAAAAGTTTAATTTAAAAATTTCCAAGTGATACTTCGAACAGTGGTTCTTGTTTTATTAAAAAAAATTATAAAGAATTAGAATGTTTGTGTTTTTTTAAATTAATGACGTTTGCCGTTACATGGAAAATTTTTACCCCCGCTAAAGAAGTTTCACTTCAAAAAGCTATCAATATCGGAGCAGTTCCCCAAATTCCGAAAAAATACTAGTAAGTGTGTCTTCGCTGTACAGGTGTACATGCCTACCTACTCTGATTCTTTTATTTTTACCAGCCACACGAAAAAAAATTCTCAAAACAAAGTTTGATTAGGAAGTAGGTAGCTACATACCTACCTAAAATCTTCAATTTATTGGAAAATCTCGACCAACGAACAAAATATATCTACACATTATGTACATTTTCTACACATTATGAATGATGCACTACATACATAATATATGTAGGTATTCAAGAAAAGTCATCTCCATACTCCCTTGACAACAGAAATACTACTTGCCAGTTTGCCACTTGCTTCATAAATCCCAACCATATACGAGTATGCTTGTAGAATCAAAGACAAAATATACCTAGACCAGTGTTTTTAAACTTTTGAGTACGCGACCCCATTGTTAGTAAAAATATTTTGGCGACCACCCATTATAAAAAATACTTTGCCAGTTATTTACAAAGTGACATACACTTAACCCCTTTCATATCCAGTCTATATATGTATCAAGTTCTGGAATTAAAATCTGAATTATTGATGTGCTTAAAAGATTCAAAATCTGGGAATTCAAATCATTGTTCTGATCGTACTTGGCTTTAAAAAATACAATTTCTCGCTAACCTTCTTGACCACTTAAACATCTTAAATAATAGCCTCCAAGGGAAAGAATAAAAAATATTATCTGGAAAAGACAAAATCAAAGGATTCCTGGGAAAACTAAGTGTGTGCTCAGAGTTTGTGAAAAAAAAATATATGATTCTCTTCCCTGCGTTCAAAAGATTCTCGAAGAAATTTCATCAGATGAGTCGATATCAGTAAGGTCTCATATTCCTATCATGATACAGAGTTTGCATAACTTCCAGGAGAAACTATTAAGTTACTTTCCAGAATTGGATTCTGAAGGTGGAAATTACAAAGATGGATACTAAATCCTTCTTTGAATATGTCGCCTTAACTCGCCGATTCAACATCGGCGAAGATGATACAAAATCGTATAGTTATAGATTTAGTGCAGATAGTATGCTAGAATGGAATTCAATTTAAAAACCATTGATAATTTCTGGATAAAGAGAAGAGGTGAATATCCAGAGCTGGTAAAAGATGCCTTAAAATTGTTAGTTTTATTCGCCACTTCATACCTATGTGAACTCACGGTCTCTTGAATAGTAGATATAGAGACTAAGGAGGGAAATAGGCTCGATTTAGAAAATGATTTATATGTTAATGTCTCGTAGATAAAACCAAGATTTAAACGCTTGTTAAAAAATAAACAGGCACACTCGTCTCACAAAAAAATGTTGTGTTTTATTTAATTTTTTTAGTACAGGACTTGAAGTCTATGTTTTTTTTTTTAATCTTACCAGCTTGCGACCGCGACCCCCCAAATAATTCTTGAAAAACACTAACCTAGGCAAAAAAGCAAAAACCAGTTTATCATGTAAAAAACTCTTGTTCATCTTTCTTGTTGTTGTTTGATTAGCTATGCTTGTGCGTAACTCTACACCTCGCTCTGAGAGAAAATAAGAAAAAGAGACAAGGAAATTTTGCCATTGATTGAAATAGCTGCCATTGATAATAAATAGAATAATGCTTTCACTAATACATTCAAATACATTTACATGAGTTCTGAGTTTGTTTTTGTATGAGACCTACCCTTAAATTTGTGACAAAGAAAATCTTTATAGTTTTCAATAATTTAAATTCGTTATTTGGTATTTTAAAGACACAACATAAACTGTGCTTATAGTGAATACTCAAAGGGTATCTTACCTATAGCTACTACGGATGATGAAATGTATTTGTATGTGGGCTTGGTATTTGGATTGGAGTGGATAGGATTAGGGATGTAAGAGGTTGGGATATAACAGACTACACTACAGTTTTTTGTGATAAGATAAACTGAGTTCGGTACCAAAAAAAATCCCGGTCCAACGATGACTACCATATTTTACAGAGCATATCCATTAGGATTTTAATGTTTTAACTAATGAACAAATCATATAAAAATTTTTTTATTCTTTCATAATAAAGCAAACATTTTTAAAAGAAGTAGACGCATTTTATAGTTCCTGAAAAATGAGCTTTCAAATTATTAAGAAGTATTTAATATGTGATTTTTATCCCGCGTGCTGGGAGTACCAGTTATTGACGACATACATCTGGAAGCAGATGTTGGAAGAGCCCATAGCGATGGTCAACCTAGTGGATAGTCTGTACCACCAGGATGCAGACGGGGGGTTTGACGTGAAACCTCCCTTCGAGGATGTGCAAAAATTGGACGGGGTTTCCCTGGGTGTAAATAAATAAAATCAATTTTTTTTACAAACAAAAAAATCAAAAACTTGTTTTTATTTCCTATATTCACCATTTTAATGTTTTTATTCTTCGCTCATTTTGCTGGTGGTCTTAATTTGTAGTAACTAGGTAAGATACCTTTGAGTACTAAGTATAAACACAGTTTATGCTGTGTCTTTAAAATAACCAAATAACGAATTTAAGATATTGAAATCTATAAAGATTTTCTTTCTCACAAATTTAATTATGACAAACAAAAAAATTCTATGGCACTCAAACTATGTCTCTTCATCAAAATTCACCGGAGAGTACACATTTGAACCTAAAACCATAAACTAGTATCATGTGCGATGATGAGTATCGCAATAGGACGCCACGATCGACCCGAATCAATCTCTCCTTTTTTAACAGCAACAGGCAATTTCAATCTATTTTTTATTTCTTTACGAAATCCACTTGACCCATATTCTTCAATACCGATCCTCAATAAAATTGAAATCAATTTATCTGATAACACACATATATAATATACATATCTATAGCTACAGCGACGAACACAGCAACAGGAACAAGATCCCTCGCCGTGACAAAGAAAAAAATTAAAAAGCAATTTAAAAACACCCACCATAAGTAAATTATCAAAAAGGTCGCAAACAACAAACAAAATTCATTGGCAATGACAATGGCGCAGTGGATAAAGTGTTTGATTGCTAAATTATTCGTGCGGGTTCGATCCCCACGCTAGGCGCAATCTTTTCTATACCTCCAATTTTAATTGGATGCCGCCCATGGGTTAAAATGAGACAGTCATTAACTGGTTTTCAAATCCACTGTGCCAAAAAAAATTCTTTCCTATCATCCTCTTTCTTCTAACTAGTGCCTTGCAATTCACGTGGCATTTAAAAGACCTTAGGTCTTACAGGCATATAGATTTAAAAAAAAACAAATTCACTCCATCAATTTCCAAGCGAACTAAGTCGATGCCCTCTTCGCTGAAATCAATATCAATATATATAGTATACATTATTATCTATAGCTACAGCGACAAAGACATCAACAGTCAACAGTTTTATCAATATTCTTTAATACCGATCCTCAATGACATTGTGTAAACAAATATACACGCAATAGTTCTTCAAAAGATCCCTATAACCAGCCAACAAACAAAACCATCAAAAACGATATAAAAACCAAAAACTGAACCGACTTGTGCGCCACGAGCCCAGATATTTTTTTGGAAATTCTTTTTCTGGATCCGTAGAGCACTTAAATAGCCCCTAAAGATTATACCAAACCAAATTTTCCAATTCAACGTTTTAAGCATTTGAGTTGATTGCTCTGCTTACTTGAAATCAAGATACGAGTAGCAAAACATAAATTTTCTCCAAGAGTACTGGAAAACTTAATTTTATTTTTGGATACTTAATTAGTACTTAATTAGCATCTAATTATGGCATCACAAAAAATGTGGTCTGCTCAACTTGCTCTGCTAACTTGATGGACTTCTATTTGGGGGACTTGTTTGAATAAAAAAGGATTTGTGGTAGTGTTACCAGTATTTTTTGTTCTGTGTAAGTTTACAGATTTGCCAATAGAGATTTTCATCCGGGTTGCAGTTTTTTCAGTGGAAAAACAATGTAAACAATTAAATGTGTGCTTATATATTTTGTTTAACCACAGATAATACAGTTGCATAGATATCGCACTCATTGCAAATAAGAATGACACATTTGGGACTTACTAGTAGGTCACAATGTGACATGTTTGTTTCCTTGATTTTTGTTGTTTCTTTAGTTTTTGTCTCAATCTCTTGATGTGTGTGAAAGGGAAAAAATTGTAAAACGAAATCGAGCATGTATTATAATCAAAAGTGTTGGATCGAAACGCGAAATAAAATAAAATGCACGACTGGATCTCACGTACTTGCTCTTATGTTCAATCACATTGTATGCAAAAGATTTTTAATAGAAAAGGCTAACTATATTTTTAAAGTCGTTTTTACATAAATGTTTGTATATACAAAATGTCCTACATTTTTTCTAAAAAACAAATTGGTATGAACATTTAAAATATTTAATGAAATAAACTTAAAACCAACATTTCAGAAAAATCGTCCACTAGTTCTCGAAATATTGAATTTAAAAGAAAATATTTTTTTTTCAGAAATGCAAAAAATACTATTTTTCAAAAATTTGTAAATGCAGTATTATATAGAATTCGAAGAAAATCTGTATAGAAATTTTGATCGAAATCCGTTTGCCGTTTATGAGAAAGCCGAAAATGAAAAAAATGGTGTATGACAGGTACCGTTAATAACAAAATATAGCAAAAAAAATGTTTGACCAGAATGTAGATTCTACTAAAATGAGTGCACACACTAATTTTTATCAAAATCGTAAGAGCCGCTTTAGAGATAATTAAGATGGTAGAAAAAATTTGTATGGCAAAAAAAAAAAGATAGACAGACAGCCGGAATTGCTGGACCCACTTTTGTTTTTGGTGTTCTCTATCATCGTAATGTCAAGTTTGATTGAAATATCGTGTTCGATATTTTCCACTTGCCCCATAGCACCTAATCGCATGTAAAAACTGTATCTTAGGGTTGCAACCCACTGATTGATCCGCTTTTAGAAATATCGTGTTGCATTTGACTGTTTTCAAACAGGCTGGATAGTTTGTATGCAATTCCAAAATGCGTCATTTTATTTGCACTGAGTGCGATATCTATGTAACTCTCTTACCTATGGTTTGACGTTTCTTAAAATTTAGCTTTACTTTGGTGTATGTGCAAGTGCGTGTTTTATGTAAAGATCTGGATCTTGCTTTTGATCCCGAAAAGTATGTGAAAACTGGACCGGTATCAAAAAATCCAAGAGGGATCGATTTTTTGGTTGAAATGAAAACGACATTATCCAAAAATAGATAATTTTTCTGATTTCGAGAAAAAACTGAAATTTTCTAATTTTATGCACATTGACATTATGTTCGATTAACTGGACTAAAAATCGTACAGTCGAAGATCAGCGTTGGTTCATTATTTCAACTCGGTTTAACTCCTATGAAGTTTTATAATCGAAGCTTAGACTTAACTCACCGCTGAATTTTCGATTCTCGTGTTAACTTTTGTGCTCGTTTTATATACTCTGTTAGAGAGACTCGAAATTTCGTGGCCTATAAGAAAGCAAAATTTGTTGTTGTTTTTTATTTACGTGTTAGTTGTTAAATGTTAATGGCAGGTACCTCCCGTTAACAAAATGTGTAAAAAATGTCTCTGGACCGAAACTGGACTAACCTAAATATAATTGTGCACAGATTTGCTTAATCAAAATCGTTAGAGCCGTTTTCGAGATTAAGAAAGTAGAAAAAATTGTATGGCAGCTACCGTTATTTTTGGGGTTAAAAAAAAGACTGAAATATATCATTGAGATAATCACCTCAAACACTTTAGTCACAAGTTTTCAGAAAATCGCTTCAGCCGTTTAGGCTCTAGATCGTTGTACAAACAGGCAGATAGACGGACCCACTTTTTTTGCGTTCTCTCTCATCTTGATGTCAAGTTTGACTAAAATCTTGGGATCGATTTTTTTTCCAAATACAAAACTTATCCAATAGTACCTCTGTACCTATATCGCAAGTAAAAACATATCTGATGTCGTAAATATCCAAAACTGCACAGACGCAGTTTTACACAATTTTATATTATGTGTGTTTTTTTGGTTTGTTGGTAAGAGTACAATATTTAAGTGATGTGATGGAGCACCATGTAACTTTATAGCATAAAAACCACATTGAAATTAATGTGGAGCAGAAATAAATTAAACCAAGTGCTTTAACGTGCACGTTGCGCACTTAATTACAAGCCCTTCCGTAGTTAGTTTACAAATTGGGAAAGAAGTTGTTTGTAAAGAGGGATTAAAATGAAGACATAGGTACATACATATATTCGTGTAGAGATAGTACAAAAAAAAAAAACGAATCAAAATTCGTAAAAATCACTGTAAGGACAATTTAAATGAATTTAAATAATGACTGGTTGGAGAAAAATAAAAAAAACATTAATAATCGTTTCAGGTCTCTAAAACATATAATATTCCTTTGTTTATTCGTTTTCTCAATGGGGCAACCCACCCTCAGTCACTAGATTTTTGGTTGACATTTATGAGAATCTCTTTTTTAATGTTACAGCCTAACTTATTCTAGTATAATGCTTAGATTTATTAAACAGTCATTAAAGAGTTTGTGGTGTACGCCACATTTGTTGAAGGTATTTTTGAAAAGTAATTTTTGGGAAGCTTAGATATAAATGATTTAAGAATGGCGGCAAAGTTTTTATTATATCAGCTATAAGAATCCATTCTCCGATTTCGCACTCGTACCTCAGGCTCAAATTTTATGTTCAAACTTAAGACTTAAAATAATTATAAAAAAATAGTTCCATCATATTTTTATCAAGTATGAATTTTTTTGAGCACTGAAGCAAATTATTTCAATTTATTCATCTAATTTGCTACAACACAGTGCGAAAATTGATCGCGCATATAGTTTTTTTTTTATATATTCTATACAAAATTTAATCCAAGAAAAAAATTTCCATTCATATAGTTCTATGGGATGTCATTTTCAAATTGACAGTTTTTTCCTACTCATTATTCTTGTCATTATCTTGTGATTGTGAAAGATTAAACCTTGTTGCCGGGTTCTTACGAAAATCCTTTTTACTTGCGATTATAGGTACTATAAGGCAAGTTATGGATTCGTGCAAAAAAAAAATTCTAACAATCAAACATGAGATTTCGATCTTGGAGAACACCAAAAAAGTGGAACCCCCAATTCCGTCTGTTTGTTTGTCTGGTAGTCTGTCTGTCTGTCCTCGAGTCTACAGCCTAACAGTTGGATAGATTTGCTTCAAACTTGGTAGGTATTGTTTTTTCGGTAAACCTCATCTCACGCGCGCCGCTCTTGAGGGCGCTTAAAAAAAACATGCTGACATGATCATTGATCGCATTACAAATGAGCTCTCCAAAATACGCTGTGAACTCTTTGAAAGACTAGAGCAAACTGAACAAAATTAGTCTTAGAAGTTTAACAAAGAAAACAACACAATCATAAATATTATAAATCGTGTTCAATGCATTGAAGCCAACTTTGTTGATACTCCCACGTTTGAGAGCAAGTTTTTCATTGGAAGTACCACGATTGCAGACGTTGTGAGAAGAGTGAATATTATCGAATCAAACTCAGCTGATGTGGGTGAACTAAATCATTGCAACAACAAATTGATGAATCCGAGAAAAAAGATATTGCAGCGGACGCTGTCTGGTTTGGGGTACCTTGTTTGTCAGAGGAAAACTTAACTATGCTCTTTAATCGTTTGTGTTTAACAGCCAAATGCAAGCTCCCACTCTAAACAATATCTTTCGCTCACGCTCTTGAAACAGTAAGAGTCCAGTTTCCCCACCTGTAATACTTAAATTTATTAGTGTGCCAGAGAGGAACTCTATACTAAAGGGCATCACCGTCTACCGCAAGCAACAATAAAACTAACAACTCTCACTGAATGACCTGGGTAAAGAGTCCGATAACTCTTGTTTTCTGAATGAAAGCTTATCCAAAAATACTCGTACTTTTCTTCACCATGCTATTCGAATGAGGAACAACTAGCAACTGTTCAGTGCGTACACAAAACATGGTTCTGTTTTTATGAAACTAACATCTGAATGAGAAAGCTTTACTGTGTACAACATCGAATGCTTAGAAGCTGCCGTAGTGACTTTAACCTAATTTTGCCGTAAGCAATGATGAACGCAACATATTGTTTTGAAATTTTTCTATTGTACAGCCTTTTTTATATGCCCTTTTTCGTTCTTCTATATTTCTTTATTTAACATTTTTTATTATATTACCATCGTAGTTTATTCTACTATCTTACATTATCATAATATTTTCTTTAATGCAACAATATTTTGCCAAACATTATTTTCAAATATTCTTTTTCTAATGATTTTGTCCCTGGCTTCGTGTTACTTCTCATACTTCTGCCTTGTAAACAGTGCTTGCGAGTGCAAGCGCAGCTAAAGACACCATGGAGTTCACTATCAATGTAGCCTGAATACGAAATTGTACAATATGATTAGATTTTTACAGGCTCAAAATAATGGATTAAAGACAAGCCATTTAAAAGCCCAAAGTCTGACAAATAAATTAGGGGAGTTTAGATACCTGTTTGTGGAGTCCAAGATAGATATCGTTTCTGTGTCTGAAACCTGGTTTCAGCCAGATATATATGTGACGATTCTTATAGTTTGGAAGGTCTCAATCTTTTTTGAGTCGATAGAAAGTTTACTTCCGTTGGTGGCGCCGCTCTTTATGTGCGTGAGGGGATTAGTTGTAGGTTGATATGTAAATCCGATAACGATTTTCCTTTGGAATATGTCTTTGCGAATATCATATGTAACACTGAAAATATTTTGGTTGAATCAGTCCACAGACCATATCATCATATCAGCACGTCACCTTTGGTTTTGAATCTGGAGTCGATTTCTTGTTGTTACTCATATACCTTATTGTGTGGTGATTTTAACTGCAATCTCTTGGATAAAAGCTTAGCTGCAAATTTTCTAGGGCTATTTAAGTCACTCAATCTGAGTTTCGTTTACCGCTCTGTCCCTACCCACTTTACTAAAGAGTCTAGTTCTCTATTAGACTTTTATTTTGCTAGCTATGTTGGTTGGGTAGTACTCTACACACAGCTCTTGGCACCTGGTTTCTCCAAGCATGATCTAGTTTTTGTGAGTTTGGATATAGCTTGTCGGGTTGATCAACAATTTTTTTTCAATATCGAGACTTTTTTTTTATAACTTTGAACGCGCTCAAGGGATTATGAATACCCTTTATATGTTTTTCTTAGCACAGCGCGGGCATCCGGTGGAAGAAGAGAAAGAAGGATAGGATAGATGTGTGACGCGATGTTCTGAGACTAGTGCTGGTTGTTGTCTCAGATTTATCTCCAGGGATGGCGGCTGAACTAATGCGGAGAGAATTACCGTGTATTATTTATTTATGTCCCTTATATTTCGCATTATTTTATTTATTTCGTTGTCATATGGGTATTTTATGGGTATGCTAGTTTACTGAATCACATGTTGTTAGTGTTATGCCTAAAGAGCATGTAATGAGCAAAGCAGTAACTTCTTTTATGACAATTTTAGAATTGGCTTTTAATGGAATATAAGAAGACATAGACAACGGCAGGAATCGAACCTGCAACCACGAGGTTGACAGGCGAGCACACAACTATCGCGCCAGGGCCACCCCCTGACTATAGAAATTTAAACACATCCGAATTATTACGCGACCTTATTTGCATAGACTGGAACTCAATATACCTCATGCAAAATGTAAACGAACAAATTTGTTTCTTACGGCATAATGTCAATCAACTTTATGATATTCACGTTCCTCTAAAAACCCGGCTCATTAACCATACGTCTCCACCTTGGCTGAATGGCGACATCTCTGCACTAATGTTGAACGAGATGCCGCTTACAGTCAATGGAAGCGGTTCAAATTGCAATACTTTCTCAAATTCTATTGCAGGCTTCGCAATCTAGTCATCACTATGATCAGAACAACAAAAAGGATTCACTATAAACATAAAGTTGGCCCATTAGTTTCTGGAAAAAAGTTATGGAAAACCCTTCGCGAAATCGCTATTAGGAAGAAATCTACGAAGTTTGCTGATAACATCGATTGTGACGCCCTCAGTCAAAATCTTTCACATAAAAAATCTCTCTTAAGAAATTTCCCTACTCAAAAACATTAATTTATTTCATTTTTTAAATAAATCGTGGACGGAAAGCAAAATTGTTCTAAGTCACAAAAAACAAATTTTACAAGTAAAGATTTTTAAGTTTCAAACTTAATTATAGTCAGGTTTTCTTGTTTATCAGACATTCGATTTATATCTTTAAAAAGTTTATTTAATTCTTTTGAATTCACCATACAAATTGTTTCATTAGTCAGAAACTAATATTTTTTTAAAGAATTTGTAACAAAAAATTAAAAATTGCACATAGAACAATTCACATAAAAGTGTGCACTCTCCTAAAACAAAACGTGGACTTAGAACAAAATATGGGAGTTAGAACTACTATTAAGATTGCTGAGGTCTCAATTTAAGAATTATATTATTGTTCGATGTCCCATTAAATTATTTGTTTAATCTTAAAAAGGCAATTAATATCAAAAAACAAAAAGTTTGAACTTTAGTTTAAAATTTGTTAATTTTCGACAAAAACCGTAAAGAATATATTCATACTTATATTTTAGAAAAAAAAAACAAACAAAAGAAATTAAAAAAAACATGAAAGTTGAGAATAAAAAAGTAGCTTTTACTTAAAATTTGATTTGTAAAATTCTTTTATTCAAAGAAACATTGATTCGATGTTTTTTTTAGCGACCTTTGGCAATTTGGCATTATCTATACTCTGTCCCAGAAAAATAGGCAGTACAGGCAAGATAGGACGTTTGCCTCTCATTCTCGCTACAGTGAATTGCGTAATTCTCTCACCCAAGAAAACTCTCACAGGGTTTTCGTAGTGTGCATTTCAAATGAAAGAATAGTATGTAGGGTTACCAACAAGTAAAAATAAAACATTTATTCATAAGGATTAATTATAAATTAAATAACAAAAATAAATATAAATTCAACTTTTAAATAACTAAATTTACAAAATATTTTATTCAGAAAAGGAGTTGGTGCTGCTGCTGCTGCTGCTTTCTTTACATAGGCTTATAAGAAGATTTTCTACAGAGCGTCCCGAAAAACGGTCATTTCCCACATTTTGTCCGTACGTTTCGGACACACCGATGCCATTTTGAATTCACTTCACATTAATTAACCGCGCGATACAAAAATCTACGCAAATAATGTTCTTCTTCAAAGAAAACAGCTTAAAATTTTGTAACTGCATTTTAACGTATTTTCCACACATTAAATGAAGTGCAAAAAATGAAAATACTCCACGATACACTCATCATTCAAAACTTTACTTAAAGCTCTTAAATCAAAAGCACCTCAACAGAAACCTAATGAAAAAAACCGAACAAGTTAACAAATCGACACGGGTAACTCTGAAAGCACATCAGTATTTAATGGGGGTTGAATAGCAGCAGACGCCACAGGCCAAAGCAAACGCAATTCAGTCCACACTAACACACTCAGATATGCGCTGACTAGGACGTTGGGTCTGCGTCAGATGCAATGACATTTTTTTTATTATTTTATATATTTACGGACGGGCAAACACTTTTTATGGAGAAGTTCTTTCAATTTAGTATGGTGCAAAAATATGACACCCTTATGATTCTGAAAAATCTTTCTCATAAGACATGTACTGCCTATTTTTCTGGGACAGATTATAGTGTACATTTTTACTTGTGATATACATAGGTACTAAAGGGAAAGTTTCGTGTTTGGAAAAAAAATCGAAATCGAGATTTTAATCAAAGTTGCCATTACGATTATGAATGAACACCAAAAAAGTGGGTCCCCCAATTCCGTCTGTCTGGCTGTCTGCAGATCGATCTACAGCCTAAACGGCTGAAGCGAATTTCTTCAGGCTTGGTACTTAAGCGTTTTAGGTGTTTGTCTCAAATAGATTTCTTAATAGTTTCTTAGCACCAAAAATAACAGTTTTTGCCATACAATGTTTCCACCATTTTAGTTATCTCGAAAAAAATATTTCGATAAATAAAAGTGTGTTCACTTTTTTAGGTATATGTAGTCTACATTTTGGTTCAACATTTCTTTTTACATATTTTGTTATTAACGGTACCTGCATTACCATTATTTTGATTTTCGACTTTCTCATAAACGGCTCGATGGATTTCGATCAAATTGTTTATATACGAAGTCAATGATGTACCGACCAGCATCTCAACTGCTGCACATCGTGTTGTGAGAAAGTGCTCGCGAAAGCCGAAAAAAATAGTGTCTTATGTGTGTTTTTAGTCTGCGTATAACTTTTTTTCTTTTGCAGCCACCCACTACCCAAAAATTCTAACAAAAAAAAACAATAGCCCCGCTTATCTATAAAATTAATCAGTGAATTAAGATAGGCAACCAAATCATCCAATCACCCCCAAATAAATTTCAGTGCACAATCAAACAAATCCCTAGTGTTCAATAAAAAAAGAAAAAAAATATATAACAAAGCAAAAACAAATCACCCACCAGGTAAGCAGCCGCTAACATCAACCACCAAGCTGATAAGAGCTAATATAAACAAGCGCAAGCACAACGGGGAAATTCCTTCCTTTTCCCCTTCACTTCTCGCAGTTATATTAACTTGATCATTGTAGGTACTGTGTGCAGCTTTTCACACAGCACATGCATTGATTAGATTGGTATAACGTCAGATGGATTAGTGTCAGTTTTCTCTATTTAACCAGGGGCGGCTCAATACAAATTGTCACTAAGGCATAACACTAGTGACAATTTGTTTCTGAAAAGTTCAAATTGGAATTTAGGCAGAACATTCAATATAGTTAATTGTCTGACTTGTGTTTTATTTGTTTTTGAATATTAAAATGTTTGGTGTATTTAGGGTCGATTAGGCCAATATTCGCGGGCTTAGAAAGAATTTTTGTGCGGCGTATGTCAACTTTGTGAAAAACAGGCCAGCTGTTTTGGCACTTAGTCAGGGTTTAACTTAGTGTCATTATTCTTTTCCCACCATAGTCTCGCCGTTTACATTAGAAATGATGTTGCGCACCAACTTCAACCACTATATGGTTTGTGCTCAAACACAAATTTTAATTTCATGTGGTTAAAATTCACGATAAATAAGCACATCATACACACTTGTTTTCTTTATCGGAGCCCAAATTTGGACAGAGACTCAACTTTTAACGAATTTGATGCTCTGTCCGACTCCATTCAAAGAATTGTTTCCCATAATCCTCGCACTGAAATTGTCGTTACGGGCGATTTCAACGTACACAATTCTAGCTGGATCCGCTTTTCGAGCCAGACAACACCCGAAGGAAGGTATTTTGAGGTCTTTGCTGAGTTAAACCAACTAACTCAGCTTGTTGACGAGCCGACACGAATCCCTTACGTTGCTGGTCAATCCGCCAACACTCTAGACATGTTTCTTACCACTGACCCTAATTAATACACTGTCAGTCTATTATCGCCTCTAGGCACATCAGACCATTGTGTCATATCTGCAAATTTCTCATGCCAACAACACTCAAAAAGAAAAACCACCTAAGAAAACCGTTTGGCAATATGAGGATGCCAACTGGGACGGTCTCAATAATTTCTTCAGGAACTTTAACTGGTCACTATGCTTCGTCGGTAGTGACGTAGCCTCCAGGGCAGATATGATAACAAATTTAATTCTTCTCAGAAGGAGAAATTTTATCCCGAATAGTGTTAAATCTATCAAACAGAAAGAAAATGCATGGTTTGATTCGAGCTGGAAAGAGGTTATTAGGGTTAGAGAAGTAAGTTTCCGGAATTAAAAAGCCAACCCCACTGAGGAAAACCGGAAAAAGTTTCAACAAGCTAGAAAGACTTGCAATGTTCACATTCAAAGAACCAAATTTTTGCATGACCAAAAATTAAGGCAAAAAATTCTACAATGTCCCAAAGGTAGTAAGAATTTTTGGTCATTTGTAAAAAATATTCGAAATTCAAGTTCGTCTTCGTTTTCAACGCTCGTCTTTAATAACAACCCTTTTATCAGTTCTCGTGAAAAATTCAATTTGCCTGCAGCGCAGTTCGCTATTAATTCGACGCTGCCAGAAAGTGTTATAACTCCTCCAATACTTGAGAACGTAAACGATTTCATGGGACGAATCTTCTTTCGCACTCGTTGCCAGAGTCCTCAAAGACCTTGATATTAACAAATCTGCTGGCCCGGATAGTATCCGTCCCATCGTTCTGAAGAGGTGTTCTTCAACGCTGGCAAAACCACTTCGTAAGCTTTTCCATCTGTCATATTCTACTGGTCTCTTCCGAGTGGATGGAAAACAGAATTTGTCCAGCCTGTCACTAAAAAAGGCGAATCTTCCTCTATGAACAGCATCAAGTTCCTGTATTCTAGTTCTTGGAATTAATTGCACATGGACTTATATTGGAATAATATACAATCATTTCAATAAAACAATAAATATTGTTTTTTTTCAGATATTAATCAAAACCAACACCATTTTTTTTTAAAGAAAAACATAAATACAATCAAACTTGAACCATAAGAGGAAGTATTCGCAATTGAATAGTAATTTTATTTTTTTCGTGTTCACATAAAATGTCATTACATTTGTAGTGGACATTTCTGTTTTAAACTATCATTGGAGATATTTACTCTCAATCAATCAATTGAGAAATATAAAAATGGGAGAATATAGCATCAAATTAATATAAAACATTTTTAAATGTTCTTCATTGAAATTCTGCAAAATTGTTCTATCATATACAAAAATGCCTCTTTGAACAATTTAGAATAAATTTATTTTGACGAATTTGGCGCTTAGACTAAAGTGGCTACCAATTACCTGCTTACAATTTTGCATTCCGCCGACGAAATGTACTACATCCTAATGTTTTCGGGCATTTTTCTCCAAATCTATCAATCGTACGATAAAAAGGGTATTTATATTTTTTGTGTTGAATGATATAAGCTAAAATGTGCGCCCGATGTTTGTATTTTTTTTTCAAGCAAACCTATGGCTTTCCAGTAATTTGCAAAAAGCTGAATTTTAAACTTCATATTTAGTAGTTCTTCTCAAGATAATGATCTTGAATACTTACTTTATAAAACAAAGAACTCAAAGAGAAACAAATAACTATCAAATTCATCACCAAGTACGTAGACGAAGTGTTTGCTATTATTTAAGAAAAAGATAAGGACGAGATCTTAAAATTCCTAAACCATTACCCCACAAAACAGAAATTTACAGTTGAAATAGAACAAAACCAAATCCATCTCTAACTATACATCAAAATGTACAGAACAAACACAAAATTAAATTTAACAGGTATTAAAAAACAATAGCATCTGGCAGAATGATTATTTTCCTCTGTACTCAACCCTTACAGCAGACAATGAACACGCACACAATTTTATTAACAAAATAATAAACATTAGCTATACAGAATTTGAAGAAGAAAACATAAAAACCATTAAAACACACATTACAAATAAACAATTTTCTGTATTACTTAATAAACAATTTAATTAACAACAACATCAATAAAACCAACAAAGATTCTCAAGAAATTTCATCAGTTGGCAACAATATGAAATATAATAGTCTTGAATATATTCCAAATATAACGGATAAGAGAAATTTAAATAAAATCATAAATAAAGAGAATATAACATTCGCTCACAAATCAAACACAACGTTAAGACAGCTTTTCACCAATTCAAAAACAAAAGTAAAAAGGAACAACAACATGACATAGTTTATAAAATTAGGTCAAGTAAATGATCTACATTGGGACAAGTAAGAGATCACTGGAGACGAGACAAAAGGAGGCTTTACATGTATCTTCATCTTCATCTGCATTGACATTTGCAAAAAAAGAGGAAACAAAATAAAAAAATCATACTTGTGTGATAGAGAGCGAAAACCAAAATGGAGATCATCTTCATGTTTGAAGATTATAGGAATTATGAATCTGAAGATTGCAGATTATAGTGATGATGAACATGTTCATCTTCATTATAGCATTTTCATCTGCACCATAATTTTTTCCGTTCAGATAACGAATTTTCAAGTTTTTTTTTTACCATTTCACCTCAGTTTGCTTAAAAACAACGAAAATAGCGAAAATTATCTTCTCAAAACTACATACCTGAACACTTAGAACATGTGATTGTGGGATTTGTCAAGAAAGTTATAGCAGAGTTCGAGTAAGTTATTAGTGTGTACCCTGTCTTACTTTTATGTTTGTCTTATATTATGATCCCGCTTTACTTTTCTTCAAGTCTGCAGATGCAAATCATGTAAAGTCTCCTAACATGGATGGTACACACTAATAACTTACTCGAACTCTGTTATAACTTTCCTGGCACATCTCACAATCACATGCTCTTAGCGTTCAGTAATGTAGTTTTGAGAAGAAAATTTTCGCTATTTTCGTTGTTTTTAAGCAAACTGAGGTGAAATGGTAAACAAAACCCGTTACCTTAACGGAACAAATTATGGTGCAGATGATAAGGCTATAATGAAGATGAACATGTTCATCTTCACTATAATCCTTAATCTTCAGATAAATACTTCCTATAATCTTCATACATGAAGATGATTACCATTTTGGTCTTCGCTCTCTATGGCACAAGTATGATTTTTTATTTTGTTTCCTCATTTTTTGCAGATGTCCATGCAGATGAAGATACATGTAAAGCCTCCTAACCGAACACAAAACAGGTATTCGTAAAAAAAGAGAATCCACTAGATTATCACAACATTATTTCCTGGAAACTGGACACTGCAGATTTGATAATACACTAATAAATAGACAAAGAGAGAGAGAACAAATAATAGATTAGATATATACTTGAAAGTATATGGCGCAAAATTTTAATCGATTTTGTAACATGTTAAATCATTTTTAGTATGAGACTAGGTTAGCAAGAGGAGTTTGCTAATTTTAATCTTATTAATTTAAATTTAAATTTACTAAAGTTAAAATCACCTCATGGCTACTTTAAATTTTTAGTATAGTACAGTTTAGAACTTAAGAATATTCACTTAATTGTTTTATCTCATATATACCACCATGAATGAATTTTCTACTTATGATGCTCATATTAAAAATATAGAACACATTATTAAAAATATTACAGATGAAAAATCATACTGGATAGTTCTGAGTGATTTTAATTTGTCAGACATTAAATGGCTATTTTCAAAAGATGAGAATTTTATGTTTCCTGATAACGTTAATAAAGATTTTGAGTGTAACGTTACTGATAGCTCTGCATTGAATATGCACCAAATTAACAATGTTTATAATTCCATTGGTCGCATTTTAGATTTAATTTTTATTGATAAAAATCTTGAAGCTTACTTCGATGAAGCTAATTTTAATTTATTTGAGAATAGTATTCATCATAAAGCACTTGATCAATTTGTCTGTTTTAATAGAATTAAATTCTTCTTGTAGAGTTGAAATGAAATATGATTTTAAAAATGCTGATTTCTTATCAATGAATAATTATTTTGAATCGATTGATTGGAAACTTGTTTTTGATAACAATGAATTAGAAATAGCTTTTTCCGTGTTTCGGAGCATTTTAGATTTTGCCATTTCGCGTTTCGTTCCTATTAAACGTTTTAAAGAATCGAAAAAACTAGTTTGGTTCAATAAAAGCTTATCAAGGCTGAAAAATATTATGAGTAAATTACATAAAAAGAAGTAAGACTTCTGCTTTTTTCGGCAGCAGTTTTATCAAACTCGAAGAGAATATGAATTTTTGAAAAAGTTTACTTATAGACAATATTTATGGTCTCTAGAGTCGAAGATTTCATCTTATGCTAAATGTTTTTGGTCTTTTTTAAACACGAAGCGTACATCTTTAGGTTTTCCAGCTAGTATGTCATATAAAGTTATTTTATTTGATAATCTCACTGACATTTGCGACAGTTTTGCATCTTTTTTTCAAACTAACTTTTGTGACTTAAAAATTGTTAATGATAAAATGGATCCTGATAACAATTATAATTTTGTAGCTGAATCTCTTTTCTTGTCTATCGAAGATGTACTAGAAGCACTGTCATCTCTGGGTAACAGCTTTTCTCTTGCACCTGATAATATTCCACCACTTCTTCTTAAAAAATGTAAATTATATCTTGCTGCTCCATTGTATTATAAATATATTCAACCTGTCAACAAGTTGTGTTTCTGGATACCTGGAAACATTCCTTGATAACGCCTTTGTACAAATCTGGTAAAAAATGTTCCATTGAAAATTACAGACCTATTGCAAAACTTCAGCTTATAATCACATTTTTTTTTGTTTTTATATAATTTTGCACGCGCTCAAGGGATTATGAATACCCTTTATATGTTTTTAACACAGCGCGGGCATCCGGTGAAAGAAGAGAAGGAAGGATAGGAAAGATGTGTGGCGCGATATTCTGAGGCTGGAGCTGGTTGTTGTCTCAGATTTATCTCCAGGGATGGCCGCTAAACTAATGTGGAGAGAATTACCGTATCTTATTTATTTATTTTCCTTATAATTCGTATTATCTTATTTATTTTGTTGTTATATTTAAGGGTATGCTAGTTTACTCAATCAAGTATTATTAGTGTTATGCCTAAACAGCATATAATGAGCAAACCAGACACTTATTTTATGACAATTTTTAGACTTGGTTTTTAATGAAATATAAAAAGACATAGACAACGGCATCGAACCTGCAACCACGAGGTTGACAGCGGAGCACACAACTATCGCGCCACGGCCACCGCCAAATGTATATTAATAAACTCTAAAATTTCAAAAAAGGCTTGCTTTCAAAAAACTACAAATAAAAAACAGGATTTGATCATAATCCGTCCTACAATTTTCCAGGTACTTTTTTATAAAATTTTCATTGATCCGTGGCATCTAATTGTGTTCTTGGTTTTTTTCGAAAAACCGATTAAGGTGATGGTTTCGGCTGTTTTTAAAAGTAAAAGAAATTTTTTTTCCCCACCATTCACTTCCATTATATATCAACATATTTGCATACTTATGTTCCATCTATATATATAGGTAGGTACATATCACCCTCTAATTAACATAATTAAAATGTGTAAATAGGTACCAGGCGCGAAGCGTCCATATAACTCGATTCCTTGCGTCTTACCTTTTGAAAATCTCATCCTTAACAACTTAAGCTTCTGACAACATGCATTTTGTTTAACCCTACACCTGCACACGCTGTCAACATTATTATAACAACTCTATTTTCAGTGGATGGCTTCTGGCTCCCGTCGGTCGCAGACGGACGTGTTTTTCCGTCTGGAAAAGTAAAAAAAAGGGTAAATCCGAACAAAAAAAGTTTCATTAAATTAACTAAATAAAAAGTGTGTTAAAAGTAACATATATAAATTGCATTTGTGCAATAGTTATTAAATTTTAATGCTGTACAAGTCGACAACACCAGGGAAAATGTAACTTGGGTCAAACGAACGACATCCACGCGTATAGAAGCCTTCCGAATTCCATCTACTCCCAGTTTTCTTGGTAGCGCACATGGACAAAGCATACGTATAGGGACGTCGAATCATCCCAGAAATTAGAAGCATCGTTTGGATCGCTTATGTTGTAGCCTGTATACTGTAACGGAACCGATAATGGGGAAACAACAATTCTGGTCATCGCAACATCCAATAACTCTTTCATCATATAACCACCGAGATGTCGCTTTCTCACTCAAGCGAAAGATGTAAAGTACTGAGCTCTCGCTCTAACTGACGAAGGATGTAATGTACATACGCTTATGTATTCCAATCCGTAATTGCACACATTTGTGTTTCAAAAAAAAGAGACGAGATGACTGTTTCTCCTTATCGCACCTAGTTTTAAGTTTTTATTTTAGTTTTTTTTAATGAAATCGTAATGGTCTTGTTGAGTGGACTCATTTTGTAATTTATTAAACTGTATAGTTTATCAACTATGTAATTTTAAATTTCTTTTGTCTAAATTTAAAGAACAAAAATAAATAAATAAATTTAGTGTAGCCTGGCCAATTCGAAGTCGGCAAAATAATATATGTAATCGCTATTTAATTTTTTTTTTAACTAATTTAACTATATGCCTGTAAGACATAAGGTCTTTTAAATGCAACCTGAATTGCACGGCACTAGTTTGGCACAGTGGATTTGAGAACCAGGTATTGACTGTCTTCGTTTAACCAATGGGCGGCATTCGATTAAAATTGGAGGTATAGAAAAGAATGCGCCTAGCGTGGGGATCGAACCCACACTTCCTAGTTAGCAATCAAGCACTTTATCCACTGCGTCATTGCCACCCACGCTACATGTGTATTATCTATGTAAAATGTAGTTAAAGAGAAATCACAATAAAGCTTACTACTACTACTACTCTATTTTCAGTGCTTCTGTAGAGAAGAAGAATGTGTATAGACACATGTTTCCAACTTAATTCTAAACAAACATAAAACTATATCAGAAACAAACAAAAAAAAAAACAACACCTCCGGGTTATAAAGTCACAAATAAGCCATAATAAAGATTGGAAACCTTCGTACGTTTCACCCCCCAAAACCAATTTGTTTACATTGTTGTATTTGTAGCTTTGACACTCTATCCATGAATAGATGGGAAATCGAAAAGCAAAACAAAAACAAATTACTTGGGCTGTGTTGACTATGTGTCTATAGGAAGTGGAACAGAAAAGATTCTTGTGTGCGTTTCTATCAATGTGTCTATAGGAAGAGGAACATAAAAGTTACTTGTGTGCGTGTTTCAGCTTGTAGGCAAATGTCAAATGAAAGCAGAGGTTTCCGGTCTTTACATTATTAGTTTATGTATAAAGTTTCTCTCTGGACCTCTCTGTTCAATACATGCAAGCGATGTTCGACTTTTTTTTGGTGAATTGGTATGTATCCCTATATGATATTCATTCTGTAAATGAGTCTGTACTGCGTAGTGCGCTGCGCCTTCGACTTTTTTGAAAATTTGTGTGTATCTCACAATCGCTGTGCTTATGAATCAACATAATGGGGCAGGTTGGACGGTGAAACAGTATTTATAATTATAGATTTTATATACAATGGTTGAGTGAGGTAGGCTTCTGTATTCTGCTTGTAAAACAAATAATTCATTCAAAGAAAAAAATTGGTATAGTACAAAAAAACAAACACTTCCTTTTTACTAATTTTATGAATTTATATGTATCTCCCACTTGGGCTGAATGTATCGAATGTATCTTACAAATTAAGGTTGCCTTGTCACTCCACTATCCACTAACATTGATATTAGATTTAATTTATTTTTGGCAGAAATAGCAGAAAATAACTGCAATTCAATATTGTAGCACAACTGGCCCAAATGAATTCAGCAAATCCAGATGAGGTTTAAACTTATTTTAAAAATTCAGTTTACAAGGAGAATACAGCGCAATACCTAAATTATTGATGTTGTGTTTGTTTATTTATTTATTTATTCATCAATGTATTTGATTTAACAATCTGCTGATAACAAATAGGTATCTATTTACATTAATTTTAATTTACTTATTCTAGCTCAACTTGAATGAAACATATTTTGAAATTTTTTTTTGAAATTATCCCTACTCATGGACAGGTCGACTTCACTGCAAATGGAGTTATACAATGATAAAGAACGAGTTATAGGATTATTTAAACTATTGCATATTCTTAGATTTCTTTCTGGAACGTAGCAATAAACTTGCGCAAGTAATTCTTCCGATTTTAACAAATTAGTTGATATGTCTTTTATAAAAAGAACGCATTGGGCTTGTCTGCGGCTTTTAAGGGTTTTAAATCTAATAACGCATATCTTGAAAAGTATGCAGGCATTCCTTCGGACCATCTCATATTTCGTAACGCGAAACGCGAGAACCTTTTTTGTATCTTTTCTATTCTTTTAATATAATTTTCGTAAAATGGTGACCAAACTACACAGCCATACTCTAATATGGGCAATACTAATGAAAATAAAATTGTCTTCAAAGTATACACCTCCTTAAAAACGCGAGCAGCTCGTTTGAGGAAACCTAACATAGAATTAGCTTTCGATACAATAAGATCAATGTGGGAAGAAAATGTGGGCTTGGAATCAAAGATAACACCGAGATCTTTCACCTCAGTAGTCCTAAAGAGAGATTCCATTCCAAATTTATAAGTAAAAGTAAACGGAGTTAACGTTCTGTAAGCACTTAAAATTTTACATTTTGATGTATTTAGTTCGAGATGCTTATGTAAGCATAAATTTAAAAATAAATCAGTATCGTTTTTAAAGCTTACACAGTCACTAACTGCGGAAATTTGCCTATACAATTTAATGTCATCTGCAAACATCAAACAGTCACAACAATTAAAAATGCCAGGAATATCATTTACAAACAAAACGAACAATAGTGGTCCCACGTGACTACCTTGTGTGGGACCCGACTACAGCTCTATAAATATTGATGTAAAACCATCAATCTGGACGACCTGTTTACGATTTGACAGATAGGACCTCAACCATTTCAAAAAAAATTGTATTTAGTCCCAGCTTCAGAAGTTTATGTAATAATAGTCCATGGTGCACTCTGTCAAATGCCATAAAAAAATCTGTGTATAAGACATCGATTTGCTTTTTGTCTTCCATAGATTTAAAACAGAATTAGAAAAAAAGGCACAAATTAGTCGAAGTTGATTAGCCACTAATAGGATAATTAAATTATTTTTTATTTATCTTCAGTTTTACGTAATAATAATTTTTAATTAATTTGATTCTATACAATATTTAATGGTATAAAAATAATTTAAGTTGACAATGGCCTTGCCGTCTATCTGATTGACGCGATAATTTTTTTTTTAAAGATATATATATAGCAAATTAAATTACATTATAATTAAATTGAAACATCTTGAAAAATCTTTTTACTTTAAAAGAAAAAAAAAGAAAACAAAGTACATTTTTTTTTTTAATTTTTTATTTTTTTTTATAACAATTCAGTTAGAATGTTATGTCTATAAGTGGATGCAGTTTCGATAAATTTGTATAGAGCAGTCCAGTTATCACCATTTAGGATGTTCTTCGTTTGTTCCATTGTCAATGCTAGCTTCCCGAAGTGAATTTTCCTCAAATCCTTGTAGATAGGACATATTGCCAGGAAGTGGAATGTGTCTTCTTTCATTTGAAGATTACATATAGTGCAGAGATTTGTTGTTGATTTTTTGTACGGTGCACCATTCAAATTTAACATATCGCATCTCGCTCTGCAAATCATGGATATCGCCCTTATGCTAAATCGATCATAGTTTAACTCAGGGTTACACCTGTTACTTGAAGATGTGGCTTTTTCTTTGCTTCCATTTCTGTGACTAATATCAGATAATTCCAACATTTATAAAGTTGTTGTTTCAGCATTGCAAGATTAAGATATTGTATATTAAGGCTTAAATCATGTTTTGCTGCTAGTCCTACCCAATCCTTAACCCATTCTTATTTATTATTGAAAGTGTATTTTGCCATAATAAGTGGTAGCCTATGTTCGGGGTATTTAAGTACTTTCAGTATGTAATCGAAGTGTAACTTTAATGTAAAATTAAATAGATTTGACAAACCTGTCTCTATGCTGAGTACATAATTGGGGGTCGTAAGAGGAAGACGGGATCGCATTACTGATTCAAATACTCGGTATTTAGCAGACGTTGGTATTTCTTGTTTGTTTATTATGTTTCCCCAGGACGTATTAATAAGGCTTTTTGCGCTAGCAAGTTTTTTTTCGAGGTGTAGATTGAATTTCACATTTGGTGTCAAAAAAATGCCCAGATATTTATAGTGTGTTACTATTTCAATCTCTTCACCATCAAAGAATCATTTTTCAGTTGTTTCTAGTTTTGTTTGTCAGTTTCGAACTATCATTATTTTGGACTTATCTAGGTTTACTTTCAAGTTCCAGGTTTTGCTGAAGTTGTTCATTTTATTTATCATTAGCTGTAAACTATGAAACCCCCTGCTAATAAATAGTAAAATATCATCTGCGTATAATAGTACCTTTATGACTTGTCCTTCAATTCTTATACCTGCAGGTAGATGTGTCGGTATACCGTCTATAAATAACGCGAAAAGCGTAGCACTCAAAAGACATCCTTGCTTCACTCCAGACTTGGTTTCAAACCAGTTGGAGACATTTTTACCGTCCTAGACTCTTTGCCGTGTATTCGTATACATGCTTTTAAGAACTTTGAGCATCTTTGACATTCCTATTTGTGACAATTTATAAAAAGGGCTTTTCGATCTTTAGAGTCAAAAGCAGCTCTAAAGTCTACAAAAAATACGTAAAGTTTCCTATTTTGTCTAAGGAAGTATTGCCCTATGGTTGTAATTGTGAAAATATTATCAACAGTAGAATAGCCTTTGCGAAAACCTGCCTGATATTCGCTAAGTATTTTGTTGTTTTCTACCCAGGTGTTGATTCTATTCAAGAGAATAGAGCAGAATAGTTTTGCGATCGAGTTCATGAAAGAGATACCTCGATAGTTGCACAGTGCATTGACATCGCCTTTTTTGTATATTGGATATACAATGGCATCCCTGAATTCTTGAGGTGTCTCTCCCAGTCTAAAAATGGAATTAAACGCATCTAGCATTTTATTTTAAAGAAACGGGTGGAGCATTTTTGTAGAATTCATTTCCAATGCGGTCTGGACCTGGCGCTTTATTATTTTTTGAATTATGAAGTGACTGATGGAGTTCACTCATAACAATTTCGTCATCACGAAGATAATTTATTATATATGGTTCAGCAAATTTAATGGTTTCTCTGTCGTCATGGGGATTAAGTAATAATTTAAAATACTCTGCTTTTTTCGAGGCAGATACATGGATACCTCTGACAAAATCACCACCTTTAAATATCTTTATTTTTTCCCAAAAACTTTTACTATTGCTTGCGGTTGATAGTTCTGCTGCTAGGAACCTGAAATAATTTTCACGTTTGCATTTACAAATAAGTTTATAAAGGGTCCGCCAAATAACTTTTTTTTTTGAAAATGGGCCCAAAACATCGAGTGTAGCTTCGGCTGTGTGGCACATAGCGCCGTCCTGTTGAAACCAAATATTGCCAATATCCTCCTTTTTAATTTTTTGAACAAAAATTCGTTCAATATGGCCCGATAACGATCGCCATTGACTGTAACGGCCACTCCTTGCTCATTTTCGAATTATGCCTCTGGACCAAAAACCGCACCAAACAGTGACTCGTTTTGGGTGTATCGGCTTTTCAATGTATGCGTTCGGGTTTTCTGTGCCCCAAATGCGACAATTTTGCTTGTTATATACCCGCCAAGATCAAAATGAGCTTCATCTGAAAAAATGATTTTTTTTGGCAAAATCGGCATCTTCTCTAAGTCGATCGCAGGCCCACTTAGCGAGCGTTGTTCAAGCGTATACACAACCATAGTCGTTCAGCGGAAGGATAAAACTAATTATCTGTCAAATCAGACATGAGCTAAGTGTTACCATTCACGAAATAAGCACTAGTTGAAAAAAAACGTTAGATGGCGGACCCGTTAGTTTCGATTTGCATTTATATACTTTTGGTTATATTTTTGTTTGGGCTAGTGGAGTCTCGAAGTTTTTTGAGAAGGGTAAGTGAAAGTTTTCTTGCTTCAAAACATTCTTGGTCGAACCACTTTTGCCGGAATTTTGATTATTTGATCGCGTATGAAGCGGGACAACTTTTTCGATGCAGTTATTTAGTAAATTTATCTCTTCTGTGGGGTTGAGTTGTATTGTAGTGGTTCTATAGGTGGACTCTATCTCATTTGATAATTTATTTACATATGTGTTTTTTTGTGTTTCTTTCCAGACTTATTTTGGTCGCAAGGTTAAACTGCAGTATTCTGTTTTAAAACCCAAATCTACCGTTACTATAAGGGGCATGTGATCTGAAAAGATTTGGGTTCCCACTTTAAGAGAAGAAGATATTGCGTTCCATTCTCCTGATATGGCACAAATATCTAAAACAGATTTTCCTGAACCCCCTACAAACGTGAATTCCCCATTTGCGTCACCCCTGTTACATCCGTTAAGGATATAAAGTTTAAAAGTCTGACACATTTCCAAGAAGAGACGACAATTTCTGTTGATGATTTTGTCTTTTGAATTGCGCTTCTCATAAATCTCCTTGCTGATGAAGTTAGTTTTGGTTGGAATTATCTGGCTGTGTCCAATTCTAGCATTAACATCACCAATGAGCATAATATTTTCTGAATCAATTGTGTTAAGTAAATCGTTAAGTTCATAAAAATCGTTATCCCAGGAATTGCAGTTTATGTAGGTTGGTAAGATAGAAAATTTTGAATTTAAGTTACTAAAAGTAAGGTAGGTTAGACCACTCACATCAACAAAGCCAGCATTAATATTTTTTTTTGAATCCAAACAAAGAACCCCCTATAGCTCTGCCAAAAGTGTGTTCGCGATAAGCCGATATCCAATGCAGTTTAAAATCGTTAAAATATTTGTTGTAAGTTTCATAATGTTCGCTTGTAGTAAATGTCTCAAAAGAAAATCCATGTTGTTTTGACGTTATTAATTCCTTGACTACGAAAAATAGCCTCTGAGTCACTAACTTTTCAAATAACTTTGGTACAGCGGAAAGTTTTGATCTTGGTCTGTAATTTTTAACGATGTATTTAAGGCCACTTTAGTAAATAGGATTAACGATAACTTCCAATCATCAATAAAAACACCAGATGATAAAGATTTATTAAAAATAATTTTAAGAGAGTAGCAAAGAGTCGAGGCACATTTTGACAATAAGAGCGGGGAATTTTATCCACTCCAGGTTTTTTAGTTGAATCGAGTTCAATCAAACCATCAAGAACGTCTTGTTTTGAAAAGCACTTTAAATCGAAATCTGTGTTGGGGCAAATGTTTGAATAAAAGTCATTCATACTTGAAAGACCATCTGCATTATAATTCGATTGAAAATATTTTGCAAAAAGATTACAAGATGATTGAATATTGCTTGACTTTTCGTCATCGAGTTCCATTGATGTTGGCAAAATGGATGTTTTACGTTTGGAATTCAGAAAGACATAAAAGGATCTACTATTCTCTTTTATATTGCTTTCAGCAGCATTTGCTGATGATACAAAAATTTGTTCAAAAAATCAAATTCTCTTCGAAGCTGAAGAAACCGAGCACGATCCTGAGAATTTTAAGATACTTTTGAACGTTTAAATGCCTTATTTTTTACATTTTCTAAATTGTTTGTTGTGAATTTTGAAAATATTGAACATTTAGATTTGAAACATTCAAATTAAAAGTGTGAAAAGTTTTTGGGTGGTAAGTTTTAGTGAATATGGCTTTAATAGTTGTAGAATGATGCTTAACAGATTTTCTCTTAGAGCAATCAAATAATTTTAATTAGCTTAGTTTTAATCAGAAAAAAAAATTGTTGAGTTAGGACGGGTATAGAGCCCCTTCCGTGAAAATAGATTTCAAACGAAAAGATGGTTTCTTCTCCCGTTTTAACGTTTCATTGTAACAAAAGTATACTTGATTGACAGGGAGTTGTAAATTAAATAAAATGTTTTGTTTTCCTTGCCCTCTTTTTTCCAACTCTCGAAGTGTTTGGAGTGCTGTTCTACGGTACTTTTCGGAGGATGGAATTGAAGAAGGCTTCTTGTTTTTTTTTTGACGTTAGTGAGTCTCGCAACGTAGGTGAGTTGACAAAGCATATTTTTAATATACTTGATATATTCTCCTGCAAGGACAAACTAATTGGTCAATCTTACGATGGTACATCAGTTATGTCTGGGGAAGTGGGTGGTGTTAAAAAGAAAGTCCTTAATGTTTTACCAATGGCTAACTTTATTCTTTGCTATGCTCACGATTTAATTTCATCGCGATCACTTGAACATATATCGAAATTAAAGTTTTTTTTGGCAGTATTAATACTATTGTCCGTTTTTTTAACAAATCAACTAAACGTTCAAAACTTTTAAAACAAATAGCCAACCGACGAAAGCCTGGGAAATCGCCGTTTTAAATTGTAGATTATATATAATTCTTACTTTTATTAGAATATGAGACAACCCTAGTTAATGGGACACTGACTCGCTTTCTATTGCCTGGAGCTTGTTAGTTATATTACATTTAATAGATTTTTGTTTTTTCTTAATACTTTTTATGATATTTTTGCTAAGACTGATTTTTTTCAATTGGTTCAAAATAAGCAAACGGATGTTAAATTTTGCAAAAAGAGAAATCGAAAGTTTTGAGTCTTGACATAGCTCTAACTTTCTTAATAAATTTAAATCCATTTTGGAAAGCATAAGCGATTGCGCGGAAACACCACAAAAACGAGGGTTGCTCGAAATTGATTCCAAAATACGTTATAAACGTCGTTTTCTAGAAATAAAAGACTATATTATATCCCAATTCAATACCAGATATAAAACTTCCACGAATTTATTTTTTTAGATTTACTTAATAAATCAAGATATGATAATTTCGCAGTTTCCAATCCAGATGAAAAAATGTCTTCTTTAATAAATTTTGTCTCTGGATTTTTTGATTTTACAGCTTTAAAAAATGAACTCAAAGTTTTGTATAAAACTTCTCCTCTTCGACAACTTATCGTTTTAGCACTTCATAAACATTTAAAAAACGAAACATTGCGTAAAACATTCCCGCAAATTTTTAACTTAACAATAAATTTATTTAAGATATTGTATTTGCATCCACCAAAAAGTTTTCTTTCGAAACCGCTTATGCGTTAAGCTCATTGTTACATTTAACTTAAATGACTTAAGGTATAACAAATATATAATAAGTAATATATAATAAATATAAGATAACTAAGTTATGCATTGAACGAAATAATTTCAAGTAAACTTCCGAAATTTAATTTTTTGGTGACAAATTTTTCTTCGACTTACCTTTTGAAATTATTCACGCCTCGCCACTGGTAGGTACCTATGTAACTATTCCTGGAATCATGCATTCGACAATTCATTATACTAATAATTAAGCTAATCTTACATACATGCATAAGCTTTTAACCTGCACAGGACAACTAGGCTACCTACCTGCTGAGAGCGTCAGTGGTTAGCTACACTAAAATTGTTAGCTACAAGAGAAGTTCATACCAGTGGTGCATTTTATTTTTTAGAAAAATCTTTTGTTTTTCGTTTCAAATCCTTTAAACCATTTTCAGAGTGTTTCCTGTTGACTAAAAACAAAAAAAGTGTCCTGCTAACTTTATAAGGAGACTTTTTAATCCTTCTTTATCATATTGCGGGAGAACCAAGAGCGCGGCATACTCAAAAATTACTTTTTCGAAAGTTGTCATGCTTACTCTATACGTCTTATACACAAGAGGATAGAGCAAATACAATAGCAAGTTTCTCTTGCAATAAGAGCGGAATAAATTTTGCATAAAATTTAAATTATTTGTATGAACAGGGTTTTCTAAAGTGTAGGTTTTTATTTATTGTTTTTTTATTTTGGTTGTATTAATTTTGAATATTTTTTTTTTAATGTTAATAACTTGAATGTCCTCCTTTTACAATATTCTAGAGTTTAAAATCATCGTTTAACTATTATTAAATGTAAAAAATATTTTCACATGTAAGCCAAAATTCAAAAATGCTTAAGAGTGTAAATTGTTAATATTGTGGTAGATTTAATAAGCTAACTATGTACGTATGATGAAGCCGAAAAAGACCGACGAAACATAGGGAAATATTATGAAATACAGTTTTTACTTGCGATTATAGGTACTATACGGCAAGTTATGTATGTTACGTACCAAGTTTGAAGCAAATCCACCGAACCGTTTAGGCTGCAGACTAGAGGACAGACAGACGGAATTGCGGGACACACTTTTTTTGTGTTCTCTATGATCGTAATGTCATGTGTGATTGTTAGAATTTTTTTTTACGAATACATAACTTGCCTTATAGTACCTATAATGGCAAGTAAAAGAATTGTGCGAAAAAAAACAAAATAATAATAATGGCGCAAAATTTTAAACCATTTAGTAAAATGTTAAAGCCACTTTTAGGCGTTTACTAAGCTAAAAAGATGATTTAGTTAATTTTAAACAATCTTAACATTCGGCTTAAATTGAATCACTGAATGGCTACCTTAACTGTTAGCAATTTGCTAAATCTATTATATCATATGATAGTATATCACCGATTGACCAAGTTCGAGTCCTGCTGGTGCACAGCTGTTTTTTTTTTTTTTTTTTTGTAAATAATGAAGTTAAAATGATGTATAAACTTCGAATACTTATTTAGAGCACATGTTTGGTTTCCGTCAACATAAAATTTATTTACAACGCATAAAAACAAATATTGTGTTTGTTAGAAAATTGCTAACAAGTAAAATGCTTAGCCATTAACAATATGCTGTTTAAATTTTTGCGCCAATGATTTTAACTATATATCTGTAAGACCTAAGGTCTTTAAATGCAACCTGAATTGCATGGCACTAGTTTTTTTAATAACTTTGCACGCGCTCAAGGGATTATGAACACCCTTTATATGTTTTTCTTAACACAGCGCGGGCATCCGGTGGAAGAAGAGAAAGAAGGATAGGAAAGATGTGTGGCGCGGTGTTCTGAGACTAGAGCTGGTTGTTGTCTCAGATTTATCTCCAGGGATGGCGGCTGAACTAATGCGGAGAAATTCCCGTGTCTTATTTATGTATGTCCCTTATAATTCATATTATTTTATTTATTTTGCTGTCGTATTTTATGGGTATGCTAGTTTACTCAATCACATGTTGTTAGTGTTATGCCTAAACAGCATGTAATGAGCAAAGCATCAACTTATTTTATGACAATTTTTAGAATTGGTTTTTGAGGAATAGAAAAATGGATATAATTTTTGTTGGTACTGGAATTTGAGAATCAGGTATTTACTATCTCATTTTAACCCACGGGCGACATCCAATTTAAATCAGAGGGATCGAAATGAATGGTGCTTTGCGTGAGGATCGAACCCGCACATCTAAGTTAACAGCGAAGCACTATAGCAACTGCGACATTGTTACCCCAATAAATATTTTTTTTTGAACAATCGATTTTTCAAAAACTAGTAACTGATTTTTTTCTTAAATTAAAATTTTATATGTGTTTATTATTATTAATTACTTCAAAATGGCGTTTCAATTTTTTTTAATGTTTTCAAAATCTTATAAATAAAAACTATTTAAAAAAAAAGCTCTAACGATTTTTGAATATTTTGTTCTTTGAATTATTTATTCCAAGAATTCAAATCATTTTTCCTTCAAACATTAACAACGTAGCAATCTAAAAATATTTTATTATATGAATATCATCCATTTATTTCTACCTAATTATATTTCATCTAACGCATTTTTGCTTACGTCACTGAATACCTTTATTGGTCATAATTTTGATATTTTCTAACTTTTACTTTGCATGAAACTCTTTCATTGCTTTTGACAGCTATGCAGGGGTTCCATTGTTACAAAAATAAAATCCAGGATATGTTCACGGTTGATTCGGTTTCTTGGGAATTACTTACGGTACAATGGATAGATTCTCAATAAAACACGCCTACTGAAACATTACAAGACATTAATACAAAAACAGATATACAGGGAGAAAAAAAAACAACAGACGAAACACATGTCAGCAGCACGAGGTTGGTTTTTGGACGGTTTACCATCCAAGAACTAACCACGTTCAGTAATGCTTGAACTGGTATGCCGAATTGCTTCAAACTTGGTATATAGAGTTTTTTAGGTAGCTCAAAAAATAACGGTACCTGCCATATAAGCGTTACGTTCAAACCTATTTTTCTCGGAAACGGCTCTAACGATTTTGATAAAAAAATCAGTGCTGCTTTTAAGCTACGACCGATCATATGGTTGAAAAAAAAATTAGAAAAATGTCTAAAAACGGTACTTTCCATACGACCGTTTTTTTGCTTTCGACTATCTCATAAACGGCTCAACCGAATCTTTCGAAATTTCACACATATATAGGTTTAGGTTGCCCAAATTATACCGCGTACCAATATTTTTAATTAGTATTTTTTTGTATTTTTAAAATCATTTAAAAATTTTTTTTTTAATTATATTTCGAAAAGTGCTCATTAAATTTTTTTCAAAAATTTTTTTGAGCTTAAATTAGTTTAAGGATTTATTTCAGAATTTTGAATTATTTTTTCTTTGATTAAGCCGATTTAATATTTTGTTTTTAAGTTTATATTATAATATTTTAGACTGTCATACCAATTTTTTTTTAGATAAAAATTAAAAATATTTTTTATATAAAAAAAATGAAGTGAAAAACTGCTTAAAATATATATTTAGATTTTTAACAGAAATCTTTTGCATTCGATGTGATCTAACATAAGAGCGAGTTCGTGCGATCCAGTCGTGCATTTTTATTTGCTTGCGATTAGGTACTATAAGGCAAGTTATTCGTAAAAAAAAAATTCTAACAATCAAACATGGCATTACGATTATAGCGAAGCCTAAAAAAGTGATCGCCAAAAAATGTCTGTCTGTCAGTCTGTAAGCCTGTCCGTCTGTATTTAAAACAAGCTACAGCCTAAACGGCTTAAGCGATTGCCTTAAAATTTAATGTGTGTTATTATTTTGGCATTCCTCAGAGGGGAAATTGAAATTTTATTTTTAGGCCTAAAAATAACGGTACCTGCCATATGACCTTGAAAGAAAATTTTATTTTTCTCTAAAACGGCTCCAAAGATTTTGATAAAAAATTTTGAGAATTTTTTTGTTGGTAATAGCTATCATTTGATATGAACCAAGTTTACAGGAAAAGTCTGTTAACGGTACCTTTCATATAACGTTTTTTTTTAATTTTTGACTTTCTCGGTAACGGTACATTAGATTTCTGTCAAATTGTATATCTGAGAAGATCTAAGTAGCTAAATTATTTTTGCATATCAAAATTTTAAATAACTTTTTTTTTAAATTAAAAAAAATTATTAAATTTTTTTTTTTTGAAAAATCAATAATTTTAAAACTAATCAAAAAAAATAATTTTAAATTTTATATCCATATGAACATTAATAGTCTTTTGTTTTCAAAAAACGAAAAATAAAAAACAGGAATTCATCAAAACCCGTCCTACAATTTTCGAACTACTTTAAAATTTTCATTGATCCGTGGCATCTAATGGCGTTCTTCGTTTTTCGGAAAACTGATTAAAGTGATGGTTTTGGCAGTTTAAATAAGTTTAAAAAACGATTTTTCCCACCTCTGCACCATTCACTTTCATTATATACATGTATGTACTTGTACATATTTACATTATTACCCTCCTAATTTACATAATTAAAATAAATTTAAATATACATTTGTAGGTACCTATTTAAATATTCCTTGAATCATGCATTCGACAATTCATTATACTAAGAATCTATGTAGGTAATATTGCCTACATGGGCTTTAAATCTGCATAGGATAACTATAATAGACTAGCTACATACTAACAGCGTCAGTGACTAACAATAAAATTGTTAGCTACAAGAGCAAGTTTGTACGATCCAGTCGTGCATTTTATTTCTATTTATTGTTATTCTATTTATTCTTCTCTGCTGCTTAATAAATAGCTAGTGCTGGAAATATGCTGCAGATGTGTATGCTTACAATATGGTAGGATGTTGCAGTTATTTTCGTGAGTTTATTATTTTTGAGTGAGAATACTGTGTTTTCATCTGCACCTGCCATACAAATGTTATGAAAAAAGTTTGGGTGGCCGTGGCGCGATATTTGTGTGTTCGCCTATCAACCTCATGGTCACAGGTTCGATCCCTGCCGTAGTCTATGTCCTCTTATTTTTCCATTAAAAACCAATTCTAAAAATAAATGTCATACAATGAGTTGCTGGTTTAGTCATTAAATGCTGTTTAGACATAGAACTAACAACATGTGATTGAGTAAAACTAGTATACCGATAAGATATGACAAAGAATACAAACATTAATGCGAATTATTAGGGACATGATACAGAAGACATTGAAATTTCTCCGCATTAGTTCAGCCGCCATCCCTGTAGATAAAAACTGAGACAACAACCACCTACAGTCTCAGAAAATCGCGCCACATATCTTTCCTATCATTTTTTCTCTTCCTTAACCTCACCCTCACTCCCGCGCTGTGTTTAAACGTTTAAAGGGTAGTATAATCCCTTGAGCGCGTGTAGAATAATAAAAAAAAAAAAATCTCGAAAACGACTCCAACAATTTTTAATAAAAAAAATCCTTTGTACCTACAATTGTAGGTATGATCTACATTGTGTCAACAACAAAACAATTTAACGTAAATTGTTATTAACGGTACCTGCAATAGATCCGTTTTTAATGTCTTATCGCCTTGGACATGTTTATCGACTTGGACTCTCATCGACATATTTCAAATTATATCCATTCCGAAGTGTCAAAATCAAGAAGAAAAACCATTACAGCACATTATCGACGCATTCTTTTTAGGGAGTCCTCAGTCTTTCCTTGTTATACCATAGTGGAAGTGAAATAAAAAGGTCTTTTCTTGTGAGTTTATAACTCATCTCTATAACTCAATTTCACTTAAATGTTCATAAGCCTTGATGTTCATCAACTAACCCATTGGCGGATCCACATGGGGGTCATAACTTTTGTTTGTACTAAATTTATACTTTTTGTTGACAATATCACACAAAGTGACTGGAATTTTTAAGAAACTTAGATAGGGGAATTTGTTTGTATTTAGTCGGTAGGGCGTAGCCGATTTTATTTATTCTGGATGTATGTGTATTAATATATATTATTTAAAAAAAAGTGAGTAACTTACTTGAACTTGCAATATACTGCTTACCGATTGAAGGTACAACATCTGGCCAAATGCTCGTGACAGAAATAAATAAGATAATGCTTTTGAATTCAGATTTTTTGAAGTATTTTTAATGTTTTTCTGTTATTGCTCCTGATTCTTATATCGAGATCATCTGATGAAAATAGGCTTGACTCACATAAAAAAGTCTATACGAAAAAAAAAATTAAAAATTGTTGTTCTTTTTGAATCAATTGAATAAGTTTCATGCTTAAGCAATTAAATAATTTAGCGAAGTTGTAATTTTATTTCCCGAAATTTATTTGAATAATTTATATAATTATAAAATATGTGTTTTTCTTAATTCTGCGAGAAATCTTGTGCCATTAAGGGATCCATGAGAGCTTCTGCCGAGTAGACGTGTTTCTATTTCTGGCGACTAATTCGATCTATTTTTTTTGTAAAAATCGCATTCAACCAAAGTATTGAGTTAAATATAAGTTTGAGAGTCCTTTCTAACCCATTACATTGTTCGGATTTAACACAGAAATAATTAAAGTTATTCATTTAATTGACATAAATTTTACTTTGAACAGCCCAACTTAACAAAAGTGAAAGTATCGGTTTCTCTCTTTATGAAAGTGATTTTTGTTTACGTACACAATTTAAATACATAGTCAACTTGACACGCCATTAATTGTAATCATATTATAACTTAATTTACACTCACATGCCTCCAAAAACTGTTACATCGCGCTCTAAAAATACTAATTGCGCGCTCAATTCTCCTCATAGTTCACCTTCCCCCTGCATAATTAAGCCCAACAATCAAACTTAGCTATGGATAAAGCTTGGATAGACGAAAAATTTCAAAATCAGAGTGAGTTGATTGTTTCACTTTTATATAAAAAAACTCGAAGAACCTGAGATTAGAGTAACCGAAGAACTTGGTCGCGGAATAAAAAACTTACGAGAAAGCATAATTGATATAAACAACCGTGTTTCATTTCTTGAGTCGTCTCACTCCGAATTAAAATCTGACATTGCCTTTTTAAACACCGAAGTTAGCAACATCAAAATATCATTCTTTGATCTATCTTCCAATTGCACACACACCGAAACATTGCTGGCTAATAACACTTTAGAACTCATAAATGTGAAACTTCCACTCTTGAAATTAAAAAAATTAAAACTGGCTTTGAACACTTGTGAAAATCGTATTGTCGCGAAAGATGCTTTTTTGGTTGGTATCCCTTATTTGCCGAACGAAAATCTTAAATCGATTTTTAATTTAATATGCACCACCGTAAATATAAAGCTTCCGACTCTCTGCAACATATATGTTATTTGTTATTAGTATTGAAAAAAAAAACGATTCTCTCTGTTTCCCGGGTCGATTGCGACTGCCGGTCGTTTTATTATTATCAACTAATCATTAAATAAAATGTATAATACAACATAGGTCAATGCATCCACTTTCCGATGGCCTTCAGATATGTACATTTTCCCATCGTCACCGAAAAGTGGCGTTGCATTACTTTATGGGTTGCGAAGCAACACAAATGTTCCGTCGTCAAGTTTGCTGACTTGCATTTGTGTAACTTCACCCCCTTTAATTCAAGATTCTCCTGAATTTTGTTTTCATTGAATTTTGTTTCTATATTTTTTATAATTATTTTAACATTTTTATTTTTTCTTTGAATTAAGAAGATGAGAACCCCAATTATAATTACGGCTATGATAACAATGAAGATTGTGACGGAACTAATAATATAATTGTTTTTTTTATGGTACTTTAATTCATTTATATGGATAAGGTTTTCGATATGATACATTTTTAACATTGTTTCAAAATTTAATTTTTCTTTTACAATTACATTTTGATCTTCTTCGTAGGAAAATTTATGAACAAATTCTATATTAAAATTTGATATTGAAATATTTCTTATGTTTATTGTACAATTATTAATATTTATTATAAAATTTCCACTTAAAATTAAATTTCGATCGTCACAACCGTTATTTACAATTTCTCCTTTAAGATTTTTACAAATTACAAAATTTTCTTCGATATTTAAAATTTCAGTTTTGTTGTTTATCTTAAAATTACATAAGCCAACAATCAAACAATTATCCATTTTAATCAAGTCTTTTATATAAATATTATTGGGATTATAATTAAATTTTATTTTATTTAGATCAATAAATTCTGTAGGTAATAAATCAATTTCTTTAAAATCTTTGTTAGGCATTGGTATTATCATTTTTAATTGGGTTTGGATGTAACTTTTCGGAAGTTTAATATCTAGAATTAATTTTGTGTCATTAAGCTTAAATGCTCCTATTTTGGAATGTTTTAGTTTGATAAAATCTAAATCAGAAGCCACTATTTCTGCTCCTGTTAATATGCTAGGATGTGAAATACCATTTTTGGCAGATGCTATATTGTCAAGAATATTATCAGTTTTATCTTCTAATATTTTTAATTTTAAAAGTTGGTCTGTTTTCAAAAGTTTCAATGTTAAATTTTGTTGACTATCTACTACGTTATTGTAAATTTCCGAAATATGTTTTCGATCTTCTACAATGACATCATTGAAATTCTTAATATTATTCATAATATTTCTGTTGATATCTATTTGCTTATTTAAATTTTTAATGGCATTTCTGTTATTAATATCGACAACTTTAAAATGATCTAAAATATCTTCGCTATCATTGTCATCCATGGTTCCGAATAACCAGTAAGTAAGTAAGTAAGTAAGTAAGTAATTTATTGCTTGATATCTTAATATTTCATTTACAAACATTTATAATAAATTTTAAAGCTTTAGCTTTGCCGTCAGCTCGTTTGGCAAGTTTAAAAGATATAAGATATTATTATATACATATACAAAAGTAAGAAAGCTAAGAATTAAGTTAACTATTCATATTCAGTTATAAGTAACATTCGGTATTTTAATATGTCTTTTAAAAACAGGTACAGTTTTTTCCAATCACAGTAGTTTAGCAATGTAATTGTTTCTTGTAGGGTAAACATTTTCTGTCCAAAGTATGCAATTCGATGTTGTGCAAATATGGGACACACACTGATGAGGTGGAAACAATTTTCTTTAGCTTTAAGATTGCACAATGAACAAAACTGATTAAAGCTCTTATTATATGGAGTTCCATTTAGGCCAGGGACTTCACATCTTGTCTTAAATATAAGAGATATCTCTTTATACGTGAGCGCATCATTGAAATAGTTAGCTTCCATTAGGTTCAGCTTAAGTTGAGAGTAAAGGAATCTGCTTTCTGATTTCCTTGCTTCTTGTACATATGCATTCCTTACAAAATCCTCCTGAGCTTGAATTATTTTGTAAAGCTTTTCTTTAAAGTGCAACAAATTGCTGTGATCTAGCTCCACCGTTTCACCACAAGAATTTCCTAAATTCTTCCACCTAGCCACCCACCAATCCGAATTTCGTAGTTCGTACAGGGCCATTTGTTTCGTCAACCGATTGTCCTGATGCGCCAGTGTTCCTACAACGTAGTCTGCATTTAACTTAAGCGTGTATGTGAAAATTTTAGTTAGGCCTGTTTCGAGATATAGGGCATAGTTTGGTGTTTTTATGGGGAGATTGAACAGCTTCTTTAGAAAGGACCTTTGAAATTTTTCTATTGCCTCAAACTCATTTGTTCCCCAAACTTGGGCAGCATAACAAAGTGAAGACTTTATAACAGCATCAAATATTTTGTATTTTGCTGACAGTGCAATACGCTGATTCGAAATGATATTTTTCCATGACATGTTAAGTAGACTTTGCGAGGAAGCAGATTTCGATATAACATGTTCATTAAAGTCCATGGTTTTGTTAAGATTCACTCCTAGGTATTTGTACTTGCTTACTATCTCCAGAATATTTCCATTGAAAGTCCAAATATGTCCACTCTGACTCCGGGTATATCTAGAGAAAACCATTACTTTAGACTTATTAGTGTTAATTGTAAGTCCCCATTTGGTGCAATAGTCAGAGAGACGATTTATCATCAATTGTAAGTTCTCGGGGGTTTCTGAGAGAATCACCAAATCATCGGCATACAAAAGAACGTTTATGACCAGATCAGCCATTCGAACTCCTCCTGGTAGACAAGTTTCAATATCATTGATGAAAAGTGCAAAAAGAAGAGCACTCAGAAGGCAAATCTGCGTTTGATCTTGTTAGCCGAAATGCGCTCTTTTATAAGCTATCAATGCTAGGTATGTCAACGAAGTTCATCCATGCAATAAAAGAAATGTATGCCCATTCAAAAGCATCAGTATGGGACGGATAAACACTCTCAAAGTGGTTTGAAACTGACACCGGAGTAAAACAAGGGTGCCTTCTGAGTGCTCTTCTTTTTTTTCCGAATAACCACATCTGATAAAGTTTGCTAACCCTCTCTTTTGTCGGAAGGTGGAAACTAGGGCCTTAACTTTTGATTTGATGTCGATAATCTCTGTTAATATTGGAATGTTATTTTCCAAGTGCAATTTTTGCAAATTTACTTCGAGTCCTTCAATTACGGTCATTATTTTACCCGAATCTATTATGTGAACAATTGTCTGGGTTTCGTTAATCAGCTCAACTGTTCCTCGATTGATGACTGTAAATCATGGGCTAGTTTGTACTTGGGAGATTAGAAGAGCTGGGTCCGCCACCGTTGCTGTCATCATAATTGTCCACAGCATGAGCCAGACTAGAACCTGCAAATTTATTAGGCCTTTTAACTGTTGTTGGATGAACATTTCGTAATTTATTTTTTCTGAAGTAAGGTTCATTTTTGTGACGTAAATGCTTATAGTTTCTAATAAATCCTTAAATTCTAGCTTCATGAAAATCTTCCCTATCTAAATTTCTTTTATTTACAATATGTTTCTTACGTTTATCGGCTTTTTCTTTTAAGATTTTAGATTCCGTTTCCACTGCCATATTTGGACTCATTTCAAGAGTGGAGTTGTACCTATTGTTATAAATTTTAACTGCCTTGTGAAGTTTTTGATTAGTGGTTAAATCCTTATTTTTGATAGTTAGTTATTTTTGATAGTTAAGTTCAGAAGTCTTGAATTTAGGTTTGATATGTTTTCTGTCATATTTGCCTTCTTGGCATGTCTGACAATTTCCTATTACCTTTGAAATTTGCTTCACTAGACCTGGAAAGTAAACTTTATTTTTCAAAGTTTTGTAGGTTTCAACAATTCCGGAATGACTACTCTCTTTGACATGGTATAAGGAAATTTGTTTAAAAATGTATGCTTCAGTTCTTACTTCGAGAGCTCTAAGTGTGCATTTAACAAATGTCAAGTTTTTATCATCCTTAAAAAGTTTTATTAAACACTGTTGAATTTTGTTAAACTCATGATACGATAACTCTGTGTAAATTCCTACTTTTCCTTTTATAAGAGTTCGTTTAAAGAGATCTTCCCAATATAACTGATTTTTAGTCATATCTACATGGATGATTCTCCTACCATGACACATTTCGACTTCTGTTGAAACAAAATTAGATAAAATTATTTGTGTTTTATATTTATTCACTATTTCTTCCTTTATTGGAAAATGATCCAACTGTTGTTCTGGTGCTGGGTGGACAGTTGCCACATTTGAGTCAGATTCACCATCTATTTGGTCAACATCTTTGATGCGGCTCAAGAAATCTGCAACTTTATTGTCTTTACCCCGTAAGTATTCTATATCATAATTAAATTCGGATAATTTGAGTAACCATCGCTGATTTCTAGCTGAAAACTCTTTACCGTTGTATTTTTTGTTTAGATACTTAATGGGTTGATGGTCTGTGACTATTTTAAACTTATTTACCCAAAGGTAGGGTCGAAAATATGTCACTGACAGACAATAGCAAGAAATTCTTTGTCAGTGGGAGAATATTTCTTTTCATGATCATTCATAGATCTCGAAGCATATCAAACAGGTTGCCCTTCTTGAGTGAGCACTGCCCCAATAGCGAAGTTGGAAGCATCAGTAAATAAAGTAAAAGATTTTTGGAAATTAGGAAATCTAAGTATAGGGTAGTTAGTGATGTTTCGTTTCAAAGTTTCGAAAGCTTGTATGTATTCTGGGTCTCTTGTATTAATTTTTGAATTTTCCTTTAAATATTTAATCATCGGATACGCAATCTTCGAGTAATTTTTTACAAATTTTCGATAAAATCCTGTTATACCCAGAAAAGATTTCAGTTCTTTCTCTGATGATGGCAATTTGTAATCCAAAATACATTTGACTTTTTCTGGATTAGGTTTCATACCTTCTTCAGTCAAGATATGCCCTTAAAATTCCGTATCTTTTTGAAGGAAGGTGCATTTGTCAAACTGGACCTTAAGGTTATGTTTGGCAAGTGTGCTAAAGATTGTGGTGATAGCAGTAAGATGTTCTTCTAGACTAGTGGAAAATATAAGAATATCATCAAGATAAACTACACAGATCTTATTTATGTGTTCCCTTAGTATTTCATTCATGAGCCTTTGAAACGTCGTTGGGGCGTTTTTGAGGCCAAAACGCATCCGAGTAAACTCATATAAACTACTTGGAGTAACAAATGCAGTTTTATGAATATCCCTGGGATGCATTTTGATTTGGTAATAACCTTTAGCCAAATCCAATGTCGTAACTGGGCTCTCCCTAACTTATCTAATATACTATCTATATTAGGTAGAGGGAACTTGTCATCTAAAGTGATTTCATTCAATTTCCCATAATCCATACATAGTCTAAACTTCTGCTCACCTGATTTTCCAATCTTTTTCGGGACAACAACAATGGGAGAAGAGTATCTACTGTTAGATTTTCGAACAATACCCTGCTTTTCCATTTCTAGTACTTGTCTCCTAACTTCTTCCTCATGTTTTGGAGGCAATCTATAGAGTCTGGAGTTAATTTGTTGTTCCGTGTTTGTTCTTATCTCATGTACTATAGAATCGGTATTCGTAAGCTTATCACCCTCTTTATAGATTAAATTTTGGTACTGTTTTATAATTTTACCTACTTCTTCCTTTTCTTGGGAATTTAATTGCGATAGATCTACTTGATCTGCCGTTTCGCTTGAAAGTTCATAATGTTCAATATCTAAACTTTCTTCAGAATATAAATTAATTTTTGCCTTATTGACCAATTCTATAAATTTTTTGTTCATACTTATATTAGAAACGTTTCTTCTAATTATATCCATACCAACAAGGAAGTCATAGTCTTTATTAGATAAATTCATTTTATGCCACTTTAATTTACAACGACTTCCCATTCTGAATTCTTTTGGTGTTTCTGTGACGAGAATTTGTATAAATTGCTTGGTTTTGTTGTTAATAGTATTAACAAAAACAAATTTTTCCTCTAGAATCGGAAAACTAGAACAATCTATCCTAGAAGAGTTAATTAAACTCATCGTTGAACCAGTGTCTAATAGAGCCTTATATTCTCTATCATTGATGGTAAAATTACAGAATAATTTATTTCCGAGGCTTAGTTCCGAAAATCCGAAGGATCCACGTTATTAATATCTTCATTACACCCTGTCTCTCTAGATTCGCAACCGCTAGCTAAATTGTTCACATCCATAGGTTGTGGATTTTGATAACTATTTCTAGCTTGGCCTGATAAATTGAAAACTTGGGTATTGTTTTGTCTAACTTGTCCTGACCTATTGTTATTTGAATTTCTACTCTGCCTTGATCTATTGTTATTATTAAAATTTCTAGTCTGTCCTGATCTATTGTTTGAAGATAGTCTAACTTGTCCCGGCCTGTCCTGGTGGGTATTATTGTTAACCTGACCTGAATTACTCTGCCAAACTCTATTGTTTTGATTTGGATTCGCCCTAACCTATTCTGGCTAGTGACACAATTAGTTCTGCTATAATTTTTCTTTAGATTCCATTCACTATCTGGAATGTAAGTTCTTAAAATGCCTAAAATAGAATTTAGGTCGAAAATGTTTCTTATCTCCCTAGACGAGCTCTTTATTTTTGCTATTAGGAGCTGCTTGCCAGAACTAATTATTTCGATTTTATTACTTTCATAGAGTGCATATTCGTGACAATCTAAAATACTATTTACCTTTAGATTATTTATTTTAATCCAAATGCTGTTAACGTCGATTATTGGGCGGAAGTGTTGAACAAGCTCGTGTCTAGTCTCTTCCCACGATGTCCACGGATTTAAATATAAAAGGCTTTTGGCTTCACCTACAACCTTTATGTTATAGATCGCCTTGAATACCTCTTCTTTTCTGTCTTGCGGGGTGGCTGCCAGATGAGCGTCAACACAGTTGAAGAATTGTGTGAGTTCGTTTCTCGCTCCTCCAAACTCTTTTATATGAGATATGCTTTTATAAAGCGATATCGTTGGTGTAGCTGCTGCTGCCGCTGCTGCTGGTGCTCTCTGTTGAAGCTGCTGCTGCTGTTGTTCAAGCTGCTGCTGCTGTTGAAGCTGCTGCTGGTGGGTAAGCTGCTGTTGTTGTTGTTGCACCTTAGTTAAAATATTAAGTGCGTCGACGACACTTTGTAAAACTTGCTCCATTGTTAAATTGGCGAAGTTAATACCACGATTGGTATCGAACTGTTTATCTCGCTTTTTTCTATCAATTTTGATAAAAAGTCCACACAAATCACTAGATTTTTTATAATTGCAACTGATTTTTAGTCTTTTATAGTTTTTGTTTAGTTTATTTGGGTGGAGGTGAGGTTGTGGATGGCAAACAACACTCTTGTTTTATTTTTATAACCGGGTGGAGATGGTTTAAAGTCAATACTGTATCAGGGTGGTGGAGGGGCTGTGGATAGTAAACAAACAAATATATGAAAGGAAAAAAAATTTCTTTAAAACTGATTTTTAGTTTAGTTTTTTTTTCACTTTTTATATTTTTGTTCCTCCAGTTCGTTCCGCGACTGCGCCAGTTATATTATTATGTTATTAGTATTGAAAAAAAAAACGGTTCTCTCTGTTTCCCGGGTCGATTGCGACTGCCGGTCGTTTTATTATTATCATCTAATCATTATATAAAATGTATAATACAACATAGGTCAATGCATCCACTTTCCGATGGCCTTCAGATATGTACATTTTCCCATCGTCACCGGAAAGTGGTGTTGCATTACTTTATGGGTTGCGAAGCAACACAAATGTTCCGTCGTCAAGTTTGCTGACTTGCATTTGTGTAACTCACGCGCCCGAGACACAAGTCAAATTTAAACATGGCAATAATGTTGAAATTCGCATCGTCTTATGATAAAAACTTTGTGTTATCATCGATCGCAAGCTACAGAAAAAAAGTAAATAAGCAACTATGTCTCAATGACATACACCTTGCTATTGACAGCTCTTCTACCAGTGCTTCTTCGTCAAAAATGTATATACTGGAGAGCTTATCGGAGCAGAACAATTGCATTTTTCAACGAGCACTTGCGTTAAAAAATAACAAATAAATTCATTCATTATTTAATGCCCGGGGGTGGTCGACATAAAACGACAACATGATAACACAGCTTTGTCAATTGAACTCATTGAGGAACTCGACGACACGTTGCCAGTTCAGAAGTTTCCAACTTATATTATTATTATTATTATTATTATAAGTATTATTATAAATTCATTAATTTAAATTGAATATCAATAATTTAACAATATTTATTTTTTTTATTTCCTTTTTTATTACGTATTAACGTTAAATTAACATTTGCTTTTTTTTTTTCTCTTTTTAATTAAAATTGTGCTTTTTCTATTCAATATGGTCTTTAATAACACTTTACGTTCAATGGTTAAGGTTTTGTGCAGACAGAAAAACGGTCTCCGGACTTGCCACAATAATGCCCAGAGCTTAATGCCTAAAATTGATGAGTTTTGCGAAAGAACGGTGGGGTAGCGGTATAAGTTAGAGGAAAGGTCAAATGCAAATTTAAGTTTTCCTCTGATGCAGATAGCTCAATTGAATATTTGTTTTTTGAACTCACGAGTAATGAGGGCGGAATTCTTTTAGGTGTAATATACCGACCTAATAGGTACATGGATATGTTACCTCTTTATACCCTTTTAGAAGATATTTCGCTCTTAGCGCCCAATATAATATTATGTGGCGATTTTAACTGCAATTTGCTAAGCTCTAACCTTCTCGAAAAAAAACTGTACTTCTAATTTGGTTCCTGTTAACAATCGTACCCCAACTCATTATTCTGGTGGTGAACCTACGCTTTTGAACCTGTTTTTTGTAAGTGACATTAGTAAAGTTACTTTATATGATCAGCTTTCTGCACGTGCATTCTCAAAGCATGACATGATTTTCCTTACTCTGGATTTCAGCTTTGATCATACTAACCAAAAAATTGAATATCGCAATTTTCGTAGCATTGACTTTCAGCAGTTGGAAGATAATGTTAGAAGTACCAATTGGGAAGCTATTTACTTTTAACCTACAGCAAATGAGCAGTTAGAATTTCTTACAAATCATATTAGTACTCTGTTTGAGACTCATGTTCCTCTAAGAACTAAAATCATAAGGCCCAAGAACAAACCATGGTTTGATCAAAATATACGGTTTCTAATAAATCAGCGTGATGAGGCTTATGACAGCTGGAAGCGTTACAGGTTAAATGAGTTGAGGCGAATTTATTGCATTCTTCGGAATAAAGTTGTTTCAGTGATACGTTTGCTTAAAACCCGAATGTACTCAAATCAACTTAATACATCGTTAGGCCGCGGCCACGCAGTAAGCGGCTGAGCGGCTGAGCGGAAAAAAAATACAAAACATATGAAATCACATAGAAGCGGCCACGCTATGAGCGAGCGGCGAAACAAAATTCTGAGCGGCTAAGCGGCGCCGCTCAGCAACAAACCTGTTTTAATTTTTAGTAATGTTCTGAGCGGCAAGAAGTAAAGATGGCCAAAGTAAACATTGAGTTGTTAATTTCGCGTGTGCAATCTCGACCAGATTTATGGCAAGATAGAAATGCCAGTTTTAAAAATAAAAATATTACTGAGAAACTATGGAAGGAAGTTGGTGAAATTTGTGGTTTAAGTGGTAAGTTTTTATTTAAAGTTTATGTGATACATAGTTTAGTGCAGAGCAAGTTAACACCTGTGGTTTAGTGTGCAAAATCAAAAAAATAATCTGTTATTTTACTGAGAGCTGTATGGGTACTTCTATTAAAACGGTAACCTGCTGCTGCTGCGTTGCCAGTTCGTACTGCGTCGTTTGGCATTGCTGATGTTACTTATATATATTCCAAATCACTGCCTCCATCGCACTCTCTCACAAAATTGTGCAGTATGCAAGCACATTTTATTAAATTTATCGCCGTTCTCGGTTTCGTTTCAATGTTTTTTTGCAAAAAGCGCCATTTTGATCCCATTATTCCAAATGCACATTCTATACATTTTCTTGCCGTTGAAAGTCGATCGTTAAAATGTTCATTTCGTGCATTTAAATCCCTCCGTGGGTACGGTCTTAACAAATAATGTTTCAAAGGATAAGCTTCATCACCTATCAAAAAATTCGGTAGTACAATATTTGATTCCGGCAGTGCTTGTGGAGGAGGCACATTGAACTTCTCAGTTTCAAGCAACGTAAATAATTTGGAACCTGCAAAAGTTCCGCCATCACTTTGTTTTCCTCTCCCACCAACTTCTATTGTGAGAAACTTTTTGTCAGCATCAGCTACAGCTTGCAGTACAATGGAGAAATAATGCATATAATTGAAATAATGTGATCCAGAGCTTGCTGGACATTTAATTTGACAATGTTTGCCATCAATACTGCCAAAACAGTTAGGTAACTTCCAACGCGTATAGTAATCGTTGATCACTGTTTTAAGATGATCTGTTGTTGGAACAGGCATATATTCATTAACAAGTTCTTTCCATATAATAACAGAAGTCTCCGAAACGATTCCACTGACTGTGCTTCTGCCCATACGAAAAGCAAATGCCAAATCCCTAAAAGAATGGCCAGTAGCAAGAAACCTGAAAATATTATATAATATATAAATATAAAAATAATATAAAAAATATCGTTTTTTTTTTAGGAATGGACGCAAAAAACAAGTGGAAGAACCTAAAAGACACGTATCGCAAAAACCTCCAAAAAATACCAAGACCATTATCTGGATCTGAAGCAACTTTCATTAAAATAAAATGGCCATACTTCGAATCTATGGCATTCATTAAAGATACCATTGTGCCCGATCCAACTGAGGGAAATTTGTCGGGACCTGTGGATGCTGCTGATGACCTAAACCTCACTGATATATTGGGTGATTTGCTGGGCGATGAAGAAGAAGTATTAAAAAAACAATACGATAGCCAACGCCCATCCGCCACATTAGCCCAAAAAAAAAGGAAGAGCTCAGTCATGGATGTGGATTCCGAATTTTTAAATTTGGAAAGGGAAAGGCTAAAGTTGTTGAAATCAGAAATGGAAAAAGAGGAAGACTGCGACGATCTACAATTCTTTAAAAGCTTATTGCCGTTCATGAAAAAAATTCCATTATTGGACAAACTGGAAGTAAGGGGAGACATCCGAAAGATTATTTTGCAAAAACTTAAAACTAATGAGGAAATTTGAAAAAAAAAGTTAAAAATGTAATAATAAATGTACATACCTTAAAGTTAAAGCCAATCTCTGCTCTGGGGAAATAGCAATTCTTTGTTTTATTAATCTAGGACGCACTTTTTCAAGCAGCAAATCAAAAGATTCGATAGACATACGTAGATATTGCCAGAATCTATCTGGAAATTTTCGTAGATTCAAAAATAAATGATTAAATTCTCCAAACTCCGATCTTAATTGGTTAATCGGATGAACACCAAATCGTCTTCTTTTTTGTATACGTTTAAGTAATTTGTACACATACAAACGATTTTCCAACAGTAAAATACGGCGAACTGTTCTTGACAACGGCATTTTAACTACTAATCGCTCAAAAGCAGTCGCTCAGTGCCTGGCCATACGTCGCTTAGAGCTGCCACTCAGCCGCTAGCCGCTCAGCCGTTTACTGCGTGGCCGAGGCCTTAGGTAGTCAACGGCCTTGGCTATGATGAAATCATCGCTACCCATAGATCAGCGAAATCAAGCATCGTTGCGCGTGGTTAGTACTTCGATGGAGAACCGTCAGAAACCAACCACGTGCTGTTGACATGTGTTCCTTCTGTTGTGTGTTCTTCCTATCTCTGGCTCTCTCTGTTAAATTAATGTATGGAAAAGTTTAAGCAAATGGTCTAGTTGTCAGTGCTTCAGTGTCTCTACTTCGTAGATTTATCTGCGGAGTAGTATAAAATGTAATGTAATGTACATCGTTAGGTAGTTGTCAGCTATGGAAGAATCTACGTAAGATAGGCATAGGTAAGTCAAGGTCAAAACAATGTTTGCATATTGATGCTATTACCTCGAACGAAACATTTCTCTCCTCACAATCGTCATCTACGTTAAGTACCTCCAGTCCTATGTCTTTCGCGGATCAAGATAGTGATAATGGTTTCGTTTTTCAGTTAGTTGATAGTGCCGATGTTGTTGAAAGTATCCTCTCCATAAAATCAGAAGCCATGGGACTTGATGTTATTCACCCCTTGTTTCTGAAAATAATTTTACCAATTGTGTTGCCATATATCACTTTTATTTTTAACACCGTTTTAACATCAAGTTATTTTCCTGATCTGTCGAAGATGGCAAAAGTATTGCCCTTGCCTAAAAATGCTAAGGGTGATGAATTCAGACCCATTTCAATCTTGCCTTTCTTATCAAAAGCATTCGAGAGGATTCTACAAAAACAAAAAGGAACATTTCCTTATACAAATAACATGCTTACCTAGAAGCAATCAGGTTTTCGTAAAAAACAAAGCTGTATAACAGCTTTATTGAATATAACAGAGGATGTTAGGCAGGCTCTTGATATTGATGAAGTGACCTTCCTTGTGTTACTTGACTTTTCTAAAGCGTTCGACACAGTCAACCATTTAAACCTTTGTACAAAACTTGAAACAGCAACTTAATTTTTCAATTAAGGCTACGAAATTGATCTTCTCGTATTTAACACGCAGAAAGCAAGCAGTTCTTGTAGGTGAAAACCTTTCGAATTTCCTCCCGAACTTTTCAGGCGTTCCTCAAGGTTCAATACTTGGCCCTCTTCTTTTTTCATTGTACGTTAATGACATACCTACAAAAATTAAGAATTGCACAGTACATATGTATGCAGACGATGTAAAAATGTACTTAAGCTGTCCTCTTGGTCTTATAGAGCATGGTGCCTCGTGCGTCAATGAAGACCTTGAAAAGCTAGTACTTTGGTCTAAGTCTAATGGTCTTATATTAAACCCTAAAATAACTAAATCCTTGGTTATATCGAGAAAGCCATTAGCTCTTTCTTACTTCCCTTCAATCAATCAACAATCTTCCAATCGAATGTGTCGAAACTGTCAAAAATCACGGGATGATATTCAATAGTTTTTTTAACTTGGGACAATCATATAAACGTAATAGTTGGTAAAGTCTATGGTGTACTGAGAAACCTATGGGTCTTCCATTCGTTCAGTTGGGTTAAAATTCGTCTGTTACTCGCAAAAACCTTGGTAATACCAATTTTGACTTATGGATGCGAGCTTTGTTGTAAATGCAACCCTGTAAGCAGAAGAAAACTGAATGTCGCATTTAATAGTATTGTAAGGTATATATATGGGTTAAGAAGATTTGACAGACTATCTAGTTTTGTTACCCAACCGCTTAATATGTCTTTTGAAAGCTACTCGTATCTTCAACTCCGTAGTTTGCCTTTACTTTCTAATATTTTGTTTTCTCACCAATCGATGTACTGCTTTGAAAGAATTCGATTAGCTTCCTCACATAGGTCTCATCAGTTTATTCATCCTCGATTTTCATTTCAAACTTCTGAACGACAATTTTTTGTTTACGCTGTGCGTCTGTGGAATTTCTTACCACGTCATGTTATAGAACTACAGAACACCGCGAGCATAAAAAAAGCGTTAAAACTATATTTTTCTGAAATTTTATAAATTATTTTTGAATTATAATTAATGTGCACTTCTTTATAATAATTATAATATTTAAGACTTAAATTGAATTTTTAGCTCTTTTGTAAATTAAGCTTAGGACTATTTTATAAGATAATGTATCTTACTGTTTTAAGCATTCTCGTATGAATAAATAAATAAAAATAATAAAATAAAAATAAATTCCGCAAGCATGAATGAATTTTTTTGAACATAAAGGGTGAATAAATTTGCCTATCTGTATACACGTTATCTGTCAAAAAAAAATTGAATCGCACCCTTGTATGTGTACACGACGTTATGTGTACACACATAAAACTCACGCTTTGGGATTTGAACCCCAGGCTGTGAATATGACATTGCATGTTCACTGAGATTTTATTTAATGGGACTTAGCTAATGGGCTCTATCGCGAACAAAAAAATTCCATCGGAAAGCTTATTCCCGATACCATTACATTCCGGCGAAACCTTCGGGGCATCATTGACGTTCCCAAGGTTCGAATTTGAAAAAAAATTCCAGGGAAATTTTTACCCACGATAACCCCCAATAAAATAGTACAGTGTTATGTGCTCAGCTCTTTTTAGGTATTTATCATAGACATAATTACAAATACACCTTCACACGGAATTTATATACTGACTGAAAAAAAAATTTTAGATCCTTAAAATAGAACGTGTTATTTTCGTATTCGGCGTTGACAGTCTGCCTGACAAGAAGTACTCGTATTTTCGAAGTGCCGATTATATTCCCCAATTAGATTTTGTCGTGACAGACTTGAAAGATCGTCTTTAGGGCTGCCAACGAGACGAGACTCCTTTAAAAGCACCCGAGACGAGACCGTATTTTTGGTACCGAAATTAGCCGAGCGTCTTGCTGGGCTCGGCGGCCTCGGTGGTTTGGTTTCAGTTTTGGCTAGAAGACGTTTTTTTTATTTAATTATTTTTTAGTAGCATTTTTATAATATTCACCATTTATTTTACGAAATATCTATTCTATGCGTGTTAAAATATCAAACCACATATGTATGTATGTACATAGTTATACAGAAATAGGCGCACTGCAAAAACCCAGAAAAGAATACGTACTATTTATGTATGCATGTCGTTGGAATAGAAATCACTCATTTTTCAGACTTTGTTTCCCCCTTCGGAAAAGTTGATTTTAAGCCCTTTGGGTGACATTTGGAAAAAAATATTATCAAAACGTCAAAATACACTTCGTTGCTTACCTGCTGAGCCATGAATTGTCCCATTTAAATGGATTTAAGAACCTCTACAAAATTCAAATCTTACCTCAAAAAATTCAAAATTTTTCCGATTTTATTTTTCGCTCCGGAAAAAGGTGATTTAACCTCTTTTGGGTGACGTTTTGAAAAAAATGTTATCCAAATGTCTAAATAAAGTATGTTGCCTTCCTGTGAAGGCATGAACTGTCAAAATCTATTGAAGGATGTCGCCAATTTAAATGGATTTAAAAACCTCTACAAAATTCAAATTGTATCTTGGAAATATGGCTCTTCAAAGGGTGTCTGATTCTGATAACGATACTTTGCATTCTATTTTTTACATTATCACACATCTTTGAAAACTAAATTCGCACAATATGTGTGCTTTCATACGCTTTCATAAAAGTCAAATTTAAAGTTTTCGTCTAAATTCGAAATCTTAACAAAAATTTGTCTTACTTTTATTGCTGATTTCGCTTAATTGCTTATTGAGGCCGAGCTTTGCTATTGCTAGGGAACTTTCGATTTTGGCATACAAATGATATGTTATTACTTTCGCGCTTTATTCAGCTAATTATGAAAAGAGGTGTGGCTATGTTTTGGTTTCAGTTTGGGTCCGGTGAACGTCGCTGGTGCCGGCGATATAATGCATGTAAGGGATGCTTGGTTGCTCTTTTGAAAACAAGATCAACAATGTAATAAACAATTTTTTTTGTTAGAATTCCAATTTATAATATGATGACTAAGATCTTATTTTTTATTTTATTTTAACTATATGCCTGTAAGACTTAAGGTCTTTTAAATGCAACCTAAATTGCACGGCACTAGCTAGAAGAAAGAGAATGATAGGAAAGAATTTGTTGTTTGCACAGTAGATTTGAGAACCAGGTATTGATTATCTCTTTTTAACCCATGGGCGGCATCCAATTTAAATTGGAGGTGTAGAAAAGAAAGCGCCTAGCATGGGGATCGGACCCACACGTCTAAGTTAGCAATCAAGCACTTTTTCCACTGCGCCATTTCCACCCACAATACCTACCTTAAACATGCTAACCCTGAATATTTATATGTAGGTATGAATATATGTATGTATATACATATACATGTATATATACACATATATACACATATAAAATCAACCTATTCCAGAGCAAAACATTTCTAATTTTTTGAGGTAAAATTTTAATTTTGTAGACGTTTTTTAATCCATCTAAATCGCAGCCATCCTTCAATGGATTTTGATCGTTCTGACTTGACAGAAAGGCAAATAATATATTTTAACATTTGGGTAATATTTTCTTCCAAATGGTCTAAAATTAACTTTTTCCGGAGGAAAAAAAATATCGAAAAATTTCGAATTTTCTGAGGTAAAATTTGAATTTTGTAGAGGTTTTATAATCTACTTAACTCGGAGCCATCCTTCAATGGATTTTGACAGTTTTCGGCTGGGCAGGTAGACAACGAACTATATTTTGACGTTCTGATACTATTTTTTTCACACGTCACCCAAAAGGCCTTAAATTACCTTTTCCTAAAATAAAAGCAGACATATTTCGAATTTTCTAAGGTAAATTTTTAATTTTGCAGATGTTTCTGATATACCGTACTCTATCTTTGTAATCTGAACAATGCGTCTTATCTTGCACCTTTTTTCTACCAAAAAACACGAAGGAAGCCAAGACTAAGGATGAGACCAAGACCGAGACCAAGACGAGGCTCCAAATTAAAATTTTCTCAAAAAAGGGGTGACCAACACCGAGACGAGACTTGGTTAGGTGAGACCAAGACCGAAACCGAGACGAGACTGACATTTTCCGATTTTGACGAGACCGAGCCGATACTAACAAAATTCTCGCCTGGTCTCGTCTCGTTGACAGCCCTAATTGTCTTCCTTGAAATGTACTGGCAATATTTCAGCTAGTAGTATTTGTGCGCGAAATGGCAAAAACCATACAACCAATTAAAATAATCAACCTGTTTCTACGATTTATCTAAGAAATTCATCTAGGGATACAAAAATGGAAAAAATAAATTGAAGACGGACTTAGTGTACCTAGCATCAGAAATGTCAGACGCTTGTTAAAGACATTATTTATACCCAAAAAATTCTCCATGCTTAGGCGCGTTAAATTTTGGTTGCGGGCAAATATAGGAGATGATCGCCTCAACGCTATTGAATTAATGAACGTTCATCGCTTTATCGCAATGTTGATGAAATTACAACAAGATTTGCTGAGAATAAAACAAAGAAGACTAGACTTAATAATATACATTTCTTAAAGATACCTACATTCAAGCCTAAGGGAAGTGTGTAACACATTCTTTACATAAAATTTTATGTACTAAACCCTTTGTTAATTTATTTTGGGTTTGGGTTCAATAAATCTTTTTTTTACCAACTATTTCCAAGACTGTTAATGTGTTCGATGAAGTCCGAAACAACCGATATAATAATTTTTAATATTTAATACTTAAAAATAAATATATGCATTTTTTTATACAAAAAAACTGTATACCAAAATTTACGAAAAATATTTTTTAATTTTCCCACTGAAATTTTAAGTACTCTGGATATGCCAGAAATGCCGCCACACAAGCTCTGTCTACAAATTTGTTCACAGGTCATTCTTTTGCCTAAATTAAACCCACGAAAATTAAGCAACCGTGTCCGACGTAACTGAATCAAAGATATTGACTGGAAAGTTTGACAAAAAAAGTCCTCGCTTACATCGAATGCCTATGATTCCATCAATATCAACAATACCTTTCAAAAGGCCACAATTCCCGCCAGTGGTGGAATTAGGGGGGGGGGGGGCTCTAAAAACCTACATGAGTCTTTGATCAAAAGGATTGTACCATACCTTCGATGGTTAAAGGGATTTGTGGGGTGTTCTTTTGAAGTTAAAAAAAGCACAAACTAAGTGATCAAATAATTCATAATTTAAGTTGCTTATTGTACATATACTTGAGGACCTTCACATACAAATTTATGTCAAAATATTAATGCTCAAACGAAATATAAGGAATTTGCTACCATTTGCTCATTTTTTGTGAGCATGAAAGAAAGAAACGAAATGCTTTCGTTAATCTAGTTATTTTTCTATAGGGCAATGTAGGATCTAAGATAACTATTGACAAATAAGAAATGGCAGAATTTTGAAAAAAATTGATGTTTTTGTAAAAAGCAGTGCTCTTTATTTGCTTGCTAAATTGGACAATTTCAACCGATCAAGAAAATCCTATACACGTAATTGTATGAAAATACAATACCTACATACTTTTTAAATTTCAAGTTGATTGGATATTTCTTACTTAAGTTCTTATGGGAGCAAATTTGAAAAAAAATCAGTTTCCAGAAAAACTCGTTTAAAATTAAAGTAGCTTTTTGAATTGAGTGCGTAATCGTAGTATAAAAGAAAAATCCTTCGATCAAGGTTAAAAAGGTGGACCCAAAAATTTCACTGGCGTCTTTGTACACTTCACCTAGGGCTAAAGAAACTGAGGAGCCCGGTACAGAAGCTTGGCAGGCTTTATTTCTATACATAACTTACCATTTTAATAATATTTAAGCTTCATTTTAGTACCATTTGCGGCTAATATGAATAGCCAATCGTCTTAACATTTTGAACCAAAAATTTTAATGATGAAAATAAATGTTAGCTAAATATAACAACCTTAATTCATTTCGTATAAATCATTATTTGTTCATAGACAAGAAAACAAAATTGTTTTGACCTACATGCGCAAGTTAGAAATTAAGTACACGTGTATTTCATCGTATACACACGCGTCGACAAAAACAAAAAGTTTAGTTTTAGTTTGCCGGTATGTGCATAGTGGAAATGGCGTATCCGTCAATCCAATTCTCAGCCGTCGAAATTTACATATGGATCTGTAGTAGCTCTTCTTCATACGCCCATGTAAGATGTTACAGTTACATCGACCATACTATCTCAATAACAGGCACACGCACAGACACGATAGAAGTAGAAAGAGAAATAAATCATTAGCTTATACGGGTTCACTAGAAGCGTGGTTGCTATGTTTTCAACATTAAGTAATTGTGTTTTGGTTTATGTTAAAAGTTAATGGCGCAAAATTTTAGTCGATTTAGTAATATGTTAAACCATTTTTAATATGATACTAGGCTAAAAAGAGGATTTTGCTAATTTTAAACCAGTTTCGTATCGTGCTATTTTCTTAACATTTTACTAAAGTTAAAAAAACAAAATGGCTACTTTATTTTTTTAGTATCGTACTAAATCAATATGCCACTTTGACATTTACAAACGTCAAAAAGTTATGTTCGCTTACTTTTTTGCACTATTTTAGTTGTGTTTAGTTGTAGTTTATTACGAAAATAGATTTAGTATGGTGCTAGTTAAAAACTGTTTAAAATTGGGAAAATATTAGTAAAGTGCTTTAGTATTAGCAAACTTTTAAGTAGTATCAGGCTGTTTAAAATTTTGCGCCAATGAGTTCAAAGTTGAGTTTTAATAATTAAAAGAGTTCACATTTTCGAGTATTTGGAAAAAGTAAGTTATTCTACTCTGCGTAGGTATATTGCAAGTAAAAATTGATGTGGATGACTTTTATGATGCCAAAAAGTTGTTTTAGGAAAGTTTGCATGAAGCCTACTACCCGCAAAATGCACTAAAAGTTTGACTTTTCGTATGGATCTTTTGGGCAGGGTCGACAAGTAAACAGCCTTAGCAAAAACGGGTTGGTATACGGTAAAGAAATCTATCTGCAACTGCATTCTTATTATTGCAGTTTACCTTCAAAGGCATCTACGAGAGGCTGCAAGATTTCAAAGTCTATACAAAAACACCAATATTTTTTGCTATAATTCACATCCATTTTTTGCAGTGGGTTCTCTGTATACAGGGTGTCCCAAAAGTCATCGTCGAAACGGAAACAGGTGATAGGGTAGGTGGTGACAGTTATCAGAAAAATAAAAAAAAAAAATCGTACCCATGTATTTTGTGAGTTATAGGCGTTCGAAAAAAATCGAAAAAATGGTCACCCTGTGACGGTCTTTCCATTGCCATGATTACAAATCTTAATTTTTCTCATTTTTTTGTTATGAAACCTTGAATAACCCTTCTAACACTTGCATTCAAAAATATTAACACACCTGCATCAGTTTTCAATAAAACATTACTTTTTTGCCCAACTAACTACTCAAAATTCTTACATGACCCTAATTGAATGGAGTGTAGTGTAAAAAAATGTACTACGAATGGTATGACATTTTTGAGAATATTTTATAAAGAACGGAAGCAAAAATGTTTTTCTCAAATAACTCGGTTTTAAGGTTTTTTTTTAAATTCATTAAAAAAACTGAATGCACTCTAGGCTTGCTTGTGTCTAAGTTTGAGTTCGGGGGAGGTGAACAGTAATGTATAAGTAACTACTACCAATCGCAGAGTAACGCGGGCTACCAGATAGTGATTCATTTCTATTGATTTGGTTTAAGTTTTAAATAAAATTCAATTTTTCAACAACAAATTACATCAAATGTTTATTTAGATTAGCTATAACAAATGTTCAAATCGTTTTCCTCCAACGGCAATGCAAGACCTACATCTTCTTAAAAAAGATCGGTTTATAAGACGGGCCAATCTCCTTGAGTCGATGTCTACATCAGCCTCCGTGATTTTTTGGCGCAGCTCGGCAAAATTTTTGAATCGGTTTTGAGTTGACTATTTCTCTTATTACCCCCACAGAAAGAAATCTAGAGGATTTAAGCCAGGTGAACGGGCTGGCAACCAAATTGTACGAGAGCGCCCTATCCACCTGCCTGGATATTCCTTATCAAGAAATTGTCTCACTGGGCGAGCATAATGTTCTGGGCAGCCGCCGTGCTGAAACCAAATAATTCCATAAATGCTAAGTGGCACAACTTCCAATAAATTTGGTAAGTGGTTTTGTAAAAAATCTAAATACACCTCACCGTTCAAGTTCTCTGGTAGCTCGAATGGTCAAATAATTTTATCATTCAGAATTCCGGACCACATATTAACTTTGAAACGATACTGCGATTTGTGTTCCCGCATCAAATGTGGATTTTGAACATGCCACTCGTGCAAATTGTGAAGGTTCATGTGTCCTTTTTTTTTAAATGTTGATTCATCGGACCACAGAATTTTGTCAGCTTTTCTTCAAAACTTGGTGTGCTGTACTTTTGGGTACTCCTGTTCTTATTAGAATTCCACGTACTAATGTACTTGGGTCTTGATCGACTTCTTGTAGCACTAAGTTCTCGTAGGGCATGAGGGGCCTTCCTTCACTAGACCTTCTGAGAATAACTGGTGCAAATGCACAAACACCCGATGATCCGGATATCGCTCAGCATTTGGATATTTTTCACGGTAAAGTCTCAAGCATTGCCTCTGCGTTCTCCATAAATAAGGTGCATGTTCGCATATTCCTGCGCAAGAAAAACAAATTTGATTCCGTTATTTATGGAATATTCTCAAAAATGTTATTCTATTTTCAAATGAGAATTGAACACGCCAACTATTAAGGTAACTTTCAAAAATTTCGTAGCACATTTTTCTACACTACACTCCATTCAATTAGGGTCATGTACAAATTTTGAGTAGTTAGTTGGGCAAAAAAGTAATGCTTTAGTGAAAACTGATGCAGGTGTGTTAATATTTTTGAATTCAAGTGTTAGAAGAGTTATTCAACGTTTCATAACAAAAATAAAATGAGGAAAATTAAGATTTGAAATCACGGCACTTGAAAGACCGTCACAGGGTGACCATTTTTTCAATTTTTTTTCGAATGCATATAACTCACAATATACATGAATACGATTTTTTTATTATTTTTCTGATAACTGTCACCACCTACCCTATCACCCTCCTACGGGTTTAATTTTTATTTCACCATGGTGTTACGTTACTTTTGGCCTTGATAACTGCTTCTATGCCTCGTGGCCTTGTGTTAACCAATTTTTGACGTCCTACGGTACAAAAAGATTCCCAAATATTTATGATTTTAGCTTTTAGGTATGAAGAGGCATGGTTCTTTGCGCAGGTTTTGCTTCATTTTATCCCAGATAGTTTCAATTTGTGAAATATCAGGGCTGCTGGAAGGCCATTCGAGGAAAGGAATTACTTCAGCAGATAACCATGCAATTGTAGACCTTGCGCCATCCTGTTGGAAAATATAGTCTCCATCACTAGCTTAAGGTCGTGGTATTGAAAGGAGAAGCTCATTTCCGAGAATATCCCTGTACTTAGCAGCATTGACAATTTCATTTACAAATGTAAAACTCCGCCCAGACATGCATCCCCATATCATTAGAGATGCTGGAAACTTGACCGTATTCTAAAGGCAATCTTTGTGAAAAACCTCGTTTCGTTCGTCGCCGACGCAAACTTCAAACCTGGACTCATCACTGCAAATAACGGACCGCCAATGATTTAAAGTCCAGTTTTTACGTTGTTTGGTCCACTCTAGTCGCTTTTTCTTTTGTTTAGAATTTAAAAGTGGTTTTTCTTTGGCCTATGTTTTTAACGAATTAAAATAGCTCTAATTTAAATAAATCGATAACAAACCTTATAAAATTTGTATCCAATTTTTTTCATTGTCCGCTGTCGACTGAAACACTTTTGTTTTGATACTTTCTCTCCATTGAACAGTTATTGCAGCCGGAGTTTAGCGTCGATTTTCTTTTATTACTTTTTTTAAAACTTGGCAATTTCGAGGTTTCGCAATTGGTGGTCGTCCTATTTTTTACCAATCTCTATGCATTTCCACTGTTTTGAAATTTTGAGATAATGTTTTGAATAGATGAGCGCTTTAAATTGAATTGTGTTGCGCGTTTATAGCTCTATAATCCCGTTTCGAGGGATCTAATTGTGGATTCCCTAAGGTCTCGTGTTAATGCAACGCCAAGCATCATGGTTGAGATTAAACTGTTGCTGGCTTGCATAAAACAAGAGATCAATAAACAACAAAACAAGTGCATGCTATTTTTTAATAACGGTTAACTGAAAATCTATTTAAATCGCCAAATGTCAACTTTTTTGCATCCCAGTCTAACTATTATGCTCTATCTTTGTTTAAGAGGATGCAAACTGGAACCATATCATTTTTTCTTAAATTTTGGTTCTGTTTGGTCTGATTTACTTATTAAATGTAATTTATTACATTGACAACAACTGCTTGCGACCAGAAAAAATAGGTAAATTAAAAGGGTTAATTTGTTCATTGATGAGTAGGCCAACTCTTTGCGCTTGGGTTGTAGTTAGTTTCCAATATGGACTATATGGGCATGAGTCCATGCGCACCAGTGAGTGGGCTGAGGAGGGCCTGAGAATCTTTTCCTAATAACTAAAATTATTTGTTTACTTCCATATTACTTCTAGTTAAATCATCAATCTGGCTCTCAGAAAAGGAAGCTAAGAAAAGCAAATATCGAAGATGCTAGTACACCAGTATTTTCATGCAAATACTGGAAATAACCCCAGTGTTAATGTTAACCCGACGCACGTGAACAAAATTACCCTTATACACACAAATTTGAATTGAATAAAAAGTTTGAAAGATTACATCAACTTTTTATACTGGGGGCCTCATTCAGCTTTGCCACCCCGGGCCTCTGACGGGCTTAGTCCGCCGCTGATTCCCGATGCGTTTTGCTTTCGCGATGACGATAGATAAATAAGCTGCAAGAGTGCAAGGCAGACAGTGACAATTTATGGCTTAGACTTGGAGAAACCGCGTTTCTCTTCATCACTTAGTTCTTAATTAAAGGAAATAACTGATATCTACTAATTAGAATCCTTACCAATCACTACCTTAACAACACCAATTTTAATATCTAATAATTGAACGCAATACAATAAAGTCTGTATCTGTCTGTACCTGTAGCTAATAAATTAATTTTTTATCGTATTCTATCTTCGATCAACTGACCCCCCCTGCCCCACAAACCGAAATACTGGATCCATTCCTGAACCAACAAACCTTCTAAATGATGACTGAACCGTTCTTATAGAAAGTGACGCATAGGATGATCTCAATTCACTGTCCCAACAAAAATTCATTCCTATCTCTCTGTTCCTTCTAACTAATATTGCGCTATTCAGATCAGATTGAATTTACAAAAGACCTTGAATCTTATAGAATATACGAGTAGTTAATATCTATTTTTTAAAGAATCGCTCAAAACATTGCAAAACTCTGACACGATTGTTTTGTTCTCACAATTATTTTGGTTTCGAAAACAAAAATATTGTAATGACAAGAAAAATTTACATAAATATTTTCTTCACGCAAAACTCTCCAATAAAGTCAATAATAACAACAAAAACTGTATCTAATTAAAAGTTTTGTGTTATTGACAAACTTTGATTTTTTTTTAATTATTCATCCATAAGTAAAGATGAACAAAAAGCAATATAAAAAATGTATTTCAAAAAAATTATTCTTTGGCTTTGAGAAGAAAAATTTAATATAATTCAAAAGCGGAATAAACTGTCCCATGTCATGTATGTATGTACAAGGACAAAATTAAAACAAACCGAAAACAATACATTAAAAATTTATACTCGGAAGAGGATTTTAGTTTATTTTTGGGTTGTATGATGTCCTATTTCGTACTTTCAAAGGACGAAAAAGGATGTTGGAATATATTTCACTTAATTTATTTATTTCATTATGTATTCTGTAAATCCATAAAATACCTACATATTTCTTTGTGTGTGTTTGTATGTATTTATTTGCAATTTTCTCTGCCTTTTTGTGTTGCCATTATGTATACAAAATAAATTAATTTAATTTAAATAAGCAGATTTCTTGCTTCTGAATTATTCCCACTAAACGAGGATTAGATCAAATATATTTTGGATTTAGTATGGATTTATATAAAATTACAATTAATAATAATGATGATAAAGGAGCAAATATATCCCCATCTTTATTAAATACTTGCGGACCCGGCGAACTTCGTCTCGCCTTCATTGGCCACTCTGTCACGGATTTGTATACGAATGCACCTTTGTAGTGATTTGACTTTCAATAATGAAATTCAAGTTGTCTTCGTCCGTATTCTTCATTGCCCTCATTCATAAATTGAGATTTTTATAATTTTGTGCAATGCCGGGCAACACTTTGGTGATGAGTAAACTCTCAAAAATTCGACGATATCAATCTAGTCAATATCAACAGGAATTTGGCCATTGACAAACGCCAGTAGCCGAAGGGTCATTCTGCAATGTGACTCTCATGTTCGTGGTCAATTTCAACTTCTTGACATGCCGGCCGCTACCACAAAGGCGACGTTTTCGACCGCCTTCCAATAATGTGTCATGCCAGAGGATGTAGCAGCCAACGTAGTTTCAGATCTTGACCGCATTGTTGCCTTATCTAACCCCTGTTTCGATTGCAAACCACTCAGATTTATCAGCACCATTCCAAATTGACGATTTTGTACCTTGATAAATATTTTGAATTAATTGACCAAATTTTAGGAATAAGCCCGTAAAGCTTGTAAATTAGGGCATCTCGGTCGACCGTCAAATGCTGCTCTAAAATCTACGAAGAGGACATAGAGCTTTTTACCTCTTGCAAGGTATGAGTCAGCAATGCTTTTGAACACGAAAATGTGATCAATGGCAATGGTAGAGTAACCAGATCTGTAGCCCGCTTTAAATGCACTTAAAAGGTTTTTTGATGAAATCCACATTTTGAGCCGAGTCTGAAGTACAGAGGTGAACATTTTGTAGGAAGCATTTAAAAAGGAAATACCTCTGTAGTTCGCAGGATTCATTGACAACCCTTCTTGAAAATCGGGAACACTAAAACTTCTTTAAACTATTCAGGTGTTTGACCTATTTGCATGACTATATTCAATAGGCCGGTCAGCTTTTGAATACGATTATTCAATCCGTACTTGTAAAATTCAAAAGGTATCCTATCAGATCCAGCTGCTTTGCCATCCTTGAGTCCATTGATGATACGAGAAACCTCTTGCATAGTGATCGGCGAATCTAATATAGGATCGTGTAACCCAGGTGGGGCATAGAGAAACTTGGACAACTCGTTTGATGAAGGATTTAAAAGTTGCTGAAAATGATCAACACTTGCGGGCTTAGGCTGATGTCAACAATATATTTTGTACCATTTAAATTACGGGCTAATGTCCAAAATTCTGAAGTGTTCAAAACCACACTTAGCTTACGCGCCTCAGATTCAAAAAACTAATTCTTTTTTTATATACATAAGGTTTTAAACTTCTGATTGGCTTTTAAATATGATTCCTTGGCAAACCTGGAACTGACTTTACGGGAAAGTTTTAGCCAGCCGTAGGACACATTCGTTGATTTTTTACAGCTGTTGTGAGGATATGCAAGCTTAATTATATCCTCTAGATCATTGAAATTTACAACTTCGTGATTGCGTAGTGCCTCATCTATGTTCGCTTTATATGCGTGTTCTTTGCTACTATGCCAAACTATTTTTGGGAGGAGTTCCATGTTAGTGGTTGAGGTTGGCTACCTCTGAATGGTAGAAGTATACAACAATTGGCTTGTGGTGTGAGAATGGCTCGTTCAATACCTCGAAATCTACAACGTGATTATTCCAATCGCACCCTATAAAACAATAGTCAATGACGGAAGAACCTTGGCCTCCAACAAACATGAATTCTCCAAATTGATCACCTCGGGTAGTTCCGTTTAACAGTTTTAAACCAAAAGAGTCGCACAGTTCAAGAAGCTTATAACCATTGGAGTTTCTTACATTGTCCTTTGAATTTCTCTTATTCCAGCTAGATTGTAAACAGCACTTTCTTCGTCGCCCACTCTTGCATTAAAGTCGTCTATTAGGAGTAAATTTGAGCTATCACCTCCACATGTCATGAATTCTGAAGGATATCGAAATCCCAATTATTTTAGTTTAAGTAGATTGGTAGAAGACGAACAATTTTTCTATCAATTTTCATGGTTATGTATAACAAGGAGTGGTAAGATTTTGCAGTCCTGAATGTTAAGACCTTTCTTAAACAAATAAAATTAAAAAAATTAATGAAAATAGACTTATTACTTAATCCTGAGAAATTATAAGATAAGATTTTAAATTCTTTTTTACTTAAACAATTCTTATTTCTTATATTCTTAGCAATAGCTTGTGGGCAGACGTCATTAAAATTAAATATTTTGTTGAGGCGGTGGCGTTACGTAACGTAAAAAGTTCTTATTATTCACTACCGAATTTTGGCTACAACCAGGAACGCTTTTCGCCGTACCCTCATCAATCAGCTGCTTCAACAATGACAATCCACTTTCGCCGGCACATTGTAAAGCCAAATTGTTGTCAAAGTAAACCTTTTTCCGTTTGCGAATAAGAAATGTCCACGAATTTCTGTTTTTAGTGCTTTGTTTTTATTAACTATATCGGATTTCAGCTGCTGCAAACGCCTCCTTCTTGCTCTCGATACAGCTGGGTAGTCTCGACGTATGGAAATTCCAGTGCCTTTTATTGCCTTTTATTTTAGAGTTTGCTGTTAAAATGCGCCCTGCATCCTCACTTTTAGAAAGCTTCACAATTAAGTTGGTTCTTTGGTTGTTGCTTGAACGAAGTGCACGCACCGATGATATTGTGCTTGTATCTGTTGTTTGCAGTTGGTTCATACACAGACTTATAGCTTGAACTGTAGCATTTTCCCCTTCTACCGTCGGCATTTGAATAATAATATTATTTTCATTAGCTTTCATCTCCAAGAATTCAACTTGACGTTCCAATGCATTACAACGGTTTTGGATTGCCTTCAATTTTGCCTGTATTTGTTGGTTGTTTTCTTGAAGCGCGTGAAGCTTAGCACTTATGCCCTCTAAATCTGCAAGGCCGGCAATGACGCAGTGGATAAAGTGCTTGATTGCTAACTAGGACGTGTGCGTTCGAACCCCACGCTATGCGCATTCTTTTCTATACCTCCAATTTTAATTGGAAGCCACCCATGGGTAAAAATGAGACAGTCAATACCCGGTTCTCAAATTCACTGTGCCAAACTAGTGCCGTGCAATTCAGGTTGCATTTAAAAGACCTTAGGTCTTACAGGCATATAGTTAAATTAAAACAACAACAAACAAAAAAATCTGCTTTCTTAGGTAGATCCTTAATTTTCTCATCCAATATAGGTGACATGGCTTTTTGAATTATATATTCTAGATCTATAACAGACATATTTCCTACGGCCACTTCTTGGTTCAAAGATGAAGCATTCTTTTGACGATCCTCCGGAGATACGGCATAATACCTGCCGAACTTCAGATAACCTCAGATGTAATTATACCTATCCTGGAGGTTATTCTAAATGGGTGCCGTCACCTCACGTACATCCCCTTACGGCGGAGAGATGTTAAGGTCATCTTAATCCCCAAAGTAGGCAAAAGCACCCATGTAAATCCGAAGGACCGCAGACCAATCAGTTTATCTTCGTTCCTTTTAACAACTCTAGAAAGACTGATAGAAATCCATTTACGCAATACAAGAAAACTCAATCTCGGTTCTACTGCTCAACACGCACACTGTAAGGGAAAATCGGTTGACACCGCCTTACACACGCTTGTACAAAACATAGAATATTCATTGCACCATAAAGATTACACTCTGGTAGCATTTCTTGATATTGAAGGTGGTTTCAGCAACGTTTGTAAGTCGGCAATAGTCATAGCGCTGAAAAATCTTAATTTATCTGACTCATTGACAGAGCTGATTAGTCTCATGCTAGGCAGCAGAGTAATCAACTCAACCGTAGGAGACTAAGCGGAAAGAATGTATGTCAGTAGAGGGACTCCACAAGTTGGTGTTTTATCCCCACTTCTATTGAACACAGTGGCAGACGAAATGTTGATAGACCTGGAAGGAGAGGAATATAGGGTAAAAGCCTATGCTGATGATGTAGCCATTGTTGTCTAAGGTAAGCACGCTCCAACTCTTAAAGACTTAATGCAAAATGCTCTTAATCGACTAAAGATTTGGGCAACCAAATGTAGTCTGGATATTAACCCAGCCACGACAGAACTAGTCCTCTTCACTAGGAAATTCTGGCGATTAAAAAAGTGTTATCTTGGCTAAGGGAAAACGTGGTATCCACATCGGATATCCGTATATTCTCTGAAAATCAGGCAGCCCTCAAATTACTCGGCGCTGTTTCCACAAACTCTATAACTGCCCGCAACTGTCGATCATCTCTCAGGGAGATGGCAGAACAGTTTAATATTTACCTGATTTGGGTGCCGGGACATAGAGATATTTTGGGAAACTGCAAGGCCGATGAACTCGCCAGAAAAGGAGCCCAAATACAAATTCTACCGAAAATGAAAGAAATCGGTATGCCTATCGCTACAAGCAAACTCTTATTACATCAAAACTCCATAAAACAAATAAATTTCAGATGGTCAAACATCACTGCTTGCCTGGCTACTAGACAAATCTGGCCGGCAATAGACTCAAGACGTACAAACGGTCTACTCTCTTTGAGCAGGAAACATCTTGGCTCCGTAATAGGTGTCGTAACTGGGCACTGCTTAATTGGTAGACACGCCAAAAGACTTGGCGTTTTCTCCAATGACTTTAGCAGAAGCTGTATGGGCGAGGATGAAGAAGAGACTATCTGCTATCTTATATGCTCATGTCCTGCTCTCTCCCAAGGACGTAAATCGCACCTGGGGTAAACTTTTTCGACGACACCAGTGATCTTAGACATAGAAATACACCGGCTACAACGCTTCATTATAAGATCCAACTGGTTTAATTAAAGAGTATTAAATCTCTTTATGTGGTATCACAATTGACCTATCTAACGGGTAAGTGTGTTGTTTTCCTGACGACCATGTCAACCTAACCTAACCTAACGTTACATTTCGATGATAGCGAAGACGTAAAAAGTTGGTGCCTCAATTCCGTCTGTCTGTCTGGCCGCAAGTATATAGCCTAAACGGTCGGATGAATTTGCTTCAAACTTGGTAAACATTGTTTTTTCTGTAATATGCCCTCACGTTTCTTTTTCATATTTTTTAAAGATAAAAATAACGGTACCTGCCATGCATTTTTTTTTTTGGCCAAAAAGAAAAATCTTTTTTTTCTTTAAAAAAACCGCTTCCACGATTTTTATAAAAAAAATCAGTTCATTAATAAATGAAAAAAATGGTTATTTTTGGTACCTGTAGTAGAACCATTTTGTTTGATTTTCGATTTTCTGGAAAAAGATTCATTTCATTTTTTTAAGTTTATTATGCCGAAGCTCCTAGAAAGCTTAAACACGAATGTAAACCAATTTTTTTTTTTGAAAATTAAAAGTTTTGAAAACGACTCAATGGATTTTTTTGAAACTTGGTAACAAATGTTTTTGCCATTATCTTGAATATTAAAAAAAAAATCGTCAAACAAAAAAAAACAACGATACCATACAAATAATAAAAAAAACCGTAAAGAAAAAAGGAATCAGTCGTTAGGAGTGCCGATAAAAGTAAAAACTTTAAACTATTGAATAACAGCAATTTTTCATATTAAAATTTCTTATTATATTAAACATTTAAATGTTCTTATATCTATATCGCAAATTGAGCATAAAGCAAGAGACAGCTGTCAAAAAGGCCAACTCTGAATAAAGTATTGCCAGATTGAAAACCACACGTCTGAAAAAATCACCCGGTACTAACAATCAAGGCTTTAAACTTTCATATACTAACTAGACTACCTTGCTAGTAACAGCGTCAATGTTTGGCTTCATTAAAGTTGTTAGCTACAAGAGCAAGTTTGTTAATGTTTAGCTTCATTAAAGGTGTTAGCTACAAGAGCAAGTTCGTACGATCCAGTCGTGCATTTTATTTTATTTGTATCCGTTTACTTTTTCCAACACTTATATCTAATGAAATATAGATACATATCGATTCAAATCTATGAAATAGTTAAAAAAAACAACCCATATCGTGGGTATACTAGAATGTGTGTAACGTGTGTGGAGTCTATTTGGCATCGAAATAGGTAATACAACCAAATATCTTAATTATATACATATATCTAGTATACCTAAATCCTACTTTGCAAAATTCCACAGAAAATAAAAATCCCATGAAATCAATTCTTTATGCTATCAATAAAAAGGACTTTGAAGTTTATCCTAGAAACCATTATTTTCTCGTTTCGAATTAAAATATTCAAAATAAATTTTTGGCTTTAAGGGTGGTAAGATTTCGGAATGTTGTTTCTTCATCATAATATCTACATATGAAATCAAAATATCTAACAGAGCGAGACATACATAATCTCCAATTGAAATTAAGTGCGCCTCAAAAACAATCCCTTGTTGAAGATCGGCCTTAAAGAGTACATATCTGGAAAGTTTGCAACAATAAAGCTATTAAAGCAGTTGTTTATAATATATTTCCGCCATTTTCGAAATACCACTAAAATCAGTTTAGAAAGCATACCACTTCGATCCTACTACCATTTTCTCTTTAGGTTCCTCTTTGGTTCATGAGTACCTACTTATTTACTTTAAATAAATTGAATTTGCTTTAAATATGTTGTTGGGATTCCCAAGAAAACTTTAGCCAAAGAAAGCAATAATATGTATGTCGAAGTATATCTAAAGGATCAAGTATAGAAGAAGAAAAAGCAGGACGGTGATAAGAAACAAGAGGACCCTTTTACCCTAAACGCTGACACAAACATACTTTTTATAAAACACTGAGACCATTCGTGGTATGTATAGTGTTTCAAAGTGCTTATGTTTGTGTGTATATTGTTCCCTTATCTAGCACGAATTTATGTGCTGTCGAGTTAGCAACCTCCACCACTTACCCGAATCCCCTTTGTCATTCCTTAACAAAAAGGATACTTATATATCTGCCATTTTGCTTCAGTGGTTGTATGTTACAATATAAACACTGAAATACCCGTCATCGAAGTAGTTTTAGTTGCCTTTAGTGATTTTCGACAAGGAACGATGACACGGATAAGCTTTAAATTGTGTTTGGTTTTCCATTCGGATAACTTCTCCATATTATTACCCATATTTAACCGTCCACTAAAGCTATTGCCGGATTTACACGACTGCCAAACTGGCAGTATTACTGTCAAAATTTTAAGAAGAAATGTTGAAACAATACAAACGCATGTGTATACGTAGGTATTGTTTTGTTCTTTTTTTTTGTGAACTCTGCTTTTAATTTTAATTTTCACAAAAGGTCACAAAAGAACAAAATTAAAATTAAAATTACTACCAAAATCTTGGCATCATTTTTGTTGTCGTGTAAATGGTCGAAAAGGTGGCAGTAAATTTGTCATTAAAAAACTGCCAGAAAGAATTTTCGTTGAGTTGTGGCATCATACTGACATCGTGTAAATTCAGTACTGACAAGAACAAATAATGACAATTTGCAATAAAGAATGAACTTGCTCATTCTTTACTGCCAATGTTAGCAGTATTTTTATCTGTCATTATTTTAGCTTCTTGTAAACGAATGTAGTTAATTAATTTATTGACAGCAGCATTTAGGCAGTAAACACTGCGAACTTGGCAGTCGTGTAAATCCGGCACAAGGCTAAGGTCCTGAAACACTCATTAAACTCCACATTGAATATACATATTCTTGCATCTTATTCTTTATTTAAAAATTTTTTTTTGAGGTTTTGATTGAAATGGTTGTGTTCTTGGCAATTTATTGAAACATCATCTTTTAGAGGATATTGTCCAAAAAGTTTCTTTGAACAGATTCTTATCTCGTAATATGAAACTGTAAGATTCCCAACTTGCGATGTATACTCAAGATGGGGCCGAACCAACAGTTGTATAGCACGGTATATAGCACGGGCAACATTGAGATCGACATCGACAAATCCAAGGTCGCTTACATTTATAACACGAGCTAAAATGTTCCGTGAAATACCATAGTTATGAGAAGAAAAAAACGTTTTTTAACAAAATGTCATTGCTTGAGATTTGGTCGGATTAAGATTCAATCTTTTCTTTTCACACCACAAGGCAAAGTGGTTAATTTCATCTTGCAGTAGAGTTCGAATCTTCATATCGTCTGCAAAGATAAAAATTCCGCTATTGCGTACACAAAGAGGAGCATTATTAATAGCCAATGTAAAGAGGAGTGGTCCCAAATGGCTTCCCTGCGGAACACCTGGTTTCGGCAATAAGGGGTCTTGAATAAGAATTTCTGAATTTGACTTGATATAACATATCTTCAAGATACGAGTATGAGGATATCCACTTGATGCAAGATGGAGCAAACCCGTATGAATTGAGCTTAAATTTGATAATCTCATGAGACTAGTGGTCAAAAGCTTTCGATAAGTCTCTGTATTCACAATGAACTTTTTGGCCAGTTTTCAGGAAATTTAAAAATTTAACCAAAAAGGCAACTAGATTAGTAACCAAAGAACGTTTCTGCATAAAACCATGTTGTTAGTTGCAGATAATCCTTTTACATATAAATGTCAAACTGTCACATACAGCTTGTGCGAACAACTGCGAAATGCAAGAAAGTTTGGAAATGGGTATACAGTTGATATTAGAAAATTTACCAAATTTCAAAGATAATTCAAAAATATTACGCAGAGTAGATTAAGTCATACGCAAGATTATATCATTATAAATAAGATTAACTGGATACCCGTGATATTTCTCTTTACAATTTATAAATGTCCAGAAGTTTTTCGTGCTAACTTTAAAGAACGTCCCATAGTTTGCAGATATTCGTTATAGAGTTTGTATACGAGAGTTTTTTTGAATTCTTCAAAAAGGGAAATGTAAACTGCTTGATTCTCTACCGTCATGAATGTAATGTATTTTATTCTAAGCCTTTTTTCTTTTATTTCGAAGCCATTTGAGTTGTTTTGTGAACCAATGATGGCAATAAGAATAAGAGGGAATAGATGTTTTTTTGGTAACTGTTTGATTTATGCATCTCATTAAAATAGAATAGCTTGTCAAGCTCAAGATTGTTAGAAATCGGTAAATGTTCTATACGCGAATTTATTAAACTATCCATGAGCTGTTAAAACTAATCTCTGTGAAAGTCAAAAGCATGAGAACAGTCCATGAGGATTATTATTTTCTAGTAAATGGCCGATAAAGTTAAGCTAAATCAAGTCAAGGGGCTTTTAATAATTAAAGGTTTGAAAGGAGTTAATGAGTTCCTTGGCTTATGTTTACCTATCACTGTATGTATATAGGTGCCATAAGGATTGGATTTGGAGATAGAGTTCAGTTAAAACATTCCTCGATTGCATGTGGTGGCTCCATAAGCGGAGTTAAATTGTAAAAGATTTGCCTTTGGTTATGTATATCTATCTATAATTTAGAGAAAAATTAATCTACATAATATAAAATAAAACAAGTTCGTGCGAACCTCTCATGCATTTTATTTTTAAATTCGAACTACAGCATATGTAATTGAATTTCGCATGAACATTTTTGAGTTCAAAAAAAAAACAAGAACATTATTGAAGTATATACTGGTCTTGATCCTGGTGCTAGTTTTTGTTTTGGCTTGGACTGACATGATATTTACCCACCTCTTTTTATATTTATTGCTATTCACGAGAGTAAATCCTTTAATTGGTCCATAAAGCAGTTTTAATGTCCTTCCTCTTATTCACACTTCAATGATCTGTAATAATTTTCAGTTCTGTTTATTTTTTTTTATGTATACATATATATTCGTATGTATTATTGCTTCATTCTATATAGTTGTATGTATGTATGTATATACCAACTTCATATTTTTTCTTTGTTGCTATTTACATACATTTAGCATATGCAAAAATGCAACGTCCTATAAATTATTGCAAAGTCAATAGGGATTTTTTTTCAGATGATGGCATAATTAGATGCTTATTAGGTGCAAAATCAAGTGCTTACATATGAGTATTTAAAAAGAACTCTTTATTGAAATAAATTTGGACAACAAAATAAATAAAATGCACGACTGGATCGTACAAACTTGCTTTTGTAGCTAACAACTTTAGTGTTACTCACTGACGCTGTTGGTAGGTAGCTAGTCTATTATAGTTATACTATGCGGAATAAAAGCCTATGTAGTAAATATTACCTTGATACTTAGTATAATGAATTGTCGAATGCATGATTCAAGGAATAGTTAAATAGGTACCTACAAATATATATATTTAAATGGATTTTAATTATGTAAATTAGGAGGTTAATAATGTAAATATTTACCAGTACATACAAATTGGCAACTCTGGTTTGCAGCAATAAGTTCAGTAATTTACGGCCACTCTTAGTAATTTTTTTTTGCCATTTTAAATAGTTTTTAATTTGATAAATTTATTCAAGTAGTTCTACAATAATAACTGCACACAAATCTAATAAAATTGTGAACAACGGTACACGTACAACTGCTTTCAAACTTCCGATATGAAGCGCACACCACCGCCTAAACATATCAATCGTGACAGCCAACCACTTAAAAGACCATATAAAGAGGTTTCTTCGGAATCGCCACCAAACCATTCAGCGGGGACTAGCCAAAACGCGTATGCTGTTGGAACGATGGAAGTTTCTGACTTGAAGATTATGATTCAAGAAACTATGTCGCTAATATTGGATGACAAATTGAAGGGCATGCCGACAAGAGCCGATTTAGATGCCATTCATAAAAATATCAGCAACCTACAAGACAGCAACTTAGCTATGAAGGCCCAAGTGGAAAAATTCGAATCCCGTTGTAAGTATCTAGACCGGCAAGTAGAATTCCTTGAAACCAGGGCCACCGAAAAAAATGTAGTGGTTCACATACAGCCGAACAGAGATGAAGATGCAGGGGAGAAGGCACAAAGATGTTGCATGGATCTCTTGCAAACACAGGAGGAAAATGTTATTGCATCAACAAGAGTCTTGCGTTCGACAAACAATAACACAGCTAACGTCGTCGTAAGATTGAACCGAAGGGAAGATGTTGCCAATATATTAAAATCTACGATTAAACAACGTAATACCGGAATTTCGATTCACAGAGATTTACCTACAGCTGCACGAAACCGAAGAAGAAAATTAATTAAGCTGAGAACTGAAATTTTTGCGAAAAACCAACATTTAAAAATGCAAATACGCGCACAAACATTGATGCTTGCAGGTAAATCATTTTATGTTGACAGCAATAACAATCTGAAATGTGACGGAAGGTGCGGAATGTCATTGTTAGACCAGTTGGTAAATGACATTTCTGATGGTAGCGTTCCGGGGCAGAAAAAGAACCATACTGATAACAGCAGTTCACACACGCCATCTCTGATGTCACAACAAAACTTTAAGTTGTAATGCCGTCTGCCCATCAAGAACTAATGTCGAAAATAATAATATATTCAGTTTTTGTATAATTACATACTTGCTTTTTAAAGCCATTTTTCGTATCATTTGATGACTTTGAATGCCCAACAACAACTTGAGTGTGCTACCACCAAGTTTTTCCTCAACTAATTTGGCTGGAATTATAGCTATTTCACGACTTGCGAAGGTCGATCATCAGACTCCTTTTGCTCTAGTGGTGCTGGTCTACTTTTTCATTTTAATTGAAAAACTTCTTATGCCTTCATCGTGTATTGAACCATGACCAGCCGCTTAGTAGCCAATGCACTTCCCATCACGCCACCGAGCCCACATGATCAGATCCAACCTAATGCAGGTTTTTTCTGTTTATCAATTGCATTGAAACGACTAGCGCTTTTATTAGCCACACAAGTTTAAGCAACAACAAACTTGTGTGGCTAATAAAAGCGCTAGTCGTTTCAATGCAATTGATAAACAGAAAAAACCTGCATTAGGTTGGATCTGATCATGTGGGCTCGGTGGTGTGATGCGAAGTGCATTGGCTACTAAGCGGCTGGTCATGGTTCAATACACGATGAAGGCATAAGAAGTTTTTCAATTAAAATGAAAAACTAGACCAACACCACTAGAGCAAAATGAGCCTGATGATCGACCTTGGCAAGTCCTGAAATAGCTATAATTCCAGCCAAATTAGTTGAGAAAAAACTTGGTGGTAGCACACTCAAGTTGTTGTTGGGCATTCAAAGAAAATAATAATATTTGTAGTGGAGAAAATTTAAAGATTTTAAAAATGTTATCATACAATATAGCAGGTCTTTATAATAAGAGCATATTTACTGATTTTTTTTAGCTTTGTTAACAAATTTGAAATAATTTTTTTGTATGAAACCTTTATTACTGATAGTAGCCTCGTCAATTACGAGAAAAAATTTAATAACTTTGAACTTAAAATAATAGCGGCAATAAGAACTCACACAAAAGGCAGAGCTAGCGGAGGTTATATCTTTAAAAATTAAGATTTAAAAAAGATTTGGTTTATATCAACTGCAAATTTAAGATTTATGGTGAGATTACCTGCTTGGATTTGATAATATGTCAGAAGAGATTTCGGATAGTACCAACCTATATCAATTGTAACCACTGGGATACAGATTTTGAAAAGATCAAAGAGTTTTTGACATGTGAACACAGCGATAACGTAATGCTTGTTGGGGATCTAAATGCGAGAGTCGTAAACGAAGGTGGGTCTGAAAATGAACGGATGGGGTGTAGAATAAAAACTAAGGATTCAACTAAGAATGCAAGACGTGCGAAAATTCTTGAACTGTAAAACTCGTTTGGGCTTAGAATTCAAAATGGTACGAGTAAAGGAGATGAGCTGGGAGAATACACCTTTGTGGGGAAGTAGGGAAGTTCGGTCATCGATTATAGCATTGCAGGTGGTGATTGGAATTAATTTATAACAGATTTCGAGGTAGAAAAGAAAACTTATTCAGATCACATGCCGATTATTGTGTCATTTAAAGGTGGAAAAGGGGGAAATGATGAAAGACTATATTTAGAACTAATGCCTAAATTGCATTGGTCAAATTCAATTGCCCCAATATATAGACGACAGTTGAATACACTTCTGCTGACCCATGAATATGAAAGTAGGCTAACAAATATCGAGAGTTGTATGAAAGAGGCATATCAGGTACCGGTAAATAATAATTGGCAGAAAAAGAATACCTATAAAAAACCATGGTTTGATAAAGAGTGTATGCAGGCAAGAAACTTATCATATGTCTGGCTAAATGAGTACAGACGATGTAATCAATCCTCCGCAAAAAACTTGTATATAAAATATAACCAAAGTTTCAAAATACTCGTACTGTGCAAGGATAAAAAGAAAATTTATTATGAAGCTGAAGCGCAAAAACTTGCCATGTGCAATAACCCATCTGAATTTTGGAACTTGGCCCTGAAACTTAATGGAGCAAAATACATCATCAGTCCCAAGCTAGATTGTAATAGATTAAAAAATCACTTCAACGAACTGCTAAACTCAAACGCCATAAACCCATGCATGACGCAGTACGCCCCACCCGGATTCCATGACTACATTTTGAAAACGTCAATATCCCAAGAAGAGGTTAAAGCATCTCTAAATTCACTATCTGATGGAAAGGCAGCAGGTTCTGAAAGAATACCAACGGAATTCTATAGATATGGAACGGAAGAGCTAACTAAGCAATTGACAGAAGTATTCAACCAAATTATGGAAACTGGGGATATTCCTCAACAGTTCAAAGGTGCCCTGATATTTCCAGTCCACAAAAAAGGCAACATAGAGGATGCGGCAAATTATAGAGGCATCTCGTTTTTGAACTCATCTTATAAAATTTTTACCACGATACTACTAAAAAGATTGAACACTTGGATAGATTCAAATAATTTACTAAGTGAGTTTCAAGCGGGGTTCAGAACAGCGTACTCTACAATAGACCATATATTTGTGCTCAATAGCATCGCCGACTGGTTTATTTCGAGAAGTAAAAAACTTTACACATTTTTTTGTCGATTTGAAAGGAGCCTTCGACACCGTGGACAGAAACGTATTGATGTTCAAGTTATATGGATTAGGAATGTCGTTTAAGCTTGGCCGAGTTCTGCGAAACTTGTACATGAATAACAGAGTAGCGGTTTGGAATGGCAAAACTATATCTGATTGGTTTTCGACGGAGTCAGGGGTAAGACAAGGTTGTGCGCTAAGTCCAAGTTTGTTCGCGCTATTCACCAATGATCTAACTGAAGCACTACCAGGTGGCGTGGAGTACACTGGAGTCATCATTAAAGCTCTTCTTTTTGCAGATGACATTGTACTGTTTGCTAGCCCACCAGAATCCCTCCAGCTAATGATAAATAGACTGGCCGAATATTGTATGCGATGGAGCTTGTTGATCAACCTTAACAAGTCGAAGGTTATGATATTTAAAAAAGGTGGAGGCAGGTCCAGGTCTAACGAACATTGGTGTTTGAATGATGAACAAATTGAAGTTGTGAAAGATTACAAACACTTGGGTGTCTATTTCACCAATAACCTTAACATGGAAAGGCATCTCACCGATAAGCTTGCGAAAGCTAAGACAGCTATTAATGTAACATGGCGGGAGTGTTTTAATAACAAGGCTATTGCACATAGCAACAAATATAAAGTGTTCGAAGCAGTTTCACAATCAATTCTTTTCTATGCAGCGCAAGTGTGGGGTGGTAAAAAATATGAACCAGTGGAAAAACTCCTCAGATATTATATAAAACGAATATTTCGTTTGCCACCTGGCACTCCGAATTATATGATTTTTCTGGAAACGGGTTTATCTCCACTATTTATCAAAACATTAAAACTACAAGTCGACTACATTAACAAAGTTCTTAAGATGCCAAATAATCGGCTTCCAAAAAAAGCGGCTCTTCATGCTATACACTCCAAGTCAGGATGGTTTAAAAACTGGATTGAACTTTCACAAGATGCAGGTCTGGAAATAAATTCTAGTGAATGGAGATCTTGGAAGCCTACGTTGTATACGATGATTATTCTTCTAGATGAAATCTATAGAGACAGATACAAGGAAGAGGCATCAAATTCATTACACCGAATGATCTACAGTAAATTGAGCCTATAACATTAATGAACGTAACTATTTCCGAGATGACTACACCAAGAACTACAAATACTTTGCAATATGGCGGAGCGTGAGGATATATTAGATTTTGTTGGAAGGTGCCCGATATTAAGGGGAACAAGAAGATACTTTTTGGGTAGTGACTTTTTTACGGATGACGAAACCTTAAATCTTCTTAATGAAATGAACGTATCTAAATTATACAAATATTGTAAAACGGCAATTAATTATAGAAACAGAAATATAAATGAATATCTTTAAATGAATACTGTAACTTATTGAATATTAAAAATATTAAATAATTATTTAAATTCATTGTCAATCAGGCAGACGGCAGAGCCATGCATTTAATTGATTATACCTATGATATTTTTGTAAAAAAATTGCGAAATGTAAATAAAAATCAATCTTAATCTAAATCTACAAGTACATACATGTATATAATGAAAGTGAATGGTGTAAATCGTTTTTTAAACTTATTTAAACTGCCAAAACCATCACTTTAATCAGTTTTTCCGAAAAACGAAGAACGCCTTAGTATCTCGAAAATTGTAGGACGGGTTTTGATGAAATCCTGCTTTTTATTTTTCGTTTTTTGAAAACGAAATTCTTTTGAAATTTTGGTATGCAATTTTTTAGAGACTATTAATGTTCATGTGAATATAAAATTTAAAATTATTTTTTTTGATTAGTTTTAAAATTATTTTATTTTATTTATTTTTTATTTTATTTATTTTAATATTATTTTTCAAAAAAAAAATTAATTAATTATTTTAATTAGAAAAAAAAGTTATTCAAATTTTTGATATGCAAAAATAATTAAGCTACTTAGATCTTCTCAGATGTCAAATTTGACAGAAATCCTATGTACCGTTACCGAGAAAGCCAAATATTAAAAATACCGTTATATGAAAGGTACCGTTAGTAGACTTTTCCTGTAAACTTGCTTCATATTAAATTATAGCTATTACCAACAAAAAAATTCTCCAAAATTTTTGTCAAAATCGTTGGAGCCGTTTTAGAGAAAAATAAGATTTTCCTTCAAGGTCTATGGCAGGTACCGTTATTTTTAGGCCTAAAAATAAAATTTCAATTTCCCCTCTGAGGAATGCCAAAATAATCACACATACCAAATTTGAATGCAATCCCTTAAGCCGTTTAGGTTGTAGCTCGTTATACATACAGACTGACAGACTGACAGACAGAATGACATACATCACTTTTTCAGGCTTCTCTATGATCGTAATGTCATGTTTGATTGTTAGAATTTTTTTTTACGAATGCATAACTCTCCTTATAGTACCTATAATCGCAAGTAAAAATGTCAAATAGGTATATGATTTCTAAAATGTGTGGCATGCATGATTAAGTGGGGTTGTAAACATAAACTGATTTTATCAAACGTAAACGCAAATTGAAATGTAACTTATCTTTTTGTTATTCAAATTCAACACAAGATATACGGCTAGATCGTACGGAAATGCGGGACCCACCTTGCTGGTTTTCTCTAGCATCCTAATGTCAAATACAAAAGTGGCGCCCTATTGACACTTGGTAAGTTGCTTTCCATGCCACCTGGAAATCAGCGCGTGAACTTTCAATTGGAGATAGATTTTTTTCGATTTGACGTTCAATGTATTTCCCATAAGAAAAAACCAAAAAAGGATCTGAGAAACATTCATTTTACTACTTAGTTTTATAGGAACGGGTATGTAAATCAAGAAGAATATATTTATACCATCAAAAGTTATTTTAATTTGCTTTATTTTGCAGATAAAAAATGCAAACAAGCTCGAATTGTTGTTTTTGATTTTTTTAAATGAGCTCATGTCGTCAGTGAAAGTGATGTCATATGCGTAGTATGGGAAGGGGACTTAAGAAACTAAAGAAACCTAGGGGTTAATGAATTTCTATGTTCCCATATTTTATAAAGCAAAAGCTCAATATGTCAAAATGAGGGAGGTAGGCCTTGCGCAAATATGTTTATAATATGGATGTAGGAATTTCTATTAATTGAAAGGTTTTATGCATTTCATTCATTTTTCTTATTAGCACAGAATTTATGAAATCATTTGTCGTTTGTGAAATAAATTAATATAATTCGTTTTTCTAAAGAGAACTAAAAAATATATCTTATTCAATAACCATAAGCATTTGATATATTCAAGATATAAATAATATAAGAACCCCTTTGTACGGATCCAATAAAAATGCTCATTAATTTTGTTGCTAAATTTTTAAATTGAATTTTCAATTTTTGTAGCTTTTATTAATATAAAAATTATATATATTGAAAGTTAAGGCTCTGACTACCAGGTGCCGTGACTCCATGCGTCAATAATACCTACATCGCATGAAAAAATTCAAAAATAGATGGATCCGTTTATAAAAAAAAAATATTTTTTATGTATAAGATTTTAAAACCATTTTTAGAAAAAAAAAATAAAACGCCATTTTGAAGTAATTTGAAGTAAAAATACAATTTTAATTTCGAAAAACTTCGGTGACTGATTTTTGAAAAATCGATGTTTCCAAAAAATATACATATTTATTTACTTATTTTTGAAAAATCGAAAGCCATTTTACTTGCGATATACATATGTAGGTACTATAGGGAAAGTTTAGCATTTGGAAAAAAAATCGAACTCGAGATTTTAATCAAACATTGACATTACGATGATGGTGAACACCAAAAAAGTGGGTCAAATCTATTTTTGAATTGTTTTTTTTTTTAGCCCAACTTGTCATACAATCTTAATTATCTCCAAAACGGCTGTAACGATTTTGATGACAATTAGTGTTTTTACTCCTCTTAGTAATGTCTACATTTTGGCCAAATTGTTTTTTGTTTTACATATTTTAATATTAACGGTACCTGCAATGTAAGCATTTTTTTGATTTTCGACTTTATTATAATTATATTACGAGTAATATAATTATATTTTTTTTAATTCAATATTTCGAAAACGGGTGGGAGTTTTATTTTGAAATTTTGTTTTTAAGTTTCTATTATTAAATATTTAAAACTGTCATACCAAATTTTTTCTTAGAAAAAATTTAAGAATGTTTTTATATAGAACATTAAGTAAAAACTGCTTCAAAAATATATTTAGAAGTTTCTATTAAGAATCTTTTGTATACGATGTAATCGAACATAAGAGCGAGTGCGTGCGATCTAGTCTTGCATTTTATTTTTGAAAAATTCAGTAGGTACGCAGTTTATTAACAATTTTAATTACTATTTGTGTAAAAAAACATAATTTGAATCGGTTCATCCAATGGTGAGAAAGTCAAAAAAATCAAAAGTGGTTTTATGCGAAGTACAATTAATCAGTAGATACGTAAGCTAAAATATTTTTATACTTAAAAGTGGACTGTACTAATTTTAGAAAATGCACATTTTTAAATCAAAATTCTTGGGGCCTTTTTTGAGAAATAAATTTTTTTCTTAATGGTTTTTTTTTTTAACATTTTTTGTGTAGGAGGTAGGTACCGTTGTTTTTCATTTTACGAAAATAGTTCAAGATAAAGTTATATTCATAACTACCAAATACGAGGTTTCCATAAAGGAACTTATATACCAGTCTCCAAAAAATTTTGTTCTCTTTTGGATTCCCAGTCACATGGGTATCGTGTTCAACGAAAGAGCCGATGAATTAGAAAAACATTTTATATTTTTTTTTTAATTTTGGCTTGCATTAGTGTCTAAACTTTCTAAAAACATTTGCATACAAAATTTAAAGAGAATCAATTGAACCATTTTTCAGAAAATCGAAGACCAATAAAATGGTTCTACTATAGGTGCCAAAGATAACCATTTTATTCACAAAAAAAAACTACCAAAAAGTATATTTTCCATTCATTAATGAAATGATTTTTTTTTTGTATAAAAATCGTTGGAGCTGTTTTTGAGAAAAATAAGATTTTGTTGGCAAATATAAATGTAGCCGTAAGTTTTCGTTCTAAGAAAATTGAAAAAAACGTGTCATATTACCGACGTGGGCATATTACGGAATAAACAATATGTACCAAGTTTGAGGCAAATCCATTTAACCGTTTTGTTGCAGACTTGAATTGGTCAACATCTCGAGTTCGATTTTTTTAAATCCATAACTTGCCATATAGTTCCTATAAGTACAATATGGCAAGTAAAAAATGGAGCCAAATCTGCCCAGCCGATCTCAATATCACATAATAAATGAAATGAAATGCTGAATTACTATACATTTTCACACCATTTTATATACATACATATATAGATTATTATTATTATACGAGTAAATACCGAGATCTGTTCAGCAATGTTTCTGTCTGGATATCTTTAACTGATGTGTTATTTTTTTTAATTAATAAGAAAAAATCATACTTTTATTGCTATCGTCGATAGTTCACTTTCTGATGTAGTTATATCGAGTATTTACTCAACAAAAATTACTCTCTGCTATGATTACTAAAGATGAAATAAATGAAATTTCATTCCACAGGATATAATTAAAGCAAGAAAAAAAATTACCTAAACTAAAGAAGAAAGGGCATAGCAAAAAGACTTCTCTCACAACAAAACAATGAAGCATTTAGAAGATAATAATAACCAATGTGCACAAAAAAGTCATGGGTTTTCTATAGATATACACCAATAGACCAAGGACGACAATACTATACCAAAAGCCCAAGCTCAAAGCAAAAGGCAAAGAAATCCAAAATTTTTCCTCCGTTCGCTATTAACCTACATATATACGCATACACATATTCAGCTAAGGAAGACGCAAAAGTCGAAGTATTTCAATAGGGTGTTTTTTGTCTTTAGGTCCTCCAAACTACAGTACAACACGGATATAAGAAACTCTGAAAATTCCAGAAATTTCTTTCTTATATCGGAATTTTTCTTAAATCGAAACATCGGATATAAGAAAGAAAATTTCTTATATAAGAAACACGGATATAAGAAAGAAAAATTCTTTAAAAAAACGTGTACCTACAAAATTTCATTAAAAAGAAGTAATCCCTACAAACTTTATATTTTCATAATGAATGTATGTTCATATAAAAACTTCATCTATAATATTTTTAATATTAAAATGCTTTATTGTAACGAAGTAACAAAAATATACTCTCTTCAACAAGTAAAAAAAATATAATAATAGGTAGGTCCATAAGTCTTCTCTTCAAATAAATAAAACTAAGCAAAATATTGTGAGTCTATGCAAATAAGGTTGATTACATATCCCAAATGTCAGATTCACAGATGCTTACATTGTTATATTTGTAAATTTGATTATCTCTCCGTGAATAGATGTGAAATCTAACAACAATGTGGTGTAGTGAAACTAAACAGATGCAAAAATATCAGTTTCATGAAGGTAATAGCTTAGAGGCAAACACAAATAGGTGCCGAAATTTCCCATCCTTTGTATTGCTCATCTGTGGTCAGAATGTTCGCGGCCTTTCCAATTTTCAGCTGTCATTAGGAAAGTGGGAACTTTTAATGAAGGTCTTAACACAAAGATGCATATTGAAAAGGTTTTGCCACATGTTTCACTGACAAAGTAAATTTCGTATAAGTGTACTTTTTTGTTCTAAGAATTGATTTTAGTGTGTAAGAAAGGCTTTCTGATATGCGAGCTTCTTATAAACGATTAATCTCAAAAGAAATCTAAAGAAAAAGGCACGGTGTTTCTCATTGCGTTTCTTATAAACGAGTTTTTCTTATATAAGTGTTTCTCTTATCCGTAAAATATTGTACAATATATTTTCACTAAAGGGAGTAGCCTACGCCTACTTAATATTTTGAGTACACAGTATAAGCTTGAGCATTAGGTAAATAGGGAAGGGTTTAAAAGGGGAAACCGATGCTGCACATTAAATTCGAAATTTTCAATATCAAAATCGGACGAAAAAAAACGAACCTGGTAATGCATTTTTCCCTTTCTTTGAAAAAAAAATACACAGTTGTGCGTTGCGTATGTGGGTTGGGTTAGGTATTACACTGTCCATTCCCAAATATCCTGTATTTATGAGCTATTTCCTTAGAGAAAATTCTCTGAGACAACTTAGTTATTGGAGCAATTTTGTATATATGTGTGGAATGTTCTTTTGGTAAATTCGATTTTTGCTTAACAATTCAGCAGGAGCAAATGCTTTACATACAATCGAAAGAGAACACTAAGATTCACAAAACAATGATTTTAATATAAATGTGTGATGATAATATGTATCATCACTTAAATATATACCAATGATTAATAAAATGAAAGCGGATGACCTTATTACTCTAAGCTTTGTTCTTATTAAATATAAAAGTTGAAAAAGAATTAGGACGAGACGTGTGTTGTCGCTGTCAAACCTCAAAAACAAGAGAAGCGGAAACAACATGGCTCTCATGGAATCCAACTTGCCAAGGTAAAACTTGCCGAGGTTAAAGATGTGTTCGCGGGTAATGTTCTTACTCGTATCAATGATGCACATGTAATGATATGGATGTGTTTGTGGTGAATCTACTGGCTGTATTTTAATTGATTCGCCACAAATGTGTATATGTATATTTATGTAGATACCCTAATATTTTGGTTTTTGATTACAATAATAACGGAAATGTCTACTTTTATGATATCAGTCTTCCATTTAGGAAGTAATGGTTGCATAGAGCATTTTTATGATGAAATTTTGAAAACCATGACCTTTTGTCGACCCTTTGCTTATATCGTAAGGCATTTTTGGATATAAGTTGATATTTTCCTTCAAACCCGAACTGCTGCTAACTACATAAGTATAGGTATATCTACTACCTACCGCCTGTTGTTGGCCCTTTCTTTTCGATGAAATTAGACACGTTTATATAACATGTGTAAATCGTAAACGACTATCAAAACAACTTCTCCAGTTTAGCTATTTGGCTTTGATATTGTGCGTGACTGTGATGCGTGCTTGTGCTTAAGTGCTGTGGTTAATTTTTGTTTGTTCATTTCATACAACTGAACTTCCCAAGTAAAATTACAACTTTCAGTGTGGAATACACACTCGCAAATATTATAGAAATACAAAATATACATACATATATCGTTTTAACAATTCGTAGCTAATTAATTTCTTTCCATTTATACTTACGGACGACATTCGAACCGAAATATGAAATAAAATTTCACGAATACAATGGATTGTGTGTTTGATTTATTCTTTCGTATTGCTGTAAATTAAGTTGATCAATAATATATGATTAAACACTTAGTCGTTGTTGTTGTTGCCCCGGCTCTTCCACTCGTTGCTCATTGTCATTAAAAAAAATGACATATTTAAAGGTTTTTGTTTAATCTGATTGATTGTTAATTTATTTAAGGGAATTTCTGTAATATTGACGGAAGCCTGATGTCAAGGCATTAGTATGATACTACTTCACAATTAAATTAGTAATAATATTGGCGCAACATTTTATCGATTTATTAATATGTTATTTCATTTTTAGTATGATACTAGGTTAAAAAGAGGTCTTTGCTAATTTTAAATGAGCTTGGTATCGTACTATCTTCTTAACATTTGACTAAAGTTAAAATCAACAAATGGTTACTTTGGCGCAAAACTACTTTTAGCAATTTACGAAGCTAAAAAGATGATTTGGCAAATTTTAAAAAATTTTAACATTTTGCTAAAGTTAAAATCACGAAATTGGTAGGTTCGAGTCCTGTTGGTGCACATTTTTTTTTTTTTTTTGTAAATAATAAAGTTAAAATGATGAAAACATAAATATCGAATAATAACTTAGAGCACTTGTTTGGTTTCCATCAACATATAATTTATTTACAACGCATAAAAACAAATAACTGTTCATCAAAATTCAATTTTTACAGATGCTCAGCTTTCTGCTTAATTAGCAATTGACTAGTTAAGACAAGGTTTAAAATTGTTGAAATAGTTATTAAATCAATAAGTAGTTAGGAAATTGCTAACTAGTAAAATACTAAGTCATTGACAAAAGGTTGTTAAAAACTTTGCGCCTTTATCTTTTTAGTATCGTACTAAATCCATGTCACTTTGACATTTACAAACGTCAAAAATGTATGTTCGCTTAGTTTTTAACACTCTTTTGGGCGTGTCCAGCTTATCAAGAAATTAGGTTTAGGAATATTTTAATAAAGTGCTTTAATATTAGCAAATTGTTAAGTATAGTTCCATGCTAAAAACATAATATCAAGCTGTTTAAAATGTTGGGTTATTAATTTTAAAGACTTTTTAATTAGCATCATACCTAACCAACTTTCTGGACAAACACCAGCTGCATGCATGCAGGGCAAAAAACAAATGTCAAACCGTAGTATATAGATTTCCCAATAAATTACTACAAAAATCTGCATAATTTGTTTATAATTAATAACAAATCAATATTTTGATAATTACTCAATGAAATAAAATGCACGACTGGATCGTACTAACTTGCATTTGTGGCTCACAACTTTAGTGTTACTCACTGACGCTATTAGTACGTAGCTAGCCTATAGTTATCCTAAGCAGATTTAAAGCCGATGTAGGTAAGATTACCTTGATTATTAGTATAATGAATTGTTGATATAAGGACTAGTTACATAGGTACCTACCTACTAATGTATATTAAAATGGATTTTAATTATATAAATTAGAAGGGGTAATAATGTAAATATATACATACATTATTACATATGTATATAATGAAAGTGAATGGTGTGTAGGTGGGAAAACACGTTTTTTAAACTTATTAAAACGGCCAAAACCATCACTTTAATCGGTTTTTCGAAAAAACGGAGAAACCCATTAGATGCCACGTATCAATGAAAATTTTATAAAAAAGAATTTCGAAAATTGTAGGACGGATTTTTATGAAATCCTGTTTTTTATTTTTAGTTCTTTTGGAAACAAACTTTTTTGTAATTTTGGTATGCACTTTTTCAGAGTTTATTAATGTACATGCTATTATAAAATTTAAAATTATTTTTTTTGATTAGTTTTAAAAATATTGATTTTTGAAAAAAAGTTTTAAAAACTAATTAATTTAATTAGAAAACAAAAAGTTTTTGAACACACATTTTGATATGCAGAATTAGTTTGGTTACTTACATCTTTTTAGATATAAAATTTGAAAGAAATCCAGTGAATCGTTACCGAGAAAACCAAAAATTAAAAAAAACCGCTATATGAAATGTACCGTTAATAAACTTTTCCCGTAAGCTTGGTTCAAATTGAATGATAGCTATTGCCAACAGAAAAATTCTCCAAAATTGTCATAAAAATCGTTGGAGCCGTTTTCGAGAAAAATAAAATTTTCCTAAACGGTTGTGTGGCAGGTGCCGTTATTTTTAGGCCTAAAAATAAAATATCAATTTCCCCTGTGAGGAATGCCAAAAGAACCACACATACCAAATTAGAAGGTAATCGCTTAAGCCGTTTAGGCTGTAGCTCATTATTCATACATACGGACAGACTGACAAACAGACATTTTTTGCCGATCACTTCTTTAGGCTTCTCTATGATCGTAATGTCATGTTTGAATGTTAGAATTTTTTTTTACGAATGCATAACTTGCCTAATAGTACCTATAATCCCAAGTAAAAAAATATCCTTTGGAATCAAATTTTCTTACGAGTGCATAATCTCATATAATGCAGTGTTCGCGGCAGTAAAAGTCGTATGTTCGATCACATCTTAAGCACAAGATTTTTAGTAGCCACAGCTCAATACATTTTTAGTCTTTTTTACTTAATTTTTTATATACAAAAATTCGTAAATTTTGTTCTAAAAAAATGTTAGTGTGACAATTTTATGTATTTAATAAAATACATTTACAAACTGAATATAAAAATAAAAATCTTCACCTATTTTCGAAATATTGAATATTGAATTTTCCAATTTTTTTTAGTGAAAACTTAGCGGCGTTGTGCACTTTTTTTGGATGGGTAAAACATTTTAAACTCAGGTGGGGAAACGAAGCCTGATCGAAAATTCGTAAGATTTGGGATGGGTAAAAATGTTAAACTTGCGTCAGGAAACGTGGCTTGATCGAAAATTCGTAAGATTTGGGATGGGTAAAAATGTTAAACTTGCGTCAGGAAACGTGGCTTGATCGAAAATTCGTAAGATTTGGGATGGGTAAGAAATGTCAAACTCGCGTCAGGACACGTGGCCTGATCGAAAAATCGTATGAAGTAGTGCGTGAAGACCGCCGGCCCGGCGTAAGAGAGGAAGTAATATCCCCTCTGGGCTTGCGCGAGTGTGCGAGTGGGTTTGTATTTGTATTACAGTCTGCTATGGGCATCCATGGATGATGACTGCTGATGACTAGAACGTCTGTATATACTAGTAAAATTCGTGTATATAAAGAGTATTTTTTCTTTATATCATCCCGATAGGGAATAGAATGGATGGAAAAGATGTAATGTTTATCCAGAATGGAATGAATAAACAAACTACAAAAATACAAACTGGAAGAGAAACGAAAAAGATGCCGTCAATCAGCTGTTTGAAAGTGATGTGATAATACAAAAACAGGTATCTCTATGGGAAATAGTAAAAATTCAATTTCAATTATTAATTAATGAAAACTCAAATTTAATTACTTATACCTATATTTATTTAAATAATAAAAATATAAAAAATGTTTGGTCATCCATTTTGTTTACTTGCTTGGTTTCCGTCTTTGGGTGGTGTCATTTTTTTGCTTGTTTGACATTCATATGAGGAGTATATTCCGAGAATATTCTTTTCATTCCGGCTTTAACATGGAATAAGACGAATACTTTCCAAAAGTTCTGGAATGAATAAAGAAACAAAATAGTTTATCCTGAATATTCCGTGGAATAAAAAAACGCGCAAATGGTATTTCGAATATTCTGGACATCACAGAATGAATAAAGAAAAAAAAAAGCTAAATCTAGGAGCAATCCTGCATGGTTTAACAACAACATGACTTATAAATCTCAAAAATAGACAAAAATTAATCTTTTAAATTACTAAAAACAAACCGAGATGATGTTAATTTTCGGTCTAACCATCTGACTATTCAAAAAGAATTCGATACACTTCACAAGTTTTTGCATCGTGCTTATTTATTCACTATGGAGACAAATATTAAATGTAAAAGTGACAGTTTTTGGAAATATTAACTCTAAGCGTAAAAGTAATATTTATACGAGCTGTATGAATTACCTTAACCAATCAACGAATGATGCTCAAGAAATTTGTAACTTCTTTGCTGTTTATTTTCAGTCTGTGTACTCCACAAACGTTGCAACTTTTAGAAATTTATCCAAAGTATGCACCATCGATAATATAGGGTCTATGATTTAATCGTCTTCTGAAGTCGAATCGGCCTTATTAGGCATAGATATAAACAACACGTCAGGTCCTGATGGAATTCTACAAATTTTATTGCGTTCCATTGAATGTTATTTGCAACATATCGCTTACGATAGGGAAATTTTCAGATTCATGGAATCTCTCTTATATAACACCAATTTTTAAATCTGGATCTAAGCAAGAAATAACTAACTAAAGAGCAATTTGTAAGCTATCTGCACTACTTAAGCTATTTGAGAAAATTGTTTGTGATAAGCTCTGATGATTGTACTTTATTAAATGATGATTTAAAAAACTGGCAGAATGGTGTAGTATAACCTTCTTACATCTTAATATTTCAAAATGCCAAGTCATGACTTGTTTTCGCAAAATTTCTCCAATCTATTATAATTATCAAATTGTAGATAAAAAAAAAAGATCTTGGTGTTATCCTTGATTCCTCATATCGACTACATTAAACAAATCTAACCAAACGTTAGTTTTATCAAAGTAGTAAGGAGGTTACTGATTCATATACGAACGCTAGAGTACTGTTGTACTGTTTGGAATCCTTACTACAATAACTCGCATAATGATGATGATGATTGAAAAATTGAATATAATACAAATAAATATGACCAGGGTCAAATCTTTCATATAAAAATCTGCCTCTTTATAAGAAAAACTAGGTCGATCATCAGATTCCTTTGTTCTAGTGGTGCAGGTCTACTTTTTCATTTTGATCGAAAAACTTCTTGTGATTTTATTTTGTATTGAACCATGGCTAAGCTACTTAGAAGCCAACGCAATACGCATCACGCCACAGAGCCGACATGATCAGATCCAACTCAAAGCAGTTTTTTCTGTTTATCAATTGCATTGAAACGACTAGCGCTTTTTTTAGCCACACAAGTTTGTTGTTTTTCATTCGGGTTCTTTCTTATTTTCTACCTAATCGTTTATAAGCACTTTTTTGTTTTTCTTAAAAGGAGGGAGATTTTTATATGAAAGATTTGACACTGGTCATTTTTATTTGTATTATATTCAATTCTTGTATGCTCACATACTTGTATTTAAATCAATTTTTGTATCATTTTAATGAGTTTGAATGACCAACAACAACTTGAGTGTGCTACCACTAAGTTTTTCTCATATTATTTTTGTTTGGCTTACGATGTGCATTTTTTAAAACAATTTTTTTTTAACGTGCAATTTCTTATTGAGTTTTGGGGTTTTAGGATTACATTAAGGTACATTTCATTAAAACATAGAATAAGATAATAAATTCCCACAAAGCATTAATTTAATCAGAGCAGTTATGTGTTATTTAGGGCAAATATTTTGTTATAAAAAAAAAAAAACAAATTTCAATGATTTAGGTTTCAGACGCTCCAATTTTGGCACTTAGATGCTGCCGATATCTATTTTTCGAATTCCATCTAATGTTTTGTTTAGAAGTATTTTAGTGAAGTAAGAACCTTACACTCCTATGGGCACGTGTTTTTCGTTCCGCATAGAGCCTTTTGAATGTTTTACACCTACCCACGGAAAAAAATATAATTTTTTCCAACGCTCCAACTTTATTCAATCATTTAGAGGGCATTCAAAAGATCTTTTGTAATTTTTTTTTTAAACAGCTAATTCTAAACAATTCACATAGCAATGAATTCCAAATTCTCTACATTCTCTCAAATGGCAGTCTTGATTAATTCTTTTTTTTTTTGTATAATTACATACTTGCTTTTTAAGCACTTTTTATATTATTTTAATGATTTTGAATGACCCCCAATCATACAATCATTGAATATAATACAAATAAAAATGACTTGATAGAGGCACAAGAAGTTTTTCAATTATCTAAAATGAAAAAAGTAGACCTGCACCACTAGAGCAAAGGCTTCTAATGATCGGACCTTGGCAAATCATGAAATTGCTATTATTCCAGCCAAAAATAATAATAGAAAAACTTGGTGGGTGGTAGCATTCAAAATCATTATAACCTTGATTAAATTTCATACTAGTGCAGTGATGTTCATATAAGAAAATTTCAATCGTCGCGGGTTTTACTTAAATTTGTTCTGACTTGGTCACTACTTTCTCTTTAACTGTCGCACTTATAAAAATCCATCAATATCTAGATACTACATCTTCAGAAATTTAACGACTTCAAAACATGGACCACTACAGCAAATATGTCCGACCTAATACTGCATTTTATTTTTGTTTGTGTGCGGTTCAGAGTGCAACTCTAAAATAAATCCATATCCACACACCGTGTCGGTCGCCTTCGTCGTGGTCTTTTTCATCGACGTCGACGCTGTTCGACAGACATTACGGAACCGGATTTTTTTAAAACCCCCAAGCATTCTAGAACTGGTGGACACCAACAAAGATGAAAAAAAAAACCAAGCTATTTGCATAAAAAGGATTAAGCTGGTTTTGAATTCTTGCATATTTCTGCCACCCAAATCGGTGCCTGCAGGAAAATGCTGCTTTAACCTTCTACAGTTTATTTTCTACTTTTTCTTATCTGTGTTGGACTATAAATTAAATTTTTTTTTTTTGTAAAAAAATTCAAAAAAAAAACCGGATGGCAAAATAAAGTCTTAAATTAAAACAAATAAACAAAAAATGCAAACAAACAAACATAGATAAATAAACTGCCGAAAAACTACTATGAATGTAATTCAGATTATTTTTTTAGGTCTTTATCTTCGCCCTCAATAAATAAATCATAAAGAATTTGTTTATCCTCATTTTAATACATATTGTGTGCATATATGCAGCTATACATTCGTATATGGATAAGTAGGTAAGGTAGCCTTAAAATTACTTTTTAATTTCACATTTAAAATATTGAAACCAAATTTATGGTCTAGAGCTTCGTAAGTTATCAACATTAAAGGTTCCTCTATTGACCATAAAATGTATCAAAGGGCACGGTAGTGTCCAGCCAAGTTCTGGCACTACACCCTATTTACATGAACAAGCTCAGTCGATTTTCGACCCCTCTATAACTTCAGTACTAATAAAGACAGAAATTTCAAACTCTTAGCATTTGCTAAGCTCACCAGGCTTAGGCAACTCGCCAAATTTCAATTCTTAAGCTTTAGTGGTTCCCGAGATATAAGACTGCAGAAATCGCCAAAACCGTAACTGAATGACTGACTGACTCACTCACTCACTGACAGATCATAAAAATTATGGAGCACTTTCCTACATCGTACAATCTTGTAATTTTGCACAACGGTAGGCCTAGTGGTAGATACAAAGGAAAAAATCGAAAATTTAAGATATGCCATTCAGGCGGCGTGGTACCCGCCCATTTTTATAGAATTGATATACATTATTTGGAGCACTTCTGAATGTCGTAAATTGATGAAATTTGGTACAGGGGTAGGGCTCAAAGCGCAATCAAAGGCAACATCTTAAAATTTGGGAGTTTGCATTCAGGGGCGTGGCAACCACCCATTTGCATAGAATTGATACCAATTATAAGGAGCACATCTGATTTTTGTAGAATGATGAAATTTGGTACAGCGGGAGGGCGTTAAGTGCAAGCAAAGGCAAAATTTAAAAAATTGAGATTATTCAGGAGCGTGGCACCCTCACCTATGTAGAGAACTACTGATTGTCGTAGAATTATGAAATTTGGTAGAGCGATATGACAGCGATAAACACCCATTTTCACAGAATTAATATTAAATATATTGAGAGTACTTCCAATTGGGACAGGATAATGTTTGTTAGAACAGTCAGCTTTCAGGTGTATACAAAGAAAAGGTTGAAATTATGAAATTTTTCATGCGTTTCATACACTTCTTATCAATTATTACCGTTTCAATAGATCAGCTAGAGGGCTAGGACTTGTAGTACATACAAAAGGCTTAAATTAAAAACTTACTACGTTACCTTATGAGGCATTCATTTGGCGTTTATTCCACCCACCTTTCCTTATAAAAAGAATCTTCGCAAAAAGTAGTGCAATCACACCGAAACATAAATGTTAAAAACGTAGCCAAGTTCTTCTATATACAAAATCCTTTGCGTAACAAGTCAACCGTGAAAAGTAGTGAGATCAAAAGTACGCCAAGTCCTAAGTTTTTAATATTAAATATCAAATATTTTAAGTAGACTAATATGGAAGAACCTCAAAATTATCAGAGAAATTTGTTATTCAATGATTACTGACTTAAATTGTGTTGGTTTACTTGGCAAAATTTCATTTCAAAATTGAGTAATTTGTTATAATAAAAGAAAATAACTGCAGAGCCAACAATGGGAAACTCGTTGTCTCCTTTCTTGGCAAATCTGTTTATGACCACATTTGAGAACGCTATCAAGGAAGAAGGAAAGTTACCAACGGTATGGCATAGGTATGTGGATGATATTTTTTCATGCATGGATCCAAGTAAAGTACCAGCTTTCGTAGAATTTTTGAATTCAAAATGGCCTACACTCAAGTTCACGGTGGAAATGGAGAAATATGGAAAATTTGCCGTTTTTGTATCTTCTTGTTACCAGAAACAGAAAGCAAGCTCGAATTTTCAATTTATATGGAAGCTCCAATTAAATCATCTCTTTTCAACCTACTTATTTGATCTATTTTTGTTTTTTGTTTAAATGTGAAATGTAATGTAAGAGAGATTAATTGCTGTCAGTTTTTGTAAAGCTACACCAAATTATATTTATGTATAACCACAAGAAATCAATATGTGTGTACATATGTTAGTTTTAGTCAATAAACTATATCTGAAGATGACATTTACCATATCGAAATGCATAATAAATTGGTGTATTTTAATTAGTTTTTTGAAAATAATTTGTTTAAGTACATCATATAAAGTTTTTGAAGTCAATAAGGCTTACTATATGTTGTTAATAATGGTATGGTAATTTTAAATTTGTAATAATATAAATTTAAAAAACTAAATGTGAAAATATCATCCACCCGTTTTCAAAATATTGAATTTTCAAACAATTTTTTTTTCAAAAAAATTTTTTTGGAAAATTTTGGTAGGCAGTATTATTTATAATTCGAAGCACCTCCTATATAAAAGATTTGAAAAAAAATCCGCTGAACGGTTTATGAGAAAGTCAAAAATCAAAAAAAAAAAAAATGGTTGTATGGCAGGTACCGTTAATAACAAAATATTTAAAAATAAATTCGTCTACATTCAAAATGTAGAATGTACTTAAGGTAGTGCACGCACTTTTATTTATTAAAATCGATACAGCCGTTTTCGAGATAATTAAGATGGTAGAAAAATGCATGGCAAACACCGTTATTTTTGGGGCTAAAAAAAAATCTGTTTGAGAGAATTACCTAAAACGCTTAAGTACCAAGTTTGAAGAAAATCGCTTATCGTTCTAAAGACAGACACTCAGACAGACGGCATTGTGGGGCCCACATTTGGTGTTAAGTTTGATTAATGTCTCGTATTCAATTATTTTTCCAAATACAAGTTCAGTTTTGTTCTTCATTGCCTTCGCATGCATAGTCTTATCGCTTAACAATGAGTGTAAAGTGCCAAAAGTGTCTTATTGATTTGACCGTAGATGATACTGTGTCTTGTGGCATTTGCCAGTCCAATTACCACTTTAAGTGTACTTTGTTGAATGACAACGAACTCAATTTGTTAACTTCTAGTGATAACATTGTCTATAATTGCGACAAGTGTAAGAACTTTGCTTTGATTGATTGCATAAATAAAATAGATAAACATTTCGCTCTTCTCCAAGATTCAATAAGTGAACTTAAACATTTTAAACATTTTGAATTGTTGAACTCTGACAAGAAGAAAAAAAATAATTTGCCTACACAAAATCAAAATAAAATAAACTTAAATGCGAGTAGAGGTGTGAGAGACAAAACAAAAAGTCAAAGAGTCCAAAAGTCCATTGAACCAAAAACAAGTTCACAGAAAGGCAAACAAAATTTGCTAAGCGCATCTCCTGCTTTGAATCGCCTGTCTCTGAAGCACAGTAATTTGCCTCCCTCCTCTTCCCACTCTTCCCACTCAAGCGAAGTAAAAGCTACCAATAATGCAAAATCTACGGTGCGCTCTGAAAGCACATCGGGTGAACTATCGTTATCATTGCCAATGCAATCTCACTCACCTGATGTTGTTGCTTCCTTTGACTCATCTCTACCCATAGATGATGCTCACAAGAAAAACAATAACTTTTCTCTCGCCGTTCTTTCCACCACTCCAACTACGGGGACTGTTGATGGCGTTTGTAATAATAACATCCCCTTCACCGCTGATGATGTCATCGTAGGTTGTGCTGTCAATGTGAAATCAGACACTGGTGCTTCTGCTGAAAATGAATTTCCTACCAATAACAACAATGCTCTTATTCTACCTGTATCAGTGGAGGAAAAAGACGATGTAAACAAAAATACAAATAATGATGTGGATATAAAAAATGCTGACGCTGATGTGGAAGAAATGCACGACAACGTAAAAAAAAATGTGTATCCCTCAGTAAAAATTGGAATTAATCAAAACAATATGGGACTTAAAGTGTATAACCAACAAATCAAATGGTTTCATGTATCAAGTTTTGAATCTAGCACAGCACCAGACTCAATAATCGCATATATGTCCGCAAATACCAAATTAAGTCCATCGTTTTTCCAATGCTACAAATTGTTGACAAAACAAAGAAAAGAATTCGAGTCGGAATTGAAATTTATAAATTTCAAAGTTGGTTGTCCACCAAATCTAGTTAACACTATTTTTAGTTCTGATTTTTGGCCAGATGGAGTTAAAATTCGTCAATTTGACCTCAAACCAAGAAATAATGACTTATAGCTTATTGCAAATAATTATGCTTATGAAGTTGCTGATGATGATGATGTTGCTGTTGTTGTTGATGATGATGAAGCTGATGATGGTGTTGCTGTTGTTGTAGATGTTGATGATGCTGTTGAAGATGGTGTTGCTATTGATGATGATGACACTGATGATGATGTTGTTGTTGTTGAAGATGTTGATGAAGCTGTAGAAGATATTGTAGCTATTGTTGCTCATGGCACCGCCGACGACGTCTGCCATATACCTGAAAATTTTGTTGCTGTTCCTGCTGTTCTATTTGCTAATCCTGTTGATGAAATTGCTGCTTTCAATTCTGTTCCTGCTACTGCAGGACCTGCAAATGTTTTCAACTCTAATAATCTATCTATATATTACCAAAATGTAGGTGGAATTCGAACTAAATTGAGTAAACTGTATGTATATTTTGCATCTCAAGATTATCATATAATTGTACTTACTGAAACTTGGTTAAGTGAGAATCATTTTACTTCAGAATTATTTAATTGTAATCAATATGTAGTATTTCGAAAAGATAGATGTTCCTTTACAACTGGTTTTGACAGAGGTGGAGGTGTTATTATTGCAGTTAAAAATAATTTAATTTGCAGTCAAGTTGAACTAATTCCCGATAACAATCCATCAGTTTTCGATGTTGATCAGCTGATAGTAAAAATAAATTTGAATAGAAGTTTAAACTTATTTGTTAGCGTAAGTTATATTCGACCAGGAAGTTCATTAGAGTTGTACAATTTGCATATGTTTAACTGTCAATCAGTTCTTAATAACTTAAGTACAAATGATCATGTAATTGTTTTAGGAGATTTCAATCTTGGTGATATAAGCTGGGAACCAGATTTGGATGATCAATATTTAGTGCCATTCAATGTTCACACTGAAATAGAAGCGTCAGTCATAGATTTTTATAGTCAATTTAACTTAATTCAAGTTAATAACTTTCATAATAATCTAAATCGTATATTAGACTTAATTCTCGTGGATAAAGAGCTCGAAGTTTATATCGAAAAGACTGATTTTCCTGCCATTAAAAACTCAATCCACCATGTATGCCTTTCAGTTGAGTGTAGATTTTTAACCTATATGAAAGATACAATTAATGTACCAGAATCGTATTTTGATCATAAACGTGCAAACTTTGTTGGAATTAATAACTTTATATCGTCAATTCCCTGGGAAGATACCCTGATTAATTTAAGCCTTCATCATGCGTTTGAAAAATTTGCAACGTATCTACATGAAAGTTTTGAGATGAATATTCCTAAAAAAATAGCTAAACCAAATTCAAACCCACCATGGTTTAACAGAAGATTATCAAATCTTAAAAATAGGAAAAACAAAGCGTATAAAGCTTATAAGGCAACTAAAGATAATTTAGCCCTTAAGCAGAAATACATTCAGTGCCACCTTGAATATGACTGTCTCAACAATTTCCTATTTAATAATTTTATTCTCACTGCTGAGTCAAAAATTAGAAATGATTCTAAACACTTTTGGAAATTTATTAATATCAAAAGAAAGTCTATAGGGATTCCAAGCTGTATGAAGTATTCCGATTGCGTATCTAGTGATATGAACGTCATATGCGATTTCTTTGCCGACTATTTTAAATCTGTTTATTTGCCCTCTGCTTCTTGTGAACTTTCTGATTTTTCGCCATCTTATGTCGTTGATGTTGGAAGTGTAGACTTAACGGTTTCAGATGTCTTTGATGCACTGGCTACTCTTGATGTGAATAAAAGTGCTGGGCCAGATAACATAGCCCCTGTTGTACTAAAAAACTGCGCTGGCTCTTTGGCGTTACCACTTAGCTTGATTTTCAATCAGTCGTTAAAAAGCGGTCAGTTTTTGGACTGTTGGAAGATCTCTTATATAACTCCAATTTTTAAGTCTGGTTCTAAGCAAAATGTGATAAATTACAGGCCTATCTGCAAATTATCAGTGATCCCAAAAATTTTCGAAATGCTTGTTTGTCATAAATTAAATTTTATTGTCAAGGACATAATATCTGAACACCAACATGGTTTTGTATCTGGAAGATCCACTGCTACAAACCTTTCACTGCTATGCGATTCTGTACTTTGCGGATTTGAAAAAGGTTTTCAGACTGACATTATCTTTACGGATTTCGCAAAAGCTTTTGATAGAGTTAACCATAGCATATTAATTTTAAAACTTTCACAACTCGGATTCCATTCTAGTTTAATAAAATGGATTTCTTCCTATTTAAAAAATCGGGTTCAGTTTGTAAAATTGGGAAAGATTAAATCTAAAGGTATTAATGTAACTTCAGGTGTTCCCCAAGGAAGTCATATTGGGCCCTTGTTATTTATCCTTTTTATAAATGACATCCCCGTAAATTTTAAGTATTCGAAGTATCTTATGTATGCCGATGATGTCAAGATTTTCCGGCTCATAAAATCTCCTACGGATTGCCTTTATCTCCAACAGGATATTCATAAACTGGCAGAATGGTGTGAATCAAACAAATTGTTCCTAAATGTTGCCAAATGTCAGAGCTTTACATGCCATAGAAAAAAAACACCTATCATATTTGATTATACTATCAATAATACGAGTTTAGATAGGGTTACCGCAAAAAAAGATTTGGGAGTTATATTGGATGAAAAGCTTTCGTTTACTAAGCACATCGATTATATAGTGAGCAAAGCTAATGGGATGCTAGGATTTATCAGAAGAAACTCTAAGGATTTTTCTGACCCCTACACCCTGAAATCATTATATATTTCACTTGTTAGATCGGTATTGGAATATTGCAGCATAGTTTGGAACCCCTATTATATCACTCATTCTTCTAGAATAGAAAGAATACAAAAAAGATTCACTAGGTATGCTTTCTACAAATTAAATTGGAATATGGAAGTACCATCTTATCCATCTAGATGCCTGCTTATAGACATTCAAACGCTTGAAATAAGGAGGAAATTTTTTTCAATAATGTTTGTTAAAGATTTAATAAGTAATCGTATCAAATGCTCTTTTTTGTTAGAACGGATACTTTTTTACTTTCCGTCAAGGACTCTCCGCTCCAATTTTCATCTGCGAGAGACTTTTCATAGAAGAAATTATAGTAGAAACGAACCGTTTGCACGTTGCATAAGAGAAACGAATTCTGTTGTAGAGGTTATAGATATTTTTTCTAATTCAAGAGATGTCTTCAAAAAAAATTTAATGTCCGCTTTGTTATCGCAATCTGTTTTGTAATTAAGATTTACCTATTGTTATACTTATATTATTACTTATTTTATTTTTGTACATAAATATTTATACATATTAATTATCTTATTAATTATTTATAGTAGTCTGTAAGAGTTGTACTCTGTTTGATGAAAAATAAACTAAACTATTTTTTCCAAAAACTGGCCCCATACTACCTACATATGTATATCGCAACTAAAAATGATACTCGAGATTTTGATCAAAATTGACATTACGATGATAGCGAATATAAACAAGTGGAAGTACTTTTTCGCTCTGTGTGGGTCCCGCCCGTCTGTCCTAGAGACTACAGTCTAAACGGTTGGATGGATTTGCTTAACTTGGTACGTGTTGTATTTTCGGTAATATGCCCACGTTTTTTTCATTTTTTAAAGACGCAAAAATTACGTTAGGTACTTGCTATAGGTACATTTCTTTTGTTTATTTTTAAGTTATTGACCAATTGGTTGAATTATTATATTACTAGAACAAACTGATGTTTTAGTATCTTATGATGTTGTATCATTATTTACTAATGTTTCTGTACAACTGGCAGTAGCCATAATTAGGAAAAAATGGGATACAATTAGTAAACATACACAGTTGAGCCAAACCAAATTCATAGAGCTGTTGGATTTTTGTCTTAAAGAAAACAATTACCTTCAGTATAAAGATAACTTATACAGACAAATTCATGGAATGCCAATGGGAAATCCACTTTCTCCTACCATTGCCGATTAAGTTTTGGACAACCTTTTGGACAGTAAATTTGCTGATAGTAACAAACCAAAGATAATCGTCAAATATGTAGATGATATATTTGCAGTTGTTAATGAGGGGAGGTCGACAATGTTTTACGATGCCTTAATTCATATCATAAAAAAATACAATTTACCGTAGAGAGGGAACAAAACAGAGCGATAACGTTCTTAGACGTCAAGGTTCATCGCGATAATGATAGACAATCTTTCAATTGGTATCAGAAAGACACAGCATCTGGAAGATTTGTCAACTTTAGATCCAATCAAGCAAGGCATATTCTTATTAATACAGCCTCTAATCTAGTTCAAAAAGTCTTTGCGTTGAGTGACCGGGAATTTCACGCCGCAAATGAGAAAATAGTCACACAAATTCTCCTAGATAATGGCTATCCAATAGAAATCATACGGAGCTTGATACTACGCCAAAAACACAAAGCTCCTGTTAAATAAAACACAAACCAGATTTTGAAAGAGTGGAAATCCTGGAAACGGAGAAACATGTCTCCAAGCGGTATACTCTTGAAACGCTTTATATTATTAACAACAAAAACAATATGAATCGTAATCAAGACAGCCAGAACATTTCATCAGTTTACTGCTCTTTGGTGACTAAGCAGAATTCGTGACAATTTAAAGCCGACTAAACTTCAATCGAAGTGTTTCTTTTTTTATCATTGCTTTATATTTGTCTTTTATTGTACTATTTATGTTTATCTGTGATACATATTAAATGTAAGTTTGCCAAATTTTACACTAAATGTTCTTTTTATTTTTGTTAATAAAAGATCCCCTGAAGAAAACGGCAACCACCGTCGAAACGTGTCGGGAAAGGAAATGAAATTGTTTCATTAAAAATATATTACGACCAAAACAGCCAAAAGAGGTATATTTAAATCTCGAACACCTATAATAATTTCTTTTGTGGCAACAAGAAAAATCTTATTTTTCTCAAAAACGGCTTCAACGATTTTAAATTTTATTTAAAAAAAAATCAGTTAATTAATGAAAGAAAAGGTCCTTTTTTAATTTATTTTACAGAAGCTCATAGAAAGCTTAAACATTAATATGAACCAACATTTTTAAAAACATTTTTTTTTTTTTTGAAAATTCAATATTTCGAAAACGACACAATCGATTTATTTGAAAAACCGCTCCAATATATAATATAATATTTGTCCAACAATTAAAATGACATCTTTTTTGTTCCTCAAACTGTAACAACAAAGCAATCTAAAAAGACTTTTCTTTATTGTATTATCAATTTATTTCACTTAATACCTACAATAATGTAAGCCCTCATACATTTATATATAGATATATATGTATCCTTAAAAACCATATCAATATTATGTATATTGCAATTTAATTATAAAGTTATATGCATAGCACCTACCAACCTACATCCTTCACTTTCTCTATATTTACACATTAACGTACGTAGGTTAGGTACTCGTACATATCACTCAGCTACATTAGCAAAATAGCACGATCCAGTCGTGCATTTTATTTTTTTATTTATATATTTATTTCAATTATTTGTAGTTCCTACGAAAGAAAATTTTGGGAAAATCATTCGATAAATTCGGGAAATTGTAGAAAAAAGAAATTTGATTTTTCTATGGAGTTTGGGTGCAATTTTTCGGGAACGGCTTTCCGAATGAATTAGTATATGTATAAATGGGGGTGTTGTGTACTGTGACCTATATACAGATCTATTGCGCACCCCTGCCTAGAGCTGTATGATGTTGCTCATTACAGTTCCGCTTTTGTAGTGTATGGAGTGCATTTATAGAGGATAGCTCTGTCTCCTATACCTGATAATAACCTAGGTGTTTTTTTCCTGTAGTAGATGAGTGCACCGCATCTGCCTAAGAAGTGATCTGGAGTTTAATCCTGGTCTTGGCAGTATCTACACATGGCACTTTATACTAGGCCAAGACTACTTAGAAGTCTTCTGAGCTTACAATGGCCGGTGAGGAAGCCTGTTATGATTCTAAGTTTATTTCTAGCTAAGCTGATGCAGGCTGTGAACTGTTTTTGGTTGTATTTAACAATAAACAGTTTTGCCTGCATTAACTTGGGGAATTTCTCCCAATTTTTTTATCTCTTCTTTTTTGATTTTATTTTTAATCACATTAGCTCCTATTCCGCAGTAGAGTTCAGAACCCGTTAAGGGCGTTGTTGATCTATTTTCGCTAAGGAGTCTGCGTTTTTTCATTACCTAGGATACTTATATGGGAAGGTACCCAATGAAATGAAGTGAGGCCTGATTGTTTTTGCCTAGTTCGTTTAATTTGCGTACACAATTCCACACCAATTTGGAGGTAATGACGTAAGAGCTTAACGCTTTCAATGCAGCTTGACTGTCCGACATGATGGCAATATTTTACTTACAGTAGTTGCTCTCAAGATTACTTCCGCATATTTTGCTAGAGTATGAACTTTCGTTGCTTGTGGACTGTCTCATAACGGTATTGAAAGATTAGTTCTAGACCGAAAGATTCCAGCGCCAGTCCCCCAGACGATCTCGATGCATCAGTGTACCACATACTGGCATTGGTGCCAATTGTGTAGTTTTTTGTTTCGCCTACCCACTGTACTCCGTTTTGAAAGTTTTATGGAAGTTATATTTTTTAGATCATTCCGTATCCGTCTCTTGGAATGTCAATTAGGGTAGATACTGTTGACTGGAAACCTGATGCTTATGGATGGCCCAGTACCCTCTTGCAATATTCATGATGGCTCCTTTTGCAGCACTATAAATAACCTCGTGAAGAGCAGACAGATGAAGTATAACCCCAATTGCTGCTTTAGGGTATGTTCTCCTTGCTCCAGTAATCCAAATGGCTTTTCGAATGGAAAAATCGAAAATTCTTAGTGAATAACTCTGAAAAATGATTTTTTTTTGACGAAATTTTACATTTTACGGCGTGATTAGATGATTTTGGATAATGAGGGTGGATAATTGTGAAGTTCATTGTGATTTTGATAAAAGACGTTCATTAAAGTTTCTGTATAAAATTTAGAGTGTTCACTAATATCGAGCATCTACTGTACATATACATAAGTATGTATAAACCACGCATCATTAACCCCTGTTTACCAAATGTCTACGGGAGTACTAAAAATAGAGATAGCATCATCTATGGTGACACAGTTAGTTATCTCTTTTGCTTCCGTATAATGCTTAGCAAATCTGAAGCACGCTGTAGTAGCGGTAGGTAAACATTAACAAAGACAAGACATTTGAATTTAACCAAAATATACACACATAGATAATATATAGCTTGGGAAAACTCACTGCTCTAAAAGTGTGAAACCAATAACTAGATACAAAAAAAATTAACAAACAATCCGATAATTGATTTTTTGTGCACTTTTATAAACAAAATCAAAGACACTTCAATTCCCCGTAACTTTTAAATCGAATTATTTGTCAACCTATTACAGGCGCTCCACGAACATTCGCACACTTCTCTTTCACGAAACAATAAGAACAAAAAAGATCCTTGTCCTTGTTTGTCAATTCAATAAAAAGCTGCTTTCGAATTCAACTCTCAATTTTTCATCAATGCTGCTCATCCATACAAAAAATAAGAAAAAGAAGCAGACAAGTATAGAAGTGGAATAAAAGCAAACAAAAACCAATAACAAAAACAACAACAACAAAAACATTTAATTAGATATAAATTAAAACCGGACACTTATCTATAATATCTATAAAAGTTTTTCTTCAATTTTAAATCAACTTTTATAATTTGTTTTTTGTTCTGCCAATTCCTTTACCGTTGTATATATATATATATTTGCGTCGGTCCATCACGAATTCATTGCCTCTAAGTCTTGTTGTTCCCGCGAGTCATTATGAAGGATGCGGGTTTAAATTGTTTGCAAGGAAACCTGGAAACAGCTGAAAAGTTAAATATCTTTTTAGTGTATACGTTCCCTAAAGGACAAGTATTGGTTTCATATGCAAATATAACACATCACTATATTACACGAGCTTGCCCTTATGGTTCGAGTTTCCAATAACATACTTAAGAAAAAAGTGTATAAAGTTATTTAAAAAAAAATTGAAATATCAAAAAATATTCTGTTTTAAAATTAGACAAAAATCAATTAAATCACAAGATTAGATTGGATGCATACTTACGAGTATACCGAAAAAAGGACTAGGGCTGGCAACTAGGCGAGACGTAACCAGGCGACACTTTTGTTAGTCTCGTCTCGGTCTCGTCAAAATCGAAAAATTTCAGTCAATTCTCGGTCTAGCTTAACCAAGTCTCGTCTCAATCTTGGTCTCGCCATTTTCTCGTAAACATTTTAATGTGCTATCTCGTCTCGGTTTGGATATTTGTTCAACAATTCAAATGACCTCTTTTTTGTTCCTCAAAAAGTAACAACAAAGCAATCTAAAAAGACTTTTCTTAAGTGTATTATCCATGAATATTATGTATATTGCACCTAAATTATAAAGTTATATGCATACTACTTGCCCACCTACATCCTTCACTTTCTTTATATTTACACATTAACGTACGCATTGTAGGTACATATTACTCAGCTACAATAGCAAAATTGTACGATCTAGTCGTGCATTTTATTTTTACCTGCGATATATGTATGTAGGTACGGCAAGTTTTGCATTTAAAAAAAAATCGAAGTCGATATTTTAATCAAAGTTGACATTACGATGATAGAGAACAATAAAAAAGTGGGTCCCGCAATTCCGTTTGTCTGTCAGTCTGTAGAACCATCGACAGGCGTCTGTCGATCTCGTACTGTGGAGGTGTTAAGACGTTTTCGGCTTCCCAGTTTTTCCAATTAAAATTCGTGTGTGAGCTTAAGTTCTATATTAAATCAACATTTCATAAGTGGTGCAGTAGCACAAAGATAGAGTGGCCGACCGAGAATCCGAGGGTCGCAAGTTCGATTCCCAGCCGGGCATCAGAACTTTATCAGCTTTTTTTCACAACCGTGAAGTGGAAAACTTTATTGGTTGGGAAAACTATCAAAGGAGGAGGAGTTTAAGCACCGGGGCATCGAAAGGTGTCCTAGGGCCAATGAGGCCAGCGATGGCATCAGCAGAGGGAACATCGAAAGATGTTCCAATTTCAAGCAGTGATTCTGCAGCAACAACATCAACAGCAATAACAACAACGGCAACATCATCCGATGCTAATCAAAAGCGCAGAAAGAGGATCAAGTGCGCACCAAATTTAGTAAAAAGGAGATCCACGGCCACCTCAGCAAAGCTGCCAGCTGGGGTGCATACGTCCGATATAGACGAGACGTCAGAGGCAGCAAGACAAACCGAGCTAGACACTTCACCCGAAGAGGGTATAGCATATATGTCTGAAGAAGGAGAAGGGCACTTCACGACGGGCGATAGTACTGCCCTCGTGAACCTCTCCACATCAGAGGCGTCATATGAGGAGGACGAGGAACAAAGAATGTTCGCCCAAATTGATGCTTTGGAGGCAGAAATAGAAAAGATAAAAAGTAAAGTTAAGGCCAGCCAAGAAGCGCGCCGAGCGAGGCAACTAAAAGAACTCGACGAAAAAGAACAACAGCAGAAAAAAGAACAATTACAAAAACAACAGCCACAGCAGCAGCCAAACAACAACGGCCAAAACAACAACAACAGCAACAGCAGCAGACACAAGTCCAGAAACAAACGCAAGAAAAACAGCAGCAGCAGATTCAAAAGCAGCAGAATCAACAGCCGCAGAAAAGTCAGTCTCAGCAGCAGCAGCCACAGCCGCCGATTATGAAAAAAGAAAAGGTGCCACCCATTAATACTTATAAAATGGAGTTACAGGATACCATAAATCTATGTAAGTTGACCATAGGTCAAAATTTTACTATTAAACGATTAAATAACGATAGGCATGCTATCCAGTGCTTCACACTGGAACAGCACAAAAAAATTAAAGAGTTGCTAAAAGAAACTACTACCGAATTCTTTAGTTTCACCCCTAAAACCGAAAAATTTCAAACGGTCCTTTTGAAGGGCATAGATTCCTACACGGAACCACAGGTGCTCTTAAATGAACTCCGCCAAAAAGCGAATGACGATCTCGACTTTATCGGGGTCAAGCCGTTCGCTACAGTTAGAGCTAGGCGGGAGAAGCGGAGACTTCCCTTCTTCCTTGTTCAACTCTCACCCAGCAGCAAACTGGATAGTTTGAGGAGTATATCCGTCCTCATCTATCAGGTTGTAACTTGGGACAAATTAAAAAGGCGCGGCGACATGCTTCAATACATGCGCTGCCAAAGGTTCGGCCACGCCGCAGCAAACTGCGAAATGCAGTCACGCTGCGTTAAGTGTGGAGAGAACCACAATGCAGATGAATGCAAGCTAGGAAAGGAACGGGTCGAAGATAGGACCCAGCTAAAATGTGTACTCTGCCGAGGCGCCGGACACCCCGCTAATTATCGGGGATGCCCGACGTTTCAGCTTATAAAAAACAATAAAGCAGCAAAGCAAACAGTGGTAGAAAAGCGTCCAACAGTGCGCCCTCCTACAACAACGCCCGTCAACCCCCAAATTTCTTACGCCCAAATGGCGTCAGGAAGGGGAAGCACGGTACAGCCTACACCAAAGGTCGCCCAACAGGCCCCCGTGCCTAAGGCGCCGGCGGCACAGGCGGACATTATGGGCGTTCTACTGGCCATTCAGGGCCAGTTGAACGGCCTCCAAAACCAGATCAGGGAGCAGGCGACTAGGGTGGATTATATCTACTCTGTTTTGCCGAGTTTAACGCAACTTAGAGGTTAATGGCGCGCTGCCGGAGAGGGACTTTAAGTTCCTAGCTGTGAATGTAAATTCACTGATTAGGACCGAACGTAGAGCGAATTTATTCCAATTGCTTAAAGACATAAGTCCAGATGTGTTTATGGCTAGCGAAACTAAGCTTAACCAGAAACATAAATTGACTAACAACAATTACAATATCGTAAGGAGAGACCGACCCAACTCCACTCAAGGAGGGGGCGTCGCAATCTTTATACGTAAAGGCATTAGTCATAAGGTAATATATAATAGTGATGTGCGTAAATTTCGGACGTTAGAGGCATGCATCATATGCATTCATCTCCAACAGGGGAAGCGAATGTATGTGATCGCTGCCTATGCACCGGAAACACCTCAGCCCACACAGTTTATAACAGAGCTTGAAAAGCTTTTTGAATGCTTAAGATTGAGCTCGGAAGAAAACTGGTGATTTGAATGCCAAACATATAGATTGGGGAAATCAAATACAAAATCCTCGTGGTAACCATCTGTATAATTGGATGGGTCGATACAACCTGGAGTATCGCATTGAACTTCTCGCTACAGACAGGCCATCGTTTCCAAGAAGCGGTGCCTATCTGGATATATTGTTGAAAGACGCAAGACTAACAATTACTGATACTGTGGGCCATCGGTCTAAAAATTGTTTAAGAACGATCGAGTACGACAGTGACCACTGCGGACTCGCCACCGTAATACAACTTCCGAACTCGCTTATGGAGTTGGAGGAGTATGTACCGGTGCATACTTACAATTACAGTAAGGTGCGCTGGCCACGCTTCTCGAACGTCTTATTGAGCGAATTACGATCAAATGGTATATCCCCACCAAATGACAGAAACATGACAAATACTGAAATTGACAGATACTTAGAACAAATGGACGAAACAATTCAACGAACAATGAACAGGACAATACCGAAATACAAAGAACGTAACGCAACTGACATGTACCGTAACGCGACAATTGATGCATTACACAGACAAAAAAGTGGCTTACTGACAAGACTAAAACGCTTGTACAGACGGTTTACTGACACACGAGATCTGGAGATAAGGACACTGAAGTCGTCCATCAAAAACATCAACCAATTGATCAAAGAAAATTATAGGTTGTCCATTAATTTGTTTTGGGACAACAAAATTCGGGCCGTGAACGCTACCGACCCGCGTATGTTCCCACAAATTAATAAGATATTCAGAAGAAAAGATCAAAACGACCTTCCGTGTCTTAAGGTCCAGAGGACGACACAAAACAGAGACGTACTTCTGACAGCAGGCATAGACCCAGATGACGCCGTCTTGGACGATGACCTCTTCATAATCGAAGATCCGCAGGAGAAGGTGGATGCTGTGGGGGCTGCTTTCCAGCAAGTGTACAAGGTGAATGCTAGCATTCGCCCGAATCATGACCTGGAGAACAGAGCTCTGCTTCATCACTTATGGCTCCGGAACGATATAAACGAATGGCGATCTGAGAACCTTGGTTTTGCCGGGTTTAATGATGAAGATTTGGCAAACGCCATAATCGCCGACCGAAATGGGCCCAGTCCCCTGTTAATTTCGAAGAATGAGCTCCAGCTCATCTTCGATTCATTAAAGAAAAAGAAGTCTGCAGGAGTCGATGGTATATCCAACGTTGTACTACGACATTTGCCTCAAGAAGCAGTTGACATTTATACCACACTGTTTAACAACGCGCTGAATAATGCATATTATCCAGTGCGGTGGAAGACAGCTGTAGTGCACCCCCTCCCAAAAAAGGGAAAGGACAACTCCAATCCGGCGAATCTCCGGTCGATAAGTCTTCTTCCGAGTATCAGCAAAGTATTTGAAAAGGTTATTAATAGAGCCCTGTTCAAGTGGGCGGAGGACAAAAATATCATCCCGGATAATCAGTTCGGTTTTAAGGCGGGACATGACACAATTCATGCCGCGTCTAAACTAGTTTCTGATATCCAATGGAACAAAACTAAAAAGCAGTGTACGGGTGCCTGTCTGGTTGATTTGGAGAAGGCCTTCGACACCGTATGGTTAGAAGGTCTCTATCTAAAGCTAACCAGACTAGGTATAAGTAAACCTCTATTGTATATGCTTTATGACATGCTAAATAGTAGAAAGTTTGTTGTCAAGAGTGGCAATGTAACTTCTACCGCAATTTTTAATATTAATAATGGTCTTCAGCAGGGAGCGGTTAACTCGCCGATTCTATTCAGCATTTACACCAGCGATCTGATAGGTAGTCTAACTCAGGCAATTGCGTACGCCGACGATCTAATTGCGTACAGAACAGCTAATACAGTTGAGGTCATCCAAAGTCTCTTGCAGAGTGACTTCGACAAGATTCAGCGATATTGTGATGACTGGAAGTTGAAAATCAACTTCCAGAAATCAGAAACTATTTTGTTTAGGACTCCGTTGTCTAGCGCCTCAAGGGATACGAGAAAGAACTGGCGCAAGCTGGTGATCGTAGGGCCACATGGACATCCACTGGCGAGTAAAAGTGTAGTAAAGTACCTTGGCATCTGGTTGGATCAGTACCTGTATTTCGACAGACATATTGGTGCTGCTTTGGCCAGGGCTAGGGGAGCCTTTGCCTTGACAAAACGACTGTTTTATAGCAGCCGTCTTGACAGCGGGGTGAAGGTGATTTGCTATATGGCCCTCATCAGGCCGATGATTGCCTACGGATGCCCGGTGTGGTTCAACGTTGCCCCATCTCAAATGGAAAAGATTCGGGTGTTTGAGAGGCAATGTCTTAGACGTTGCCTTGGATTACACAGAACACCAGAGTCGGAGTACACAAGATATTATTCCAACCAGGTTCTATACAACGGAGCCAACATAAACAGAATAGATAATTTTTTGTTCAAGCTGATTCGGGGTCACGTTGGTTGCAAGAGCGATGTCCTCAACTAACAGCTTAATTTTTGGGGCTTATTACCCCAATAACGAATATTTTGAGAGTGCGCGGTTAAGTGGTTACATCCCTCCCGAGGCATTCCTCTATTTAGACAGTCGAGGGCTGATACAGGATGGAGGGGCGGTTCCGCTCATCTACCACGTCAGCCGGAAAACTGTGGATAGGCGACTCCTGTATGGTCGAGACGTCATCGCTCAAGGTGGAGAAGAGCGCCTTCGGTTCAGTAGGACTGTGTCCGATCGGGACCGGAGGGATAGGGCGAAACAGGAGAACCAGTTCTGGTGGCTCTCTGAACAGCATCGTGATATATAAAGTCGATGAAGATGATATATCTTGGTCGACTTACATAGATTTAGGGCATTAGGTATAGGGAACAGTCAGGGTGGCACCAAAAAAAATTAAAAATATGTATGTATGCGGGGGCATACGTGCATGTATCTGCGTGTCTGTACATGTATGTGCGTACGTATATGTATGTGCGTATGTACATGTGTGGGTGGCTTGCATGCTGGTGTGTGTCTGCATGCATATAAAAAATAAACAAAAAAAAAATTAAAAAACGAAAAAAATGCTGCTGTGGCTGTTCTAGTTTTTAAGTAGTTATAAGTATTATTAGGTATTTTAAGTAGATTAAGTTATTTTTAGTTAGTATAAGTTAGTTTTATTTAGTTTTAATTATTTTTAATATATATTTAGGTTTAGTTTATAGGTAAAAAAAAAAAAAAAAAAAAAAAAAAAAAAAAAAAAAAAAAATGATCAGATATCAAGTTTTTTGTATATAAGTTTCTTGAAATATAAAATAAATAAAAAAAAAATTAGATTTAATTAAAATAGTTTTTAGGTCGAAAGACATTAGTTGTAAGAGTTATTGTTTAATTTAGAGCGCCCGTAAAGGGCCAGTAAATTAGTTGTAAGTTATTGATAATTAGGCTAGTTTTAAACATTTTTGTCTAGCTTTAAGATAGTTATAAGTTAAAATGAAATAAAAATGAATTAAAAAAAAATAAAAAAAAAAAAAAAAAAACCATCGACAGGCTAAACGGCTGAACCGATTTTGTTCAAACTTGGTGGTTAGGCGTTAAATCAAAATAGATGTTTGAATAGTTGTTTTAGCCCCAAAAATAATTTTTTTATGACATCTTCATTATGTCGAAAACGGCTCTAACGATTTTGGTAGTAATTGGTGTGTGAAATACTTTGGGTATGGTCTACATTTTGGCTAAATTTTTTTTTTAAATATTTTATTATTAACGTTACCTGTCATACAACCATTTTATTGATTTTCGACTTCCCCATAAACGGCTCAACGAATTTAGATCAAAATTCTTATGCAGGATGTCTATCGAATTCTAAATAATACTGCATCTCAAAATTTTCGAAAAAAAAGTTTGTTTGGATTTTTGAAAAAAAAAAACATTTTTTTTTTAAAGAAAATTTTCTGAAGATCGTTCGATAAAGCCGGGAAATTGTAGAAAAAGAAAATAGATTTTTGCATTTGGAGGTTTGTGTGCAATTTTTCCGGAATAGCTTTTCAAACGAATTAATATATAAATGGGGGTGTTGTGCACTGTGACCTATAAATATCTATTGTGCACCCCTGCCTAGAGCTGTATGATCTTGCTCATTATAGTCTATTTTAGTTTATGGAGTGCATTTATAGAGGATAGCTCGCTCTCCTCTACCTGGTAATAACCTACGTTTTTTTTCCTGTAGTACATTAGTGCACCGCATCTGCCTTAGAAGTCGTCTGGAGTTTCATGCTGGTTCTGGCAGAATCTACACATGGCACTCCATACATACTAGGCCAAGAATACTTAGAAGACTTCTGAGCCTACAATGGCCGGTGAGGAAGCCTGTTATGATTCTAAGTTTATTTCTAGCTACACTGATGCAGTCCGTGAACCGATTTTGGCTGTATTTACCAATCAACAGTTTTGCCTGCCTTAACTTGAGAAATTTCTTCCAATTTTTTGATCTTAGGGTCACCTCTTCTTTTTTGATTTTATTTTTAATCACATTATCTTCTATTCCACAATAGAGTTCAGGAGTTAAGGGTGTTGTTGATCTATTTTCGCCAAGGAGTCTGCCTTCTCATTACCCGGGATACTTAGATGCTACCCAATGAAATAAAGTGAGGCCTTATTGTTTTTGCTTTGTTCGTTCAATTTGTGTACACAATTCGACACCAATTTGGAGGTAATGACATAAGAGCTTAACGGTTTCAATGCAGCTTGACTGTCCGACATGATGGCAATATTTTGCTTACAATAGTTGCTTCCAAGATTACGATTCGCACATATTGCTAGACACTCTTGTCTGGAAACCTGATGCTTGTGGATGTCCCAGTCCCCTCTTTTACAAATCTCATGATGGCTCCCTTTTCAGTACTATTAATCACCTCGTGGAGAGGAGACAGATGAAGGATAACCTCTATTGCTGCTGTAGGGCATGTTCTCCTTGTTCCAGTAATGCAAATGGCTTTTTGAATGGAAAACCAGAAAATTCTTAGTGAAAAACTCTGAAAAATGAATTTTTTTCGACGAAATTTTGCATTTTATGGTGTGATTTGATGATTTTGGACAATTTAAAGGTGGATAATTTTGAAGTTCATTGTGATTGTGATAAAAGACGTTCACAAAAGTTAGAGTACTCTGTATAAAATTTGGAGTTTTCACTAATATCGAGCATCTACTGTGCATACATAAGTATGTATAAACCACTCATCCATTAACCCCTGTTGTCCAAATGTCTAAGGGAGTACTAAAAATAGGGATAGCATCATCTACATTCACACAGTTAGTTTTCTCTTTTGCTACCGTATAATAGGATAAGGACATAATCACGTGCATGTTTGACACATAAACAGTTCGTGAATTTAACCCACATGCACAAACCACACCCACCCAAACCACAAACACCACATGACATTCATCCCCAAAAGGCATTCTACCCTACCTTGGTTGTGATGGGAAATCACTAAAGTTACAAAGCTTCTAAACTTATTTGATAAAAAGAATTAAAGGATTCCCACCCCAAAGGTTTAAATTGAGCTTAGCAAATCTGAAACACGCTGCAGTAGCAGTAGGTAAACATTAACAAAGACAAGACATTTGAAGTTAACCAGAATATATAAAATATATACATACATACATAATATATACCTTGGAAAAACTCACTGCTGTAAAAGTGTGAAGGCAAGAACTAGAACAAAAAAAATTAACAAACAATCCGATAATTGATTTTTTGTGCACTTTTATAAACAAAATCAAAGACACTTCAATTCCCCGTAACTTTTAAATCGAATTATTTGTCAACCTATTACAGGCGCTCCACGAACATTCGCACACTTCTCTTTCACGAAACAATAAGAACAAAAAAGATCCTTGCCTTGTTTGTCAATCCAATAAAAAGCTGCTTTCGAATTCAACTCTCAATTTTTCGTCAATGCTGCACATCCATACAAAAAATAAGAAAAAGAAGCAGGCAAGTATAGAAGTGGAATAAAAGTAAACAAAAACCAATAACAAAAACAACAACAACAAAAACATTTAATTAGATATAAATTAAAACCGGACACTAATCTATAATATCTTTAAAAGTTTTTCTTCAATTTTAAATCAACTTTTATAATTTGTTTTTTGTTCTGCCAATTCCTTTACCGTTGTATATATATATATATTTGCGTCGGTCCATCACGAATTCATTGCTTGCCTCTAAGTCTTGTTGTTCCCGCGAGTCATTATGAGGGATGCGGGCTTAAATTGTTTGCAAGGAAACCTGGAAACAGCTGAAAAGTTAAATATCTCTTTAGTGTATACGTTCCCTAAAGGACAAGTATTGGTTTCATATGCAAATATAACACATCACTATATTACACGAGCTTGCCCTTATGGTTCGAGTTTCCAATAACATACTTAAGAAAAAAGTGTATAAAGTTAATAAAAAAAAAATTGAAATATCAAAAAATATTCTGTTTTAAAATTAGACAAAAATCAATAAAATCACAAGATTAGATTGGATGCATACTTACGAGTATACCGAAAAAAGGACTAGGGCTGGCAACTAGGCTAGACGAGACCAGGCGACACTTTTCTTAGTCTCGTCACGGTCTCGTCAAAATCGAAAAATTTTAGTCTAGTGTCGGTCTTGGTCTCGCCTTTTGCCGAGACAATTTTAATCTGTAGTCTCTTAGTCTTGGTATCCTTAGTCTTGGTTTCTTTCGCGTTTTTTGGTAGTAAAAAGATGTAAGATAAGAAGCGAGTTCATATTGAAAAGATGTACATAGTACGGTATCTCAGAAGTTTGTTGGGTAGAAAAATGAAGGGTGAGGATCCATTAGTTCATTTAAATCGGATCCATCCCGCAATTGATTTTCACAGTTTATGGCCTGACAAATAGGCAACTATAGTTTGACGTTTCGATTATATTTATTTCCAAGTGTTCCTTAATAGTCTTAATGTCACCTTTTTTCGAAGGGGGAACAAAGACTGAAAAATGAGCGATTGCTATTCCAACGCAATGCATACATAAATCCTTTTCTGGATAATTATAATTAAGTCAACAAATATTTCTTCTAGCGGAAATCGAAACCAAACCACAAAGAACAGCGATACTCTCGGCGAATTTCGGTACCAAATATACGGTCTCGTCTCGGGTGTTTCTAAAGAAGCCTTGTATCATCGAGGAGACCGCGAATATTCTCGGTATCGTTGCCAGCCCTAATCTTTATATAATAGCAATAATATGTTTTTTGAATACACGTATATAAAAAAAAAATAAATAAATACATTTTTAGTTAGGTACAATATTTTATAAAATAAAATCCATCCGCCTTGGAACTTTTGCCATTATATTTATAAGGTCCTCATATTCAACCTCAATATCCCCACAGATTTTCAGCAACATCAAACCGTTCAGCGCAAGCATGAAAAAGATCGCTCACTTGACGCCACAGATACTGGAAGTATCGTAACAAACTGCATAAAGCAGCAGTAAACTGTTTTATATGAGGACGAATCGCAAGCATTTAACGAGTCTACAAAGTTTTTGGGACATTTCATTTGGCATACTTAGAGAATGCTTCAACCCATAGTTAATTTAACAATGACATATATCAAGAATTTTAACCTCCAACCCCCCCTGCGTTCACCAATGACATACTATATTTTGACTTTTACATAAAATTTGTTTCCACATGTAACGTAAAAGGCTTAAAGTTACCTTTTTCCGGAGAAGGAAACAAGGTCTGAAAATGAGTGATTTCTATTCTAACGACATGCATAAAAGGCTGAACTGTATGCTGTACGGTATTCGTTCTAATGTTCGTGTTATACATTTTTAACATGCTGTATGCATTTTCTACGAATATTTGGTGGAAAGTATGTGTGTAATTAGTTTTACCGAAAAGAAAATTTTTTTTTCTAACTATATGACAAAAAATAACTGCCCGCTACACACCGTCAGAGTTCAAAAGAATATTTTTGTTAAATAAATAAATTGTAAAAGTAAATATTTTGATATATTTTTTCCCAGTGTTAAACGCCCCTCGGAATTTAATGTGAAAAATAAACAAGCTACAATTATTAATTAAATTATTGGGGGGTAGGGAAAAACGACACAAAATTTGTTTTGGTATTTTTTTGGTTAAATTGATACATTTTACGCTTATATGATTTTTTTTTTAATATTTGCATTATGCCATGCTCACGTTTTGCTTTGAATAGGTATCTATATAATGTTTTTAATACACTTTTAACGTCCGTCATACTCCATCATCGTATGCATAGGTATGTAAATAAATGGACACAATCCTATGGTACAATCCACACACTATGTCAACTAAAGTTTTAAAAAAATGTATGAACAAGTATCTACTACAATGGCATAATAATTTATATAGGAAAAACATTCGAAACTCTCTTAATCAAACTAGTTTAGATTTAAATGTTTATTTTACAATGCCGAGAATTTTCTCTTCAGCCATATTTGAAATGTTCAAAAGACAAATAATGTTTATCAAGGATTTTTCTTCACCAAGTTTTATCTTTTTGATGCCATCAATAAAAATGAAACAATGCTAAACCAATTTATATCGGTTAGGAGGTTCATTAAATTTTTCATCCTTTACAAAAGAATATAAACTTTATAGGGGGTAGCAAACCTTGCGCATCTCGCCAGAGTCAAAGCTGATATAGTATCTGTATCACCGATATTGTATATGATAACACCATCTTAGAGACCTTGGTTTCCAAAGACTTTCACACGGTCGGGAATTTTTTTGCTTTTTCTTGTTTTGGAGCCTGTTATAACTAAAATACTGCAATACCCCTCAACGATCGTCTGGGTATTTTGCTTTATCAGCGAGCTCCCTTTCAAAACACGCTCATTCTTGGCAATCATTTGGGAATGAAGGAGGCCTTTTGGAACTGTGTTTTAAGACGAACACTCGTCGACCTTTTCTTAATGCCCTGTGAAGCTGTTATGTGATGGGCGGCGGTATTTAGATGTGTGTTATTCGGTTGAGGCAGTGATACTATGGGTGGTGCTGACACATGGCTGGAAACCAAAAGTCATATCTTCATGTAAAAGATCCATATAATCCGAATGTGCTCTCTAGTGACTGATGGAAACGCATTGCTGAGTGCTGAACTATAAATAGTCCAGGAAAATTAGATAAAATAAAATGCACCACTGGATCGCACGAACTTGCTCTTGTTGCTAACAACTTTAATATAGGTAGCCATTGAGATTTAGTTAGTTAGGTGTAGTTATCCTATGCAGGTTTAAAGCCTATGTAGATAAGATTACCTTGATTCTTAGTATAATGAATTGTCGAATGGATTATTCAAGGAATAGTTAGTTAGTTAAATCTAAGTTGTGGATTATAATTATGTAAGTTACATTTAGATAGAACATAAGTATGTAAACATGTACATATACTAATGAAAATGAAGGGTGTAGATGGGTAGGTGGCTTAGCTATATACATACATAAGATTCGTGTAATTTTTAAGGACACACATGTATATGTAAATGTATGAGGACCGACATTGTAGTATTCAGTGACGTATGCAAAAATTCGATTGAAAGAAATACCTATAATAAGGTACCTAGAAATAAATGGATAACACACATAACTAAATGTTTTTATATTGCTTAGTCGTTACAGTTTGAGGGAAAACAAAGATGGAATTTGAATTCGTATATCAAACAAAAAATTCAAAAATCGTTGGAGCGGTTTTTTAATAAATTAATTGTTTATGTATACATTTTTGAAAACATTTTTAGAAAAAAAATTTCAAACGGCAATTTTAAGATATTATTAATATACATAAAAAAATTTAAATTACAAAAAAATTCTCTGCCTTATTTATTTTTTTAAAAATCGAAAACCTTTTTTTTTTGAAAATTTTCTTATGCAGATTTATTAACAATTTTAGGGAGCATTTGTGTAAAAAAATTATTTTAATCGGTTCATCCTAAATAGAGTAAGTCGAAAATATGAAAAGTGGTTCTATGGGAGATACCGTTATTAGGTACGCAAAAAAATATTTGTATACTTTAAAGTGAACTGTACTAATTTAAATTCCTACACAACATTTTTTATAAAAAATTCTTGGAGCCGTTTTCGAGAAATACATTTTTTTCTTAACGATTTTTTAACATTTGTATGGGAGGTACCGTGTGCCCCCAGGACACCAGTTAAATAATTTTTTGTTGTTTTTCGTCATACGTTTGTAAGATCTCAGGACCATTCCACCACAGTTCGTTATTTAGTAGATCCTTTGGAGTTATGCCTCGTGACGCTATATCAGCTGGGTTATTTTTAGACGAAACGTGATTCCAGCAATTGATGTCCGTAAGCTCTTGAACTTCTGCCACTCGGTTGGCGACAAATGTGTTTCGTATATACAGAGGGGTTTTAATCCATGCAAGGGTTATCTCCGAGTCACACCAAGCAATTATTTTATAGTTCTGAAAGTCCATTGTTTTTATAACATGGACTAATAATTTTGAACAAAATGGCTCCAAACAACTCTAAACCAGCCAGGGATTTACTTTTTAAAGGTGCGACCCTAGTTTTAGATACCAAAGTGATGTTTGTACTGTGTTTTCGGTGATGGCTCGTATGTACACAGTTGCAGCGTATGCCTTCTAGGAGGCATCGCAGAATCCGTGGACTTCGAGTTGTGATTCCTTTGTTACATTGATCCAAAGCAGAATGTGGATATCACAAATGGAATTGAGCTCGATTTTGAGTTTATGCCATTTACAGATTATTTCAAGAGGTAGTTCGCTGTCCCAGGATTGTTGTTGTTTCCAAATCTATCGCACTAAGATTTTTCCTATGAGGAAGCATGGAGCAATCTATCCAATTGGATCATATAGACGAGGAATACCAGATAATATTGAACGTTTGGTCGTTGTTTTCGTATCTGAAAGTTTGATTTGAAAAAGGAAAGCATATATGTACCAGGATTCCGTTGGATTCCTAGGGTTTTGATTGCATTGACTTCGTCGAATGAAAGAGGAAGTTTAACCTCTCGATTTTCATTTGAGACCGCTGCTAGCAATTCATCGCTGTTACTGGCCCATTTGAGCAATTTTCGAAGCAAAGGGAAGTCTTCTCGTTCATCTCGTGCAAGTTATTGAAGGGTGCGAACTGCTAGATACGGTGCTGCGGCTGTACCAAAAGTCACAGTGTTGAGCTCATACGTCTTGACCTATTCTCCTTCTTTATCTCTCTAGAGAATGAAATGATAATGATTTCTAAAATGTATGATGTGTTCGAAAATATCATTTTGTAACCGGGGACCAACTAAATGATGATCATTAAGAGATGTTCCGTCGGACGTTTTGCAGGACGCATCAAAAGCTATGCGTAATTTGCTGTTGAACTTGATTCATTTATCACAGCGTGATGAGGAATAATATAGAGAGATTGTTCTTCATTTCTTAATGAGTGATCAAATTCGGTCATATGTCCTAGTTTCTATAGTCATCGATAACCTTTCTATAATCTAAATGGAATGAGACATTTGAGTGGAATATCCTTTCGAGTTGACGATAACTAAGAAGAGCTGATTTGTGAGAAAACCCTAACTTAGGATGTTTTCCATCTTTAAATGGCAGTTGAACTGTGTACCATCCATCTGGATACCGTTGGTGTGTTCTGCAAAAGTGCATTTCACAGATTTCTTCTTCAGGTGAGAACCTTTTACTGGTAACAACCATTTAATTTAATTTCCCAAAACTTAAGAAGTGTGTTTTGCAGATCAAGCTCAAGTATTTTAGTTTTAGTATGAAAAGATGTAATTGAGGTATGATTATGTGAATCTATGCACCCAGAGAGTACCCAGCCAAGTTCAGTTCGTTGAGTCATTGGGGAACCTGGCTCACCTTTAATGAGACCTTCAAGAATAATCGACGAATAAACATCACTGTCAATTAAAATGTCGATTTTGTTCGGTTTGCTGAATAATGGATCAGCAAGCTGCAGATCTTGTAGGTGACTCCAGTTCATAAATTGAATGTTTCGTATTGGAAGAACAGCCGCTAGCTTGGGAAGAACTAATGCAGTCAAACGAGATTGGAAATGTTGGTTGAAATTTAAAAATATAGTTAACGACACTTTGTGCTTTCAAACACCGGTGTTGGTTCCTCCTACACCTAGTATATTAACATGACTCCTTTCCTTACGAAGATTTAAACGTTGCACAGCATACTCAGAAGTGAAGGAAGCCTCTGAACCAGGAACCAGTAATGCTCGCAGCAACCATGGTTCGCCAGTTGGTGTGACAACTTTATTGAGCGCAGTAGCCAGAAGAACAGTTTGCACTTGAATGTTTTCGGTTATGTACGTATTAAGTGCTGAAGCCGTTTGCTTTCAGGTTGATGAGGTTTCTGATGGTTGCGACTGTGAAGGTTGAATGAAAGAGGAGGTTTGTAAAGCAGGTATATGACCAGACCCGGTTGAAGTTGGTTCTTTTGCCTACATACAGGGTGACCCACGAATCGTGCTACCAAAATAAAAGGTAGTAACTTTTTTTCAGTGTGAGTAATCTGCTTATTTTTTTTTACTTTATGGGCTACTATTTAGATTTATCAAAATGAATGCTTGGGATACTGAAAAAAGGATTTGGATAGTGCAGCGAAACCATTCTTTGCAGTCCGTCATTTCCGTCCAAAGGGAATTTAGGCTGGAGTTTGGCGGTACTCCCCTGAGTAGATGGACCATTATGAGGCTTTGTGAACATTGTTGCCCGAATCTGGAAGCATTGAACGAAGACCGTATCATCGAGTTCCCAATGTTCTTGTTCAGGATACAATCGTGGCTGTTCGTGCAAATCCAAGTGTTTCGACTCGAAACTTATCGGGCCAAATTGAAGTTAGCAACGGTCATTACAACGGATACTTCAAATTACAAGCAAGTTAGCCCTCAGGATTTACCTGTACGCCTGGAATTTTCCTAAAAATGATTGCAATGGCCAAAGAAGTCAACACATTGATAAATTGTTTGTTCATGTCTGATGAGGCCCATTTTGACTTAAACGGCAATGTTAACTAGCAAAATTGCCGTATATATAGTGAATCTAATCCAAAAATGCTCCATGAGATGGAACTGCACCCAGAACGAGTCACTGTGTGGTGCGCAGTTTCATCAAGGTGTATTGTCGGGCCATACTTCTTTGAAGAAAACGGTATAACACAAACTGTCAATGGGGACCGTTATTTAAGGATGTTGAAGTAGTTTTTTGTACCCAGAATTTCGCCGAAGACGTATCCCTTTCAGCAGGATTTGGTTTCAACAAGATGGAGCAAGTGCGCACGTAGCCACACAAGTTATGACGGATCTCCAACATAAATTCCCAAACAAATTGATATCCAGAAACTGCACTTTCCGCTTTTGAACTGTATGATATAAAAGAACATCTTCCCATGAAGAAACTTGAACTATATGATATATAAGAACATCTTCCCATGAAGAAACTGAAACACCAAGATTCTCTAAAGAATGTTTTGGTTCATTTGTAGTATCTTAAAGCAACCTAATATTCACTGAAGATCCCTGAAACCTTTCGGTTGGTCGAAGAGCAATTTAAATTGACTGTCTGAGGAATCGTAAATTTTGATAGCATTTAACTAGTGTCGACCAAGTCGAGTTAAAATTTCCATTTGCAATTGCGGTATTTCTCATTAACCGTTCAGCTTCTTTAAATAATGAAGCTTTTGTACATATGATATTGAAGAATTTTTGGTGACAAGGCTCTCAATCAAGCTCCGGAATTCTGACCACATTTGCAACGACCCAGAGAAGGTAGGAATTTTAATAGATGGTAGTTTAATTTCAACACACGGAGCTTTTAACCCTACTACAGATGAGTTAAAAAGACCTTGAGATTGATTTTGGGTCTCTGTTCGCACAGCCTGTTCCTTTAATTCAGAGGAATATTTAAAATAGATCTCTTTTAAATTAAGAAAAACGATATTATCCATATATTTGGTTTTCACTTCCTCAGAAGGAGCAGGAATAATTTTTTGATGCAGTTCTCGAGCATCTTCGAATGACTTCTCCAAGTTTGTTAAGCGAACTTCGTCCATGTGACCACATTTTTTGCTAACTTCTGCTAAAGTGAAATATACTCGGCTTCTAATTCGACCGATATAAACTGAACTGCATCACCACAATTCCCTATCTTTTCCATATTGCTGCCCTTGATTTAAAATACCACACCACACACGACGTACATATATATTATAGTTATATATTAAGTTATTCAATATATTTTTAAATTAGGAGAGTACAAATGTTACTTTAATTGCCACACACCTGATGTAGAAATCGTTGCTCACTCGCTGCACCAGATTTGCCAGATTAGGAACCACAAAGTAAAGCGATGAGACCACCGTAATAGGTAAAATATACAGTTGAGTATAGGTTGACTTTAACTTTACTGAATCAGTACGCACTGGAACTTTTGTTTATTTTATTTAAAGTATTTTTTTCTTAAATTTTGTTTTTAAAAATAAATTTTTTAGGATGGATCCGGCTCAAAGGACCATTACGTGCCGCCAGGACACTAGCTAAAAACGTTCAACAGCCACAAACGCTTACCTCAAAGTGAAAATGGCAGCCAAATTGTATACCATCGATAGAATACTATGAGCTGTGCAATGTCTAGTATGAATTTTTTTATAGAATGCTATTTGTGGTCTCCATGAGCAATTTTCACAGAATGCGCCCTAGCTTACTAGAAAATCTAGATCGTGGAGACTCCATGTAAGGTTTCGTAGCAATTAAATTTTACATTTCATAGCATTGCATAGACATCTCAAATATGTTCAAGGCCAAGATCTGCTCGCTCGTTGCGCTTTGCGGTTTTCAACTTCCAAGTCAGATAGAAGTAAATTATCAAAAGGTATCATTTCCCTACAGCCTTTTTTGGTGTTCTCTATGATCGTAATGTCATGTTTGATTGTTAGAATTTTTTTTTTGACGAATAAATAACTTGTCTTATAGTACCTATAATCACAAGTAAAAATGATGAAACTACGAAAAAATCCCGACAAAGCTGAATTTTGGTGGAAAGCTTCATTTGTATGCCCTAAATATTTCCCTAAATTTGGAGCCTAGTCAAAATTCATTTTTTTTCCAAATTACTTGAAACTATAGGTTCTTTTGAAAAAAGTTGTAGCTACGCATATCTCATGTTTTGTTTTTAAATTTTTAAATTTTCGTTTGCTTTTTTATATGACTTTCCAGACGTTATTAAAAACTGCATTGAAGTGAATTATTCTTACTATACACATTAGAGAGACATCACTGTGAATGATAAATATCATTAAACGTGGGTGGTGAAAGCGGTAGCATTAGAGAACTAAAATGTTGGCCATTTTCGGGTGTAATTGTTGCTTTTTCTGTGGTTATAAATATTTTAGGCTGCTCTGTTTCCAATATTTTTAATGTCCATGTGGTTCAGTGACCGATGTAGGGGACTATTAATTTTTTATAATGGTGAGTGGAAAGGTAAAGAGATTTGATGACACATACGAATTTAATTATTTGTACATTGTTGATTAATTTATTTTTATGTTTTCAATGTATTACCCAAACGCTCAGAAGCTATTTAATTAGCTATGTAATTTTGCTTTGGTTTAGTGTTTTTGCTTCCAAATTAATACATACCTATAGCAGTTTGGAAATATGCCAAAGTGATTCCGATACCGAAAAACTCCAATAGAAGTATACCTGATGACCTATAAGTATTCTGTCATGTATGTCAAAAGTTTTTGAAATATTAATGCGGGACCAAATGTTTATTGGCTGAATAATAACAACAACAATTTACCCACCATTTGCCAGTCGGGTTTCCGTAAAAACCATAGCTGTTCAACATTGTGAAAATTGTGGAAGAATTAAGATATGAACTCGATAATAGTAATATTTCAATTTTATGCCTGCTTGATTTTATAAAAGGCTTTTGATAGTGTTGATAATAAAATGTTTGTTAGCAAGCGCAAACACAACTTTTTCTTTCCCTACTTCTAATTGCTAGCTACCTAAATGAAAGGTTTCAACAGGTATGTACAGACTCTGGTGTATCTTCATTTTGAAAGTTAAGTGCGGAGTTCCTCAAGGATCCATTTTAGGTCCCCTAATTTTTTCCCTCTTCATCAATGATCTACCTGATGGTTTCCAAGATGTAACATTGCACCTTCATGCTGATGATGCACAAATTAAATTTTCAAAACCTATTGGTCTAATTGAAGACTGCGTGGCAAGAATAAATGAAGATTTAGAGCGAATATATCATTGGACTTGTATTAATAATTTAAAATTGAATCCGCTCAAATCCAAGGGGATAATAATTTATAACAATCTAATTGGTGCATCTGGTATTCCAACCCTTTTTTTAAATAATAATTCCGTTCCATATGTAAAAGAGGTAAACAACCTTGGAATTATTATTAATCGTAAACTCTACTGCGAAAGTCATATTAACATGGTTTTTAAACGAATCTTTGGTGGACTGCGTCAGCTTTTTATTTCGTCTAACGTTGTTCTGGTCCTTACCAAATTACAACTGGTGAGAGCTCTTTTTATTCCATTTATTAATTCCTTTTCAGTTGTTAATTGTAATCCTGATATAGCTTCTTTCCGAAAATTAGAACAAGCATTTAACTCTCCAATAAGTTTTATATATGGATTTCGTAAATTTCACCACATTTCAAAATGTTCTTCTAATATAACTGAATGTACTCTTAGACAACGCATTAACATACGAAAATGCATTTTCCTTCACAAAATCAATCAAAGTCGCCAACCATCTTACCTTTTTGAGAAAATAATAACTTATTTAATAGAAATAATATTCTCGCATAATAATAGCTGTATATACCTCCACATTGTGTAAATTTATTTTAAATTTATTTAATCAAAATTATTTATTATAATGTTTAAGTACAAATTAGAAGAATTTAATTCTTTATGTACTACCGAATTCTAAATTTTAATAAATAAATTAAAAAAAAAAATATATCATTATGATTATAATGTACGATCTTGTCGTACTTTGTCGACCAAAGTATTTGGTCACTCTGATAGTTTAGGCGAAACACCAGAGTATCTCCAAGTAGACTTTATCGTGTAGAAACTTTAATTTAAACTTTTGGCCTCTAACCACGGGTGGGGGAAAGCAATAGTATAAATTATCTGAATGACCAATCAAGAAGCCAAACCGTTGAGTGGTGAATAACAACTATTTCATTCCTTACAATACTATTTATACTTAAAGTAATTATTTTCTAGTCACCAATTTATATTTCGCCTGCCAAGCTTACGTGTAATTCAATAACTGCAAGGTATTTGTATACATTTTGCTGATGATTTATTATTGAAGCCGTTGGAAATTAAATATAAAATTCAGCTGACGAATGCATTTAGTTATGGGAATAATTTGGTGACTTGAAACCAAAAGTAACTGATATATGAATAGCAAAGTAATACAGTGAAGCTGTTTAAAATATAAAATAAAACATACAGTGAAGCTGTTTCGATGTTTTTGGGGTCCTGGTTTCCGATAATCTGGTTGCTGTTGTCTTCGGAAGCCTTTATGTTTTTGTCTTCACCCTAAGTGTTTGTGGCAAAGTTTCCAAAGAAAAAAAATACTACCATGAGTGAAACCACACGTCCAATGTAACCCACAGCGAAGTTGTGGATATCATTGGTGTGATATGTTGCCGAAGGTAATGTCATCGTGAGGTTATGCAGCTGCTGTTCGAGTGATTCCAGTTATCGCACATAAGTTTTGTATTGGAGAGGCTGATTAGCTATCCTATCCAATCTTTCAGGCATGGTCATATCCGTAAGATTTGTGGTCGGTGAAAACGACATCTCTAAAATGATGGGTAGATTAAATTACCACTTAAAGTTATTAGGTCATTCTTGATCACACAACTGGGCTGAATTGTAACTTTTTCTGATCCTTTTAACACGGTTGTGTGACCGTCCCATTGCCAAAAATATTAAACGTGGTTCGCGTTTTCAAGACGGTAATCCATTGATTGGGATTGCGAAGTTGAATCCGGTGAGGCCAATCATTGGCAGTAGTTACCTGGCATGGTGGAGCCTGTTGGTCATGACTTAGATAGTGGAATTCACAAGCACTTATTTCTGATCCTCGTCTATAAACTGGATAATGTTGATTGCAGATATGTCTTTCTGTATTCAGGGAGAAGCATAGCTGGAATTCCGAGAGAGGGTACTATTGTCGCTATGTAAAGTGACCATAATGTACTTTGTTGACGGCTTCATAGTCAAAAATGCTTCATCCAAAAGCACTGGAATTGACATGATCTTGAATAACTCAAATTCATAAAGACTAATTAGTGGCAGAGTAAGCTTAAAAATTAAATGTTCTTCTAGTGCCCTGCCATAAATGCTCATGAGGTGATACAGTTTAAGTACATCAGGAAGCCTCAGTGATAACGGTAGACTTGCTTTGATACGAAGACATTCTCGTCGAAGTTGAGCAGGTGATATAAGTTGGGGATTTATCTTACCGTGATGTGTGTCAATCATTACATCTATCAAAGCGGCCTGTTTCTTTTGTACTTGTGACAAGGCTAGGATTAACTGTAAGGCTACTGAGTTGAAAACCTGGCACAGTTGATCCTCAATATACGTTTGTCTAATGCCATCAATAAGCGTAGCACACTGTTGAAGCTCCCCATCAATTTTCTGGAAGCGGGAGGTTGTATCTTGCTCCTTATGCTCCTTTATATTCATAGTGGTGTGAACGATTAATGTTTGGTTTTGAATGAGATGTATGAGGTGGCTCTCGTCTTGGTGTATTTTAGTAATTGATTCTGAGATTATGTCCGCATATTCTGAGTCCAAAACTCTAAATAAGGTATGAAGGTATTAGATTTATTGCCCATGAAATTAAATGCTCCGCGACGAACTCTCCGGTTGCTTGAAGTTACTGAGAGTAGATAATTTGCCTTTTTTAATTCTTCATTGAGTAGAATAACTTGCGATATGGTTTCCTTGCAGGTCTCGTTTTTGTTAGGCAATAAGTGGCAGATGTTGATATTTCGTCCAATACGTGCTCATATTATAATAAGCAATTATATCCCAATTGCTAGATGCAATGGCAGACGTTCCCAAATTTTCAAAATAAATTCCCGGCTGAGAATTGAACGGTGATACAGTGGCCTTATTGCACATGACTATGGGTAGGAAAAACAGTGTGGATATAGCTAGTGTACTACATCTTCTGAAGTGATTGTTCCTTTTCTTCTTGCAGGTGGGCTTGTATCATCATCTTGAATTTCGCCGTCTTCCAGTTTCTTAGTTGATGTCGGGGACGTTGCTTGGAGTGTTGGTGTCTGCTAGTCTGCATTACCTCCTGGCCTATCAATTTGTGTATTGGCCTCCGCAATATGTTGTTCGCAGTCTGAATTTCAGCAACTCTTACGATTCCGTCTACACCCGAATACGTGTGGATTACTCTTCTTAGTTGCTTGGAGTGTTGGTGTCTGCTAGTCTGTATTACCTTCTGGCCTATCAATCTGTGTATTGGCCTCCGCAATATGTTGTTCGCTGTCTGAATTTCAGCAACTCTTACGATTCCGTCTACACCCGAATACGTCTGGATTACTCTTCTTAGTGGCCATTTCATGACATGAGAGTTGCCTTCTTCAATTGTGACCATTGTTCCTCGAAATAGATTCTCGCATTTATGATGCCATTTGTGCCTGTGCTGTAGCTCAATAAGGTATCCCATATGCCACCTTTTCCAAAAGTCTTCTTTTATACTTGTTATCATTTTAAGCTTTATAGGAAGGTTGATTTTAGACACGTCAGCTATTGGATCGGTTGGATTAATGAGTATCTCCCCCACGAGAAAGTGACCTGGGGTGAGCACCGTAAAGTCATTACGATCGTTTGACATCGTTGTAATCGGCCTGGAATTAAGGACTGCTTCGATTTCCATCATGACAGTCTCTAGGTCTTCATATGTCAATGAGGCTGCTCCTAGGCACCGATTTTACAGCAGCTTCCCATAGGCCTCCGAAATGGGGTGCTCTAGAAGGAATGAAATGAAACTCATTTCATCTTGATGAGAAAGTATTTCGGATTTTCTCTTGTGCCCCGTACTCTTGTAGTTGGTTGTTGGCACCAACGACATTTGTGGCATTGTCACAATAAATGTGCTGACAATTGCGTGGTCTTCCGATGAATCTTTTTATTGCGGCATTGGTAGATATGTCTCTTACTAATTCAATATGGCTAGCCTTTGTTGAGATACAACAAAACACAGCTATGTAGGTTTTTTGTGGATGTTATCCTCTTAACTTATAGTTTGTCTTTATTGGGCCGCAGAACTAATGAATGGGCGAGCCGACTGTACTTTATGAAATGGCAGTTTTTTCTACAGTTGATAATATAGGCTTAGTAGTTTTTTTTCATGTTCACATTCTTCTTTCTTCAAGAATGTTGCAGGCCATGATGATTCGACTCCATGGAGAAAGAAGTGCCCATAGAACCATAAATTACATGATACCAAGTTATCGGCTGGTATACCACGGGATAACAAATCGGCAGGATTATCTCTGGAGCGGACGTGTCGCCACTCTTGGATTGACGAAATTCGATTTTTAACAAAGGTGTGAAATGCATTCCACATTCGTGTAGTACGGCTAAAGAATGAATCTATATACTTTACACTACGTCCGAAGTTGTGCTCAACGGTAAAGGGGAGGAATGCAACTGGCTATTTCACTAGAACATTGTATAAGAATACCGATAGAATAATGGAATGCATGAAACATTCCGACGGTGTTCGAGGCGTGCAAATGTTTCCGTTATTGTTTCATCACCTATCATTTTTAAAGCTCTTTTTTGGATTCTGTCCAGAAGACTTAAGTGAGTTATTGGAGCACCAGCCCAGATGTTACAGTTGTACTCAAGCTTTGGACGAATATAGGCCATATAGATTACAGCCAGATCAGAAGGGGAGAAATATTTCTTGCATCATACGACAAAAGACAGCATTGGGTTTTTGAAGCATTAAATTCTACGCGGTTTTTTTAGTCCCCATCGAACCATGCTGTCTAGATCAGAATTTTCTGAGCTTATAATAGGCTGCCGTTCAAGCCATACTGTCGGTCATTAAGGAGCTTTCGTTCTTCAAGATATTTCTGAAGCTGATAATTTATCTAGGGAATAAGTGCAATTGGACATTAGTAAGTAGAGGGTGAAGAAGATTTGCCTTTTTTAGGAACAGGCTGGACAAATGCTGTTTTCCATCCACTCGGAAGAGACCAGTAGAATAGGACAGATGAAAAAGCTTACGCAGTTGTTTTGCCAGCGTGGAAGAACACCTCTTCAGAACTATAGAGGATATACTATCTGGGCCAGCGGATTTGTGTATGTCAAGATCTTTAAGAAATCATTCGAACTTCATGAGTACGAAAGAAGATACGTTCCATGAAACTGTTGATGTTCGCAAGTACAGGCGGAGTAATTTTTTTTTTCAATTTAACAACTTCAAGTAATGTATTTTTCTATTATTTTAAACTGAATAACATTTTTATGCGTCTACTCGATGGTTCAAATTTGATGTTTCTGATTTGACAACCGTAATGCTCCTCGATGTAAATTCAAATTATTGAGTGGGTAATTTTTTTCACAATGAAATGGTATATATTTGTGAAGGAAGTGATGCAAATGCATTTTTAATGATTACTACATTTTATTTTTTCACAAAACAGCAACAAATTTTATAAACGTCAATATGACGAACGAAATAACATACATATTTCCATGAACGATGTAATCACGAACGTATGTGCCTGTCAAAATGACGAAAAACGAAACGAACGAATCGTGTAATCAGGCTCAGGATATATATGGTTAATCAGCGGTAGTGTAAAACGGCAATTGACTTACGAAACGGATGGATTGTTGATGCTGAAATTAGTTTTCATTATTTAATTCATATTTTTAATAATTTAATTTTTAAACTTAGTAGATTGCTAAAAGCATTACAATTTACTGCACAAGATGTGAAAAATAACAAAGACGTCACCAACATCTGTTCACATATTTTGTGTCTTGAAAAGCCCCCAAGCTCAAAAAGTTATGAAAATCAAAAAATACGTTTGTCAGGTAGTTGTTTTTATGTTCGAATCATCAAATATCGACAAGGTACTTCCAAGGTTTATCATTTTTAATCCCTTTGTACCTGTCCACACTAGATTTAACTATGACGATTTTTTGAGATCTCACATGCGTGAAAAAGAAAAGGCAATCTGCCCTTCTACGAATATCAGATCGTAAAATATCCTCATAGTTTAACCCCAATAGCCGTTTTTCTTTTTTAGGTGCGAGCCTGAGTTGTCAAAAAAATTGTTTGCGGTTCTTCTTAACTCAGATCATTCAGGGCTCCAAATGTGTGTTTCCTTTTTCGTTCTGAACATGTGCAGATCGCACTCGATGTGCTCGGACATAAGAGACTGAGAATGTGAGTAAATTTCTGAACACACCAAATGTCATGTGTGTCAAGAGGAGAATGTGAAGAAAAAAATAATCAGTTGCTAAAGAAATTGATCGTTTGTTGATTTTCTGTATCTGGTATGTGTCTGTGTACTCAAAAGTGTAGTTTTGTGTTATATTGCTTTTTATGGTTAAAATGAAAATATATTCGGATTTGTGTGGTTAAGGAATGGCACAAATCTTTATGTCAAACGAACAACAATCAGAGGCATCAACCCTTAAATACCTACCCAAGTAGAAAGGTGGATCGTTTTTTGAATTTGTTTTACTTCACTGTGCTATATTCTCACCAAAACACACCTAATGTTAATTTTTCGAGTTGGTTGGATTGGAGTAATTTCAGAAAAACAAAAGCTTTCAAATTGACTGTGAACTCAGATATTCGAGACCAACTCGTTTGCTGGCTTGTTTGGTTCCCTCTCCAATTCCAAGAATTCGCATCGTTTCCGTGAATTCGGGAATGTTCAGTTCTTGAAGTGAAACTTCTTTACCGGGGGTAAACATTTTCCATGTAACGCAACGGAACGGCAACCGTCATTAATTTAAAAAACACCAAAAAAACACACAAACAGTCGAATTCTTTATATTTTTCTTAATAAAACAAGAAACACTGTTCCAAATATCACTTGGAACTTTTTAAATTAAACTTCTTCATTATTAATTACTATTAAATTGAAAAAACAAAATTATCTCTAATAAAAATACAAAACAGAAAAAAAAACAAATAAATTAAACTGTCATGTTGACAACCGTAGACCAGTTTTGCCTTATACAAATCCGAAACAGCACAATGGATGTGATACGAAAACGATACGTGGGTTAGTGAGTTCTAATTTAAATTAGTGTCAAAGCATGAGTCAAAGAAATCAAGATTACGACATTTCCTTTTTGTCTTATTTTATTGACGTCATATGTGAAAAAAAATCTGGAAATTGTTGTTGTTTCTCTGATGTGGATTAGTGGATTTTTTCTCGGGTGACATCAATAAAATTAGACAAAAAAGAAGTGTCGTAATCTTGTTTTCTGTTATTCATGTTGTCAAACTATGAGGAGTATAGAAAATGTAATTGAAAATCAGTTAGCATCAATATTATTTTCTTAAATCTCGTTGTGATAAGATTCATCCCATTGAATTGTGATATGGTTACAATGAATCTTGTCTTATTTTCTTGGGTATTGTGAATCATTTCTTTTGCCAAATCTCCCATAAATTTTCGGCCATTGTAACGATTATATATATCTACTAAATTTTTGTGGCAGGCCAACTTACAAACGTGGTTCAAATATTTGATCAGTGGTTCAGTAAATTCAACTGCCGATTTTGGTGGATGAGCTGCGGTTCAACGATGGGTAAGTGGTATGTATGAGACTTCTAGTACATACTTGCAACTTGAATTATCGTTGAAGTCCAGTTTTTCCTCCGAAATAGTGAATTTAAATTGCTGAATCACGGATCAAATATTGAAGCCACGTTTGTACAAGTAGACATGTGGAATAAGCATGAAATATTTACTAATAGGGCTGCTAATGTAAATCTGTGAGATTAAATCGTTAGGTTAAAATTCCTGAGTTTAAGTTGATAACCCACGGATCACAATTTTTACCAACATTGAACCTCACTAAACTCGTCGAAATCGGTTAATAAAATTGCTGAACCACAAATCAAAGTTCTACTGACGGTGACGTTTGTGCGAATGGCCCTTAGGGTTCCTTCTTCAAACGTAATTCAAACTTTGTTTCAGTTTCAGCTAATTTAAATCAACGAATTTGATGGATTAATTGAGGTTCAACAATGGTCCCAGGTTTAATTGATTTGAAATTGCAAACTCCATACTTGAATCGTTAGTGAAACTCAGTTAACTTGCGGAACCATTAAAAAATTGCTTTAAGAAGCAAGTATGTAATCATACCAAAACTGAATATGGAACCATTAAAAGTGATGTTTGTGAGCATAAACTAATAAGATAAAGACCCGAAAACGCTGCTATCATTCGCATTTGCTTACACAAGTAACTTCTTTTCCGTTCATCTTCTTAAAGACACATTGATAAAAACGCACACAAGAATCTTTTCTGTTCATCTTCCTATAGACACATATATAACACAGCCTTATGCCGGATTTACACGACTAGCAAATTGTCATTAATTCATGCCATTAAACTAGGAAAATAATGGTAAGATCAAATCAATAATGATAAGCATCTACACGAGGCACATAAAAGTTTTTTACCTAGGTGTGGTGAAGTTTAAAATGGACTAGTTCACTATGAATAGTTTCAACGAAATCTCATATTTCGAAATCCCAAAACTATAATGGTGAAATCCGAATATTTGGACTGAAATCTACGTAATCCGAGATTTCGCTTTTCCCACCGAAGCGATGTATTATGTTAGCTACCGTCTACCTTCATAATAGATGCATGTGTGTACCTGGGCTCCGATTCACTTTGGTTTGATGCTTCATATATACGACAGCAAAATACCTCACACACAAAACAAACAACACTTACATCTGAAAAAAATAACTACGACAACAAGCTATGGGAGAAACCGAGCCACAGCCGGTTAAATTACTACTAAATCGACTATCAACTTTATATGGCTTAGTGCACTGTGTTTGGTACAAACCAAACAAAAAGGGGGGTTGTTTTGAACATGTTCATTACTCGCTTTTCTGGTTCTGTTCTTTCATCGTTCGTCAACTCGATTTGTAAAAATATAACCCGAGTTAACTCGGTTTATTAAACTGGGTTGACAGTTCACACCATAATAATGTTAATAATGTGAACCGAACTTAAAAATTCTTCCCGTCATCAACAGCGCCATCTAGAGCAATGCGCAAACCATTTTGTCAACAATATTTGCTTTAAAGTTTCTCAATAGTTGTGTTGTCAATTAATTTTTATTTTGTGGCAGTGTACAGAAAAAGTAAATTAATATTGTTTAAAAACTTCTTGGAAACAAATATTTAAAAAGTGCAAGTGGATTTAGCAATTTCCCCGCGGCGGTATCAGCAAATAAGAACGAAATGCTGATGTATTTACGAATTGAAGAAATTGAAGATTTTTTTGCTTTTTAGAACTGCCAAGCAACACACACGTTTACAAAAAGAGATTTGATCCGTAATCGTTTCTTTCAAAGCAAAAAAGTATTGGTTTAGGCCGTGTGTCAATTGAGTTAAAATTTTGGTTAAATTTGATAAATTATATACCTATTTGGGAAATTATAAATTTCCCATATACAGTATTTGCGTTAACAAGAAGAAAAAAGCCAACATCTAAGAAGAGTTATTCTTATGGCGATTTCGTTTCAATGAATAGGATTTGGGATCTAATCCCTTTTTGTGACTGTGCGTGTGTCGCTTGGCAGCTCTAAAAAAACATATCTTCAATTCGTTAATACATCATTATTTCGTTTTAATTTCCTGATTCCGCCGCGGGGGAATTCTTTAATTCACTTGCACTTTTTTAATAATTTGTTTCCAAGAATTTTTTAACAATATTTAAATTTTGTAATAATATTTATTTATTTTTACTGTACAATGCACAAAATAAAAATTAATTGACAACACAACAATTGAGAAACTACAAAACAAATACTGTAGTGTGAATCAGAATCTCTGTACAAATCCATTTTGAATCCGTCTCCAAAAAGAGATTCAATACGGATCTGTTTTTCCAGAAAAAAATGGTTTTAACTTGAAAAGAATCTGATTTTCAGACAAAAATTGACGGGGGATGGACGGCAGATCGATGTTTTTATTGAAAGGAAATGGATATTATTTCATGTTTTCGAGGTAACTCGAAACGTTCGCCGGTTGGTCGGAACTCTAATTAAATTGTTTATAGTCGTTTCGTGACGAGGAATGCAAGAAAAGAGGACAAACGAAATGCACCAAAGCAAAATATGAAATTTTCAGTTTCATTTTTCGTATACCTATTTTCCATTTTTTTTTTGTGAGAATGCGAAAAATCAAACGTCTTGTGGCTGGTCACTTCTAAGCTACTAACTTGATTGGAATCGTGTAAACCTTTATAGAATGCTACAAGTATCTACAATCAATGTATATCAATCATTTTTGATTCCAACTGAAAAAACTACTCGTGACGAGTCAAAAGAGGCTTCATTTTCTCCTTTGAAAAAAAAAAAAATATTAAAAATGTGAACCTATTTTATTCTTGTTTTTTTAATTTTTATTATATTTATGCATAAATAAATAAAAAAATAAAATACAATTTGAAGCAAAACTTTTGAAGTAAAACTTCTTTTCAGCGTTGGGCGTAAAAATGACTATTGAGCTGTCAAACCGTCAAATTTGTAACCAGTTTCAATGAAATTAGAAATATGTTTCAGCTGACATAGATTTATGAAAGAAACCAAAATCAGGACAGTGCTGAGAAAGACTTCTTTTGGAACCACTGCAGCAGCGGAGGTGATTGGATGGGTCACTGTTAGGACCTATGGTTATTGTTTTTTCTTTCTCGTTTACATCTTTGTATATTAAAACCATAGTACTATCATCCCGCGAATTTTTTAGTTGAACCTCTAGCCACGCGCCAATAGTAGTTTGGAGGCAAAAAGTTGTAAAATTATTTAAGCGAAAATTTAAAGGCAAAAAACTTGTTGATGTATCATATTTTAATTTTGCGTGCCTTAGAACTCAAGGAGAATACAGTTGAATTTGATATTTGAAGTTTATAATGCGAGTATATGCATACACACTAAACAATATTATGATTTTGTTGCGTATTAAGATGGAATATTCATCCATAGTAGGTATGAAGAATGATATAACATACGGTAAGTACGTGCATTAAACACACACATTGAAGGCAAAATCTTCAGAGTTTATATTTTCGTTCTAGTTTGCGGAAAAAATGGTTTTAAAAACTTTGACCTTGTCACTTTTTTTCGATAAAAAAATTATTGAATTAGGTAATCCTTTTGCTAATTAAATTGACCTTATTTTTGTAAGTAAGTAGCTGGATAGCTTTATTTATGATTTTTACTTGCGATTATAGCTACTATATACTATGTATTTTTTTCTAACAATCAAACACGATATTACGATCATAGACAACACCAAAAAAGTGGATCCCCCAATTCCGTCTGTCTGTCTTTCCGTCATCCTGTCAGTCTGTCTGTCTGTCCTCGAGTTTACAGCCTAAACGGTTGGATAGATTTACGTCAAACTTGGTACACATTGTTTTTCCGGTAATATGCCCACACGTTTTTTAAATTTGTTTTAAGACGACAAATAACAGTAGCTCCCATACATTTATTTGGCCAAAAACAAAAATCTTATTTTTCTCAAAAACGGCTGCAACGATTCTTATAAAAAAAATCAGTTCATTAATAAAGGGAAAGGGTACATTTTGATAATTTTTTTTTGAAAAAAATTGTAATTTTTGGTACCTTTAGTAAAACCATTTTTTGGTTTTCGATTTTCTCGGAAACGGTTAATCTGATTTTTTTGAATTTTTTTACGCAGAATCTCCTAGAAAGTTTAAACACTATTGTATATCAATTTTTTTCAAAAAAATTGTTTTGTGGAAATTAATTTTTTTTTGAAAATTCAATAACTTCGTATTTAGTGGTTTTTGACATTATCTTGAATAGTTAAAAAAAAACAATTTTTCTAAAATAAAAACAACATTACCTCCCATACAAAAGTTAAAATATACTGTTAAGAAAAAAATGTATTTCTCGAAAACGGCTTAAAGAATTTTTATAAAAAAAATGTGTATTCTTAAATTAGTACAGTCCACTTTTAAGTTTAACAAATTCCTTTTTGCGTACTTATAAATGGTACTTCCCATATAACCACTTTTCATATTTTCGACTTTCTCAATATTGGATTAACCGATTAAAATAATTTTTTTATACAAATACTCTCCAAATATGTTAACAAAACTGCATACTCAAATTTTCAAAAAAAAAGTTTTTCGATTTTTAAAAAATAAATTAATTTTTTTTTGAAAAATCGAGTTTTCATAAACAAGTCACAAAATTTTTTTTAAATTTAAATTTTATATGTATATTAATAATATCAGAAGGTGTTTTTTTTATAATACAATTGTATATACTTCTGAAATTACTCAGTCAAGTAGAGCACTAAGCATTATATTTAATTAGACTTGTTGAATTATTGATTCAAAATAGCTTTTAACGGCCTTTAGTTCACAAAATTTGCGTTTCGTCGGCCAAGGACAAATTATTCCAATTTTAATGATTAAAATTTTAATCTTGTTCTATATAGTTCTCATTGCTTTTTTGGCAAAAAATGCATGTTAGTTGAACTGAACTTAACAAAAATTGCGTATTGGTAAGGCGCTCACTAACCAATTGATGAGTCCAAGTGAGGTTGCCGGGACGAAACGCAAATTTTGTGGACTAAATGCCGTTAAAAGCTATTTTGAATTATTAATAATATCTTAAAAATGGCGTTTCAATTTTTTTTCTAAAAATGTTTCCAAAATTTTATACATAAAAAAATAATTTTTTAAAATACCGCTCCAACGATTTTTGTTTTTTTTTTTTTTTGATATATTCTTATTAATCAACGAATTCAAATTGCATCTTTGTTTTCCTCAAACTACTAACCAATATAAAAACATTAAAATATGTGTATTATCCATTTAATTCTCCTTACTATTATTCCCTTTTTCCGAATTTTTGGCTACAACACTGAATACCAAATACAATGTAGGCCCTCATACATTTATGTATACATACATATATGTGTCTAAGAATCACATGAACCTTATGTATGCATAGTGTTCCTAAATTATAAAGGTCTTCATTCATTACTATGTACATATTTTCATACTTAGGTTCCATCAATATGTCTATATATGTATATCCTAACTTACTTAATTAAAATCCATAACTTAGATTTAAATATACATTTGTAGGTAGGTACCTATGTAACTATTCATTTAATCATTAATTCGACAATTCATTACATTTAATAATAATCAAGGTAATCTTACCTACATAGGCTTTACACCTGCATAGAATAACTACACCTAACTAACTTAACCTCAATGTCTACATAAAAGCATAAATAGCTACATAAAAGTTTTTAGCTACAAGAGCAAGTTTGTATGATCCAGTCGTGCATTTTATTTAATAAGTACCCACCTTAAATTCTAGTTCGGAAACGAAATTGGTAATCTTGTAAGAGCACAATATGATTGAGTAAGGTATATAGGTACCTACCTACCTATTAGGTGTAGGTACTACAAGTTATACTTTTATTATAGGTAAGTAGGTACCTACCTACGCCCTACATACGTATTATTATTATAACTTGTTTTTTGCTCTAATTTTTCAATTCATAGGTAGGTAGTACCTACGTAGACACTTATATACAATAGTGTTTATTCTTATTTATTTTGTAGGTAAATAGCTAGGTATTTTGAATCGAAAAGTTAAAGAACTAGAAATGTTTTAGGTATATATGTACATAATATTTACCTACTTAATAATTGTTGTATTTATTTCGAAACTTCAAATAAATTTAAAAATAAGAAGAAGGTACATAAGCTACCTACCTAGTACCTATTAGGTACAACCTATTTATTCAATGATAGATTCCTTTTTTTTCATCATAAGGTTTTACAAAATTTTATATAAGAATAAGGTCATGGAAACGCCGCCGTCTGCCTGAAATGACATTTCTTATGATATACATAAATAAAAATATAATAAAAATGCAAGTTATCAAAAACTTGTACAAAAAGCTAACTATTCTTTTCTTCATAATATATGTCTCAATTATGACGTGATTTGAAACACATATAAGTTTTAAATAAGTTTTATTGATTTAACAAACCAAGATTGCTTATAAATATAATATAGAATAAAATATTTTTTATAGTAAGAATTTATATAATATACAATTTAGGAATACCAATTTTGACATAATTTGGAACACAAGAATAGATTTAATGCTTAATGTGTTTATTTTACAGGTATTAGCCTTCTAGACTATGTGATATTAATTTTGAAGTGATTTAAAACACAAAAAAAGAAAATTTAATTGGACTAAACTACTGTTTTTACAAATTAAATAAATAGGTAATCGAGCCAATCAGCTAGGGAATTGATTTCTATAATTAAGAGCTATATTCGAAGAAAACGCAAACAATATTAACATATTATTTTTGTTTTTGTGGACTGTGTGGATTAAAGCTAAATGAAATATTTTGTGACCTATAATCAAAAATGCGATTCGCCTGGGCACGATAGTTGGGTTCATCAGTTAGATGCTATCGTACCTTTCTAAGACGCAATATTTTTGGTCGATGTCTACCGATTCTAATAGAATTTGCAGCATATGCGAGTATATACTGCAAATTATATTTTTGTAGGGGAATTTGGTTAAATTCATGCACCTAGAAATATGTATTGATTTTATGCCCGTGGTCTGGCCAGTAATTATATTCGAAGAAAATGCAAACAATATTTACATATTATTTTTGTTTTTGTTTTTGTGGACTGTATGGATTAAAGCTTATTGAAATATTTTGTGACCAATAATACATATATCACAGAAAGAACTTAGGCGGTTTATTTGCATTTGAAGTGTTGATGGTTTATCAGCAAAAATTACAAGATCGTCAGCATATAGCCGAACTTTTATTAGGGTATTTGCGTAACTAACTCCTCCAGGAAGATTATCACAGACGTCGCCTACATATAAGGCAAACTGTAACGGACTGAGAATACAGCCTTGAGGTACTCCTGCAGAAGTTTCAAATTGGTTTGAGAACCCTAAATTATCCCATACTTTTGCGTCAGTCAAAGAAATGCGTCTTTCATACATTTTTTTTTTTTTTTTTATAACTTTGCACGCGCTCAAGGGATTATGAATACCATTTTTATGTTTTTCTTAACACAGCCCGGTCATCCGGTGGAAGACGAGAAAGAAGGATAGGAAAGATGTGTGGCGCGATGTTCTGAGATTAGAGCTGGTTGTTGTCTCAGATTTATCTCCAGGGATGGCGGCTGAACTAATGCGGAGAGAATTGCCGTGTCTTATTTATTTATGTCCCTTATAATTCGCATTAATTTGTTTAATTCGTTGTCATATTTTATGGGTATGCTAGTTTACTCAATCACATGTTGTTAGTGTTATGCCTAAACAGCATGTAATGAGCAAAGCAGCAACTTATTTTATGACAATTTTTGAGATATACCCATACAAGATAATTTATATATAAGGGCTTGTCTGTTGACTTTGTTCAAGGCAGCGTTGAAGTCCACAAAACAAGTGTAAAGCTTTTTTTTTTTTTTGTTATCTATAAATTTTTGAGGCATGCTGGAAATTTCAAAAATTTGGTCCATCGTCGAAAAACCCGGGCGAAAACCAGCTTGAAAAATGCTTAGATGATTGTTATTTTCTATCCACTTAGAAAGCCGTTCATACAAAATTGCTGATTAATTTTTTCTTATAGAATTTAATATTGAAATACCTCTACAATTCTCGACTTCCTTGGTATCACCCTTTTTAAATATAACAAAAATCAAGGATTTCTTGAAATTGGTAGGAGCAGACAAGGAGTTGAAAGCTTTATTATTAAAGTTAACAAATAAGTTGTTTTTGAAATCCGTTGTGCTCTTCTTGTAAAATTCTACTGGAATTCCATCAATGCCTGGACTCTTACCGTTTTTACAATTCTTAAGAATAGTTTCCAATTTCAAGAGTGAAAAATCGACATCGAGTTCATTCAGGCGGGTATTTGGTAAAGCATACTCGAAGGTGTGAAGATTTTGGTTCTAAAGAAATTCAAATAAACAAACGAGAGTTTTCGTAGACGCCTGCAATTATTGTCAAACCAAGGATTTCTGGCTACAAAATTTTTGGAAGTTTTATGTGCTAAAGGAGCTGCAGCTCTAATAACTTTATTTATACTTTGACTTATTTCTTCGACAGTGTGTGTAGATTGCTGAAGTAAAGAGCACGAATGTCGATTTAAGAGTTTTTTTATATAGCGTTGCGTTGTTTTCTGACCATTTTAGCTTGAAAAAGTTGGAGTTTGCACGTTGAATTGACTCAGAAATTATTATTTTGACAATAATAGGAAAGTGGCCTGAAAACCTCAAAATTTTCGAATAAAGCCAGCCAGTTAGTTGACATTGCGGCAAAGTCAATGATGGATTGCCATTGGTCGCTTACAAAAGTGAAATCACCAGTTCAGGTAAACTATCTGTTAATGTAATAGTGTTGGTTTTTACTACTAACGTCAAAAATTATTTTCTCTTCAATAGTTTTAAAGTTTAAAAAATTTTCTATTAGATGTTTTTTAATACCGTATAAAATACCCACACTGGGTCGTCCATTATTATTAACTCTTAAAGCACGTGTGAACATTACCTTAAAATCTTTAAAATATTTTATTTAATGATTTTGGTTATGAGCTTCAATAAAAGTTTCAATTAAAATTATGATATCAAAATCCTTAAAATACTTAAAAAAATCTGGTTGTAAAAGTTTGTTCTTGAGGCCAGTAATATTATAGCAACATATACTAATTCTATTCAATATATTATTTAAGTGGTGGCAGACGACAGTATTTACCTATTGACTAGTATCTCTAACCCGTTGTATCCTTTGAACGGTAGGTGGCGCTCGAGAGTGGTTGTTGGATGAGATTGGATCATTCGAAAACGGAGCCAACTTCAGTCCCTGGCTGCTGTCAATGTATTTTTTGTAGTTGTCAAAAAACAGCTCAGTTAGAAATGACTTTTCTGCTGTTGATTTGACCAGGAAGCCATGCGGCAACTTGTAAACAAAAAGTTTATTGTTGATCAGCAACTCGTTGTCTCCTCTTAATAAAATTTTTGCGTTTGGGTTAGTGTGCAATAATTTGTTTTTTATCTCCATCAGCGATTTTCTTTTCTTTCGGGATTGATTGTTCGCGAAAACACTAAATCCGGAGTCTTTTAGAGTGTGCGCGGCTGGAATAAGCCTTTCTGTGATTTCCGCGGTTGGAAGTTCCATGATTACAGTGCCTCTTTCGTTGTTGTTGTTGCGAATTTGTCTGACATTTTTTACAGAGATTTCTTCACCTTCGTTTAATTGTAGAAGCCCCTTGCAAGTATGTTTTGCTAATTGTATTGCATCGGTTTCAGCATCCAAAGGAAGGTGTACAACAATAGATTTTCGATGTTTTTGCGACAAAAAATTTTCAGTTGTGTTTCCAGAAGCTCACATCTTTCCGTCATAACTGACACCTTGTTGTTGAGTTCAGAATTTCCTTCAGGGAAAGCAGCTCATTGGAAAGACTTAAAAAGTCATCTTTTGTAGCTTAATTTCTAAGCTTTTCATCAAAGGTATCAGTTAAGATGTTTTTGAGATCAGCAACGCATAGATTTCCTATTCCCATTTTTGTAGGCGTAGATGCTGAGTTCCTTTTGGGGGACACGCTTTGTTCTGGCGATATTTCGGTTAAATTTCGTTTACGGTTCATCGACGCACTATGATACCGCAATTAAAATTTTACTTGATGTGAATTTAGAAAATAGTTAAATTCTACGTTTTTAATGATAATTCTTCGCGAAACTATTGTAAATGTCGTTTCAAAATGGTGAACAAAAAGTTCTGGTGTTGTTTTTAACAAAAAATCAGTTTAATTTTATTCAAAATTTTAAAAAATATAAGAGAGCTAACTAGAATCGCACTTTTACTTTGACAGTTGAAATGACAATCCCAATGATTTGATAAAACAATTCCAATCATATAGAGAGCCTTACGGGGTAGGTAACATATGTAGGTGTATGTATTTTTAAAAAATATTCGTAGGTAGCTATGTACCTAACTATTTATAGCACATGTACCTTACAGAAAAATGAAAAAAAAAAACGTTTTTGGGTTTTTGGTTAGCAAAAATATTTCATTTTTTCCCAAACCTACCTATCTAGGCCGACCATGAGGAAAGTTAAAAGAAAGAAGGTTAAAGAAAAAAATAAATAAGAAGAACAGTTGATAGCAGTTGGAGGGGGAGAAATGAAAATATTTTTTCTCAAGTTGCGTTACTACGTCCAGACACAATTTTTGAAGTTTTCTTTTGATTTGGAGGTTTTGTATAGACTTTTTTTACATAGATACTCGTACATAGGTATGCGCTTGGTACGAAAGGTTGTTTTCCTTATAAAGATATTGCAATTAAAGGATGTAGGTAGGTACAAAATATTTTGTTTTGTAATAGGTAAAATGGTAATATTTTCAAAATATTGTTTCCTTATTCCTATAAATATATGTATGTACATACATATATATGTATTTTAAAGTTGTCTATTTTTAGATTCCAAAATGATTCACTAAATTTTGAAAACAAATTATACAATCATAAGGGTTGCAACACAACATTGGTGAACAAAAGTGTTCATACAACATAAATATAAAAAAAAAATATAGAAAAAATAAAACATTTTTGTTATGTATATTTATGTATATGTATATACACTGGACTTCGGCTAGAAACGAAACAAAGTGAACACCATCAACACCACTGTCAGGATTTTGTTGTTTGGTTTTGGTTCTCATGTTTTCAGCTTTTTTTAGGTCATTTCGCAAAAAAAATCAATAAAAAAACAAACAAAAAATATTTTTTTTCTAAGAATTACCCTGAACTCGAAACTGGAATAACAATCTCTCGAAGGTTTTTCCCTACCTACAACATACCTATAGATTTGCCACCAAGGAAAGATATCCTTTTGTATTATACTTCATTCAGCTCTTGAATGCATTTACTTTTTGTCTATTTGAGCTTTGGTTTTTGCAGCTGAAATAAAAGAAAAATATTTAAAAGGGAAGGTAAAGTTTTATAGCCCTTCTATATAATTTTATATATTTATAAAAAATATCAGTTAATGACCATTCAGATGCTTGGAGATACTTGGAGATACTTTCCATAAATCTCCTTCAATTAAACTTGACTCCAAGCAATGTTAACAAAATTTGCTTACGTTACATTACCGTCATTGATTTAGTTCTTACAACTACCTGTATCTCAATTCTCTTTCTATGCATCTACATTGTGTAACAGGGTTGGTGACATTTTCGCCAATACAAAATCCCCAAATCAAAATTCCCAGCATCAAAATCCCCAAAGAAAGAATCCGCAGGGCAAAAATCCCCATGCCAATATCCCCAAAACATATATGTTCAATCGCGCGCGCGATTTCATGAGAAATCAGAAACTATTCTGTTTAGGACTCCGTTGTCTAGCGCCTCAAGTGATACGACAAAGAACTGGCGCAAGCTGGTGATCGTAGGACCACATGGACATCCACTGGCGAGTAAAAGTGTAGTAAAGTACCTTGGTATCTGGTTGGATCAGTACTTGTATTTCGACAGATATATAGATGCTGCTCTGGCCAGGGCTAGGGGAGCCTTTGCCCTGACAAAACGATTGTTTTACAACAGCTGTCTTGACATGATTTGCTACATGGCCCTCATCAGGCCGATGATTGCCTATGGATGCCCGGTGTGGTTCAACGTCGCCCCATTTCAAATGGAAAAGATTCGGGTGTTTGCGATGCAGTGTCCTAGACGTTGCCTTGGATAACACAGAATACCAGAGTTGGAGTGCAAACGATAATATTCCAACCAGGTTATATACAAGGGAGCCAACAGGACTGTGTCCGATCGGGACCGAAGGGATAGGTCGAAACAAGAGAACCAGTTCTGGTGGCTCTCTGAACAGCAGTTTGATATATAAAGTCGATTAAGATGGTATTTCTTGGCCGACTTACATAGATTTAGGGTTTAGGTATAAGGAACAGTCGGGGTACACCAACAAAATTGAAAAAATATGTATGTATGCGGGGACATATGAGCTTGTATCTGCGCGTATTTGTATGTATATGCGTACGTATATGTATGTACTTATGTACATGTATGTGTGGGTTGCATGTAGCTGTATGTCCGCATGCGTATACAAAATATAAACAAAAAAATTAAAAAAAAACGAGAAATAGTTAAATAGTTTTAGGTGGTTTTGAGTATTTTTAGGTATCCTAATTAGTTTAAGCTATTTTTAGTTAGTATAAGTTAGTTGTATCTAGTTTTAATTATTTTTAGTTTATCTTTAGGTAGTTTTTAAGTAAAAATTTAAAATGATTTGAAACTGAGTTTTCTTAAAAAGTTTTCTTGGTTAAATAAAAATAAAATAATTAGAATGTCGAAAGACATTATTTTTAAGTTTTTTTTTGTTTTTTTTTTTTTTTTAAGTTTAGAGCGCCCGTAAAGGGTGTAAGTAAATTAAATTAAAATTAAAAGTTATTGATAATTAGGCTAGTTTTAAACATTTTTGTCTAGCTTTAAAATAGTTAAAAGTTAAAAAAAAAAGATCATACAATTTATCAATCTAAATGTACCCAGTTCAATTCCAACAAATTCGCCAAGTATTTTTATTTCGTAATTTAATTCAGAGAAAGGAATGCTCACCGTAACGCGTTTCTTAACACATGGTTTTACCCTCCCATAAAAAGTTATCACATCAAAAATTTCTCGAATTAAAAAATAATGTTACCTCCCATACAAATGTAAAAAAAAAACGTTAAGTAAAAAATGGGTTTCTCGAACACGGCTCCAAGAATTTTGATAACAAATGTGTGTGTTCTCTTTAGTTCTTTTTTTAAATGTGTGGGTGGTAGGTTATATGCTACGTACCTACCTACATCCTTCATTTTCATTATTATATGTTCATATTTACATACATATGTTCCATCTATCTATTTAGGTTCATATTACTCTCCTATCTTACATAATTAAAATCCATATCCTTGATGGTAATATATATTTGTAGGCAGGTACCTATGTAACTATTCGAAGAATCATCCATTCGACAATTCATTATACAAAGAATCAGGATAATATTACCTACATCGGCTTAAAACCTGTATAGGCTAACCAGACTACCTTAGTACTACTATTAACAGCGATAATGCTTAGCTACATTACTGCAAGTTGCTAGCTAAAAGAGTAAGTTCGATCCAGTCGTACATTTTATTTTATTTGCAAGAAGTGAAATGCATTTTTGTTTATCCCACATATTAGCTACGTTTTATTATCTACAGGTGTGGGGCTTGGTTATTTTTTAACACGTATTACGAAAACAACAAGAGATGCAGATTTCTCTCTGGGCTGGCAAATATGTATTAGTATTAAATTGGCGAACGAAGGCGGTACATATAAGTACATAACCCAGATCGTTTTATTTTCACGGGTTGAACCATATGGGTTATTGGCGATAATAAAACACGGCTCTTGGCTTCGTCACTTGAAGTATCCATTTTCATTTGAGTGGTTGTGTGTACGTTAGGTATAGTATGTTATATTGCTATCACAATACATAAAGCAAAATAGAACACTTAACATCTTCAACACCCTCATTTTGCGTCATCTTAATCATACATCTTTATTGTCGTCATCTAATCTTTACCTATCTCATCGTACCTACCTATTACCGTGCTGATGTAACCACCGGGTTTTTTTTTTGGATTTTCTTCTGAATTTCCTTAAGATTGCTTTACTAAAAAAATTAAATTCAAAATACCATTGTAATGCACTACGTAGTTATCCTTGTTTTTTTTTTTTTGTTTCTTTTTTTGTAAGCCAACGTTAATGTTTGGTTAATTTACTTGGTAGAATGTCGAGGAAGATGCTGAATACGGTGACGAAGGTGTGGTGGTGATGAGAGAAGCTGCGTGTGGCTTATAAAAAATTTGCACGTGATTTTAAAAAGATTATAAGAGCTCCCTTTTGTGCATGTATACATAGCTTAGGAAAATTAATCAGCTTACGAATCTTCACAGAAAGTGCCATTTCATCAACTTCGTTAATCTTGTCATTCAGCATTATTCTCCAATGTAACTTTTAATCCTTTTTCGAGGTATACTATTATTTCTTACTTGCATTGATTTGTTCAATTTCCTTAGAGTTCAATTTTTAATAAAAAATAAAGAAAATGGAAGCGAAGAAAATGACAATACTTTCCATCGAATTCTAAATTCTATTTTTATTTGATGTGTCAGTCCGTCTGTATGTCTGTCTGTCAATCTGTCAGCCTGTCAGTCTGTCTTTATGTATGTATATACACCTACAGCCCAAACGGGTGGGACGAATTGCTTCAAGCTTGGTATATAGAGTTTTTAAGGTATTGTACAGAGGGGAAATTGAAATTTTAATGAAAAATATTGGTAACCAGCATAAATTAGTCAACCTAAACCTACATATGTGTGAAATTTCGAAAGAATTGGTTAAGCCATTTATGAGATAGTCGAAAGCAAAAAAAGGTCCTATGGAAAGTACCATTTTTAGACATTTTTCTAATTTGTTTTCAACCATATGATCGGTCGTAGCTAAAAAGCCGCACTGATTTTGTTTTATCAAAATCATTAGAGCGGTTTCCGAGAAAAATAGGCTTTAACGTAACGGTTATAAGGCAGGTACCATTATTTTTTGAGCTAAAAAATAAATTTCCCCTCTACAATACCTTAAAACTCTATATACCAAGTTTGAAGCAATGTGGCCCACCCGTTCGGGCTGTAGGTATATATATATATACATATATACAGACAGACTGATAGACTGACAGACTGACAGACTGACCGACTGACAGACTGACAGACTGACAGACTGACAGACTGACAGACTGACAGACTGACAGACTGACAGCTTGACAGACTGACAGACTGACAGACTGACAGACAGACAGACTGATAGACTGACAGACTGACAGACTGACAGACTGACAGACTGACAGACTGACAGACTGACTGACTAACAGACTGACAGACTGACAGACTGACAGACTGACAGACTGACAGACTGACAGACTGACAGACTGACAGACTGACAGACTGACAGACTGACAGACTGACAGACTGACAGACTGACAGACTGACAGACTGACAGACTGACAGACTGACAGACTGGCAGACTGACAGACTGACAGACTGACAGACTAACAGACAGCCACACAGCCAGACAGACATACAGACGGACAGAATGTTTAGACCATCTTTCTTCGTCTTCGCTATCATCGTAATGTCATGTTTGATTGTTATGTCAAAACTTTTTATTTCGACGAATGCATAATGTTGACGCCAAAATACAAACTTTGGATTAAAGAATATGTATTAGAGAATATGTATTTAGAAATTAAATTGCCTACTTTTAGGCATTTCATACATTTAAATATAATTGAGTAAATAACATTGAAACTTAGTTATTAAGTTTAATGTTAGTTACTCAATCGTTAAGAAGCTTATCTCGTTATCTTTCAAGCTGAGCTTTCACCACCGAGCTAGAGCTAGTCGGTGTGATGATGAGTTGTACTTATTCTTAAGTTTAGTTTATTAGTATTGTTTAAAAGGAGAAGACCTTGTAATTTATAAAATAAAAGGTAAAAGAAATTTTGTCTTTTTTTCTTTGATATCTTGGTACTGCAAGAGACCTTTTATCCACAGCAAAGCACTAGGATTTTTTTGGAAAATATATCGCCAACCCATAGCGATTAGCCCGAAGCTGTCTACCCATAGCAGCCCCACAGATAAATACCAGTGACTGGGATTTAAGAGAGGAATCCCCCCAACATTATTTTTTGGTCCAATCGAACCGGATAGGATTTTTCTGGATTTGATTAAATTGATGCATTAATTGCATAATAATTGGAGAACCCATAACCCTAATCCAAAGTAGGTGCTGTGCACTTAGGAAAGATATTTTGGTGATTTTTTCGGTGATTTTAATTACAAAAAAAATTGTGTAAAGAATCCTTCAATTTAATCGCAATTTATTTTGTTGTTGTGCATCGGTTGATGTGTAATTTAAAGCTTTTTTAATAAAAAAAAAATTTAATGAAGCAAGATCTTTATGAAGTTGGTAAATTTGGGATAGTTTTTGATCGGAAGATTAAGGTACAGTTTCGCTACGGTTTTTTGATCGCGTGATTTTAATACGTTTCTGTTTTTTTTTCTTGGTGAACAAACCATACGGTATTTGAAATCCTGTTAATGATTATCGGTTCTTTAATTTAAAAGAAAACAGATTTTTCTGATTTTTAACAAAAATAATTAGTATTTGAAAACTTATTTTCTCTATTTTTTGGAAATTTTATTGCATATTGTACATTTTTTTCTTCGTTCGAGATCCGTTTTAACTTTTCTTCTTAGTTCTTCGAAATGTCTGTTTCTGAAGATTTTTATTTGTGCGTTAAGCAAATAAATGAAACAATTAATAGTTTTCGTGATGTACCAAATAGAGAAAATATGACATTTGGTATGTACAAAGTATGGAAAAAGGAATTCGAGGTTTTGTGGGAGAGTTTTCGTGTAATTTATACGAAATGTTTAAAAAACGAAGGAAAAACCTTAGACGATGCAAAATTATTGACAATAAAATCCAAATATACATCCGTTTCAACAAATTATTTCACTACAGTAGGTAGTATAATAGATGCGATTGAATTGAGTTCAAGCAACGAAACGAAACAAAATTTGGTGTTTCCTCAAAGGTCTGAGTCAGAGTTTGGAATAAGAGTTCCACCTTGCGACGCGGAATGTTTCGAAGGCGACTACAAATCCTGGACTACTTTTCGTGACATGTTCACATCAATTTACGTTAATCACCCTCGATTAAGTGATGTTGAAAAGTTATTTCATTTACGCTTAAAAACAAAAAAAGAAGCTCATGACATTGTTGATAAGTTTCCTCTCACGGCAGATAATTTTAAACTTGCGTGGGATACACTAAGATCCCAGTACGAAAACAAACGAATCCTAATAAATACCCAGCTTAAAGCACTTTTTTCTATACCTTCAATCGCAATTGAAAGCGGTTCAGCTTTGAGAAAACTCCACAGAACTGTATGTGATTGCTTAGGAATACTTTCAAGCTACAGTGTTAAAACCGACAATTGGGATCCGATTCTAGTTTTCTTAATTTCTCAGAAAATTCCTGAAAATACTTTGTTTCTTTTTGAACAAAGTCTTCCAAAAGAAAATGAAATTCCAACTTGGAAATTTTTAGAAGATTTTCTCGCTTCTAGATACAGAATTCTTGAATCTGTTGAAGAAATAAAACAATGTCCCCGACAAAACGCTAAACAGTTATCAAATTCAAAATCAAAAAAATTAAACTCTTTTCATATCGAACAAAAGAACTTTTGTTGTAAAATATGTAAAAGCAATCACCCTTTGCGATTATGCAAGAAATTTTTGGACATGGATGTCTCATCTCGACGTAAACTAGTACAAGCCCAGAAGTACTGCTATAACTGTCTTGCACTTACACATTCGGTGTATGAGTGTAAAAGTAAAGTGTCTTGTGATCAATGTGGAAAAAGACACCACATTTTACTACATTTCACCCATTTAAAACCCGTCTCTCACGACACAAGATTACCTACTTTACATCAGGCTTCTTTAAGTAAAACATCAATACAGTCCACTTCGAAATTTCATCAACAACCAACGAAAGAAGTAGAAACAGATACTCCATCGGCTTCTCCAACGCTTCAAAGTTTTCTCGTTAACCAAAAAAGAAATATTTCATTAGCTACAGCTTTGGTTAAAATTACTGCTCACAACCAAACATTTCTCTTGAGAGCTTTAATCGACCCTGGTTCTGAAGCTACATATATCTTACAATCTGTAGTGAACCGATTTAAGCTTTCCACCCGTTCGTCCAATGCATCTATTTGTGGCATTGGACAAGTTCATAGTGAATTTTCAACGAGTATGTGCCCTCTCATTCTCGAATCTCGCATCAATCCTGATGTACATATTTCTGTTTCAGCTGTTGTTTTGAAAAAGTTGACAGGTAATTTGCCATCCCAAACTATTGACGCATCAAAATTGGTTGAACTCAAAGGTTTGCGGTTGGCAGATCCGAACTTTGATAAGCCTGCTTCAATAGATATATTGATTGGAGCAGATATTTACCCTCTTATCTTATGTGAAGGTGTTAAAAGAGAAAAGGACTTGTGTCCAGTTGCTCAAAATACGGTTTTTGGATGGGTCCTTTCAGGACCTTGTGACAAAGGTACAACTAAACCAACCCTTCACACATTTTTTGGCAAAATTTGTTTAGAAAAACAAATACAGAAATTTTGTGAACTCGAAGAAGTTCAGGATATTAAACCCCTATATAACGAAGATAAATTTTGTGAAAAATTATATAAACAGACGACAACTCGAAATGCAGATGGTCATTATACAGTAAAACTTCCATTTAATCCTCACTTAAATATCTTGGATTTAGGTCTTTCAAAAGGTAGTGCAGTTTCGCAGTATCTGCGCCAAGAAAGGCGTCTACTTTGTGATGTAAAGCTAAAAGAAGAGTATAACAAAGTTCTAAAGGAATATATTTTGTTAAGCCATATGACTCTTCTACCAAAATGCAGTTTGAATCTTCCTAAACCACACTTTTATCTTCCGCATCATGCTGTGGTAAAACCGAATAGTGTGTCAACAAAAGTACGCGTTGTCTTTAATGCCAGCGCGTCTGCAAGCAAAAGCGCGAGTCTAAACGACTTTTTATACTGCGGTCCTGCTCTCCAAAACGATTTGCAATCTATTTTACTGAGATGGCGACAATATCCATACGTTTTCAATAGTGATATTGAAAAAATGTATCGTCAAATACATGTGCACCCCGATCATCACAGATTCCAACGAATAGTTTTTCGATCCTCAGATTCAGAATCAGATTTGGCTGATTTTGAAATAAATCGTGTTACGTTTGGAATCAACTGTGCTCCATATTTGGCTATTCGAACATTGCATCAGCTTGTTTCTGATGAAGGAAACAAGTACCCGTTAGCTAAAGATGTAGTACTGTCAGAATTTTACGTGGATGACGTTTTTTCGGGTGGTTTCAACTTGGATGTTGTTGTTCAAATTCAGGACCAGTTAAAAGCACTTCTATTATCGGGAGGGTTCTGCTTAAAGAAATGGACTGCAAACCACCCTCGCTTGTTGGAAAACATTCCTAGGGGGGATGTTTTAGACCAACACTTTCTAATGTTTGAAGAGTCTTCACATTCGAAAGTTTTAGGTGTAGGGTGGAATGCAAGGGAAGACTGTTTTTATATTCGATGTGAATTGTTTCCTCAACAAGATTCGCTTATCACAAAACGTGAACTATTTTCAAACATAGCAAAAATATATGACCCTAATGGTTGGTTAGCGCCAACAACAGTTGTATTAAAAATGTTAATGCAAGAGGTCTGGAAGGACAAATTAGATTGGGATACCCACATAAATTCTAATCATTTAAAAACATGGCAAGAGTTTGTTAATTCCTTTAAAATTATAAAAGATATTAAAATCCAGAGATGGATTAACTATACCCTAGCGATGTGCATTGAAATCCATGGCTTCTGTGATGCATCGCTTCATGCATATGCAGCTGCCGCATATGCAAGGATCTCAGATTCATCTGGAAATAGTTTTTCTCACCTTCTTTGTTCAAAAACGAAAGTGGCACCCCTAAAAGCCATTTCGATTCCTCGGCTAGAACTTTGTGGAGCTGTTTTGCTAACAAAGTTAGTGAACGCTGTACTAAGTAGTCTACGCCTTAAAAACTGTCCCGTCTACCTTTGGACGGACTCAATGATTGTTTTATATTGGATTCATGACTGTCCATCTCGACTTGAAACGTTCGTCAGAAATAGGGTGTCCAAAATACAAACTGAAAGTCCTCCAAGTAGTATTTGGAAACATGTTCCCTCTGAACATAATCCTGCTGACATCGCTTCTCGAGGAGTTATGCCTCAAAATTTGAAAAATAATACCCAATGGTGGCATGGACCATGTTGGTTGCTGTCTTCAAAGGAATTTTGGCCAGTAACAAACATTCAAAAGGATCCTAATTGGAATCTCGAAACAAAAAGAATTAAGAGCTTTGTTGTCAATACAAACCACAATTATGATTTCTTAAGTAGATTTTCATGTTTTGCGCGTGCCCTTAAAGTAATATCGTATCTGTTTAGGTTTATTAACTTAGCTTCTCGAAAAAGAAAAAGGTTTTATCCCTATAGATACTCTTCTATTAATTTAGCTCACCATGAAATAGTTTTTGTGAAAACTCGGCTAGTTATATTAGCACAACGTCACTATTTCAGTGATGAATACAAAGCGCTTTATAATTCAAAACCGTTGAGTAAAAATAGCTCCATTTTACGCTGCTGATGCAAAACGGAAAATCCCATACAAAAATGACACGACGAAATCATGAACGAAAATTTTGATCTCCTTTTAGTTTTCCAGTACACTGCTGAACGACGAAATATGTAATTTTAGTGGATAACTGTACTAGATTTTTTAGAACAATTCTCCACTCTTTTCGTTCTCAATTTAATTGACCTGCACATTATATTGCCTGCGAATTTTTGACGTTTCATTTTGTTTATTAAAAAAAAAGTCAAGTTGACGTGTGTGTTTTGTTGATTTGATTTTTCTTTGGTTTCGGGTTTTCTGGTGTCTGGTTTTTCTCTGCATTTTCTGTATCACATTATTCAAAATTAATTCAATTCTAATTTTTGTATTAAAAACAATTTCAACATCGACTAAACTAATTCTGCAAAATGAAAATGGGAAGATGGAAAGAAGCACACACTTCACATATCTTATCGGCGAACACCGAACAAGATTTACTCCAACGTAATGATACTAGCCTACCTACCTAGAAAATATACTAACTCAACAGAAAACAAATTAATTAAACGTTCGTATGTATTATACATGTTTTTAATTGTCAATCTATGAAGTATTTTCGAATTACAGCTTGTAACACTGCACAAAAGAGGCTACAATATCACCACTATCCGGTGCCCTTGCGACACTTTCATCACTACCAGAGCCCAAAAGTCCTGTCTCTAGTTCAGGAGAAATAGAAACGTATTGAGCAGCGAAGCTGACCCCGTCGCTGAAAGTGTTGCGAATTATGCATACATTTTTATAAAAAAGATATAACCTATCTTTTGTACACAATTAATTAATATCGATTGAAACGACGCAATATCTAAGCCACCGGGGCTCCTAAAATGCCACATACGATATGTACGGATATGTGCGATACATGAATATAGAAAGGGACCAGTTGCGTTCGGAATTCCCAGAGAAAACCTCGAAGAATGGTCAGCAATGACCGAAGATAAAAAGTCACCTTTTCTAAAAGAAGCTGAAGTTGACAGGCAGAGATATTTAACAAAACGTAACCATTTTCTTGAAGATCGTCCGGATATATTAGCATCCGAATTGGCAAAGAATAAAATTCGGAAGCGCAAAGAGAACTTCCCATCTAAAACAGTACCCACCGAAAAGAACCAAGTCAATGGAAACAATTTTAATGGGAATTTTTCAACGAAGCCGTCATCCTCATGTAAATCAATGAAACCATTGCCGTGGCTCCTACAAAAAACTAAACAAAACAACGCCAAACTACGCAAACCACTCAAACCAGTGCGAACGTAAATCGTCGCCTTGGTCAAACATGCGGTGGATTGTATGATAATGGTGCCATTCCAATTTCCACTGAAGAATTTTTAGAACTCCATACATGTGTTGATATGGAACTGCAAACATTACGAAAATGTCAAGTTGATTTTTAGCAGCAAAATGCAGTGCTTGAAAACAATATTGAGAATATGAAGTTTGGAGTTGAAAAGACTATAACTGAAGAGAAGAATCGTTTGCTGGAAATGTATTTGGAAAAATTGAAGCTTAAACTGACACAAGCTTCTGGTTCGTCTATTCCAACAGAACCCAATGGGGCTAGGCTAATTTGTACAGATCATCATTAAAATTGATAAATATATATAAATCTAAAATGGCAACAACAAACACACATGGTCTAGATAGCCTAAGTTAGGCAAAGTACATAATTCGTAAACTGACGAGTGATATTACATGTATTTTGATGAAGTATCATTAAGTTATTTTCTAAGTTTTTGTTTAATTTTGTAAATACTACATGATTCATTAGATTACTAGATAACAACTTTAGTTCATCTAATTTTCATTTTAGGAATTACTGGCGAAATCGTTCCGTTATGTTTCATTGTCAGTTGCATTATTTTTTGTCATTTTGTTTTCAATAAGGATAGATGTGTCCGTATAGTGGACGTTTATTTGGAGTTTTTTTCTTCTTTTTTTATATTCTACATGCGATCAAGGGATTATAGTACCCTTTAAATGTTTCAACACAGTGCGAGCATGAGGGTGAGGTTAAGTAAGAGAAAAAATGATAGGAAAGATGTGTGGCGCGATGGTCTGAGACTGTAGATGGTTGTTGTCTCAGATTTTATCTCCAGGGATGGGGGCTGAACTAATGCGGGGAAATGTCCGTGTTTTATTTATCTATGTCCCTTATAATTCCCATTAATTTTTTTATTCTTTGTCAAATTTTATTGGTATACTAGTTTTACTCAATCACATGTTGTTAGTTCTATGCCTTAACAGCATGTAATGAGTAAACCAGCAACTCATTGTATGACATAAATTTTGAGATTTGGTTTTTAATGGAAAATTAGAGGACATAGACTACGGGCAGGGATCGAAACTGTGACCATGAGGTTCACAATCGAACACACAACTATCGCGCCACGGCCACCCGCCTATTATCACCACCTATCGACTTTTCTTTCGTTCTCTGTCACAAAGGGAGACAGACCAAATAATTGTGGTAGATGTGGCCATTAGAGACAATTTGTTGAGGTGAAAAGATTGCAGGGTCTACATCGCAACCGACGTGAGAATGGTTATGGAATCGAGATCTCTTGCATAGATTCCAGAACATTATGGTTTGCCCACAAACAGCAGAATCATTCTCGCCGATCGGTTTGTGAGAAAACCATGTCTTATGCATTTCCATTTTCGTTTAGTGGAAAGATTTTTCCATTTAACTACACTGAGAAGTTTGCCATGAGCCGTTGGGATGTATCATTATAGTGTAGCCGAGTACGGTAGATCGGGAGTACCCAACGAGGTTTGGAGAGTATCTAAAGTGAATGCCAATTACGCTGTAAGTGATACAGTTATCCAGCAATTTGGGCAGTTCCTTTGTGCGCTTCAGATGATCGTTTGATTTTAAAAAATAATTCTTGGATTTAAAAATGGTTCTGGTTACACATAGAGGATTAAAAAAAAACTCAGAACCGTTTAAATGATCCAAATAAAGCAATTAATTTTGGATTTTAAAAAATTTCTATCAATTCTAAGAAATTCAATGAAATTGGGACGTAAACCACTCTATAATTCGAAAACTACGTGCTTCATTGGGATGATCTAAACGGTTCTGAGTTCTAATTTGTGTTTCATTTGTAATTCTGGATACCATTTTGAAAGTCCAAGAATTATTTCAAGAAAATCTTATCTTGAAGTAATTTGGTGACAAAAAAAATTCCATCTAAAAATAATTTGGCGACAAAACTACTTTTGGATGTTTTTTTTTTTTTTTTAATAATTCTCGGGCTTGAAAATGGTATCCGGAATTTTTAAGAAACGATAAATTAGAACTCAGAACTTCATTTATTTTCTTAAAATTGGTAGAAATTTCATCAAATCGGCAGATAAATCAGTTAATAAATCCAAAAGTAATTGCTTAATTTGGATCATTTAAACGGTTCTGAGTTTTATTTAAATCATCTAAGTGTAACCAGAACCATTTTTAAATCCAAGAATTATTTAAAAATAAATACATCTGAAATTAATTTGGTGACAAAAATTTTCCATCTAAAAATAATTTGGCGACAAAATTGCTTTTTTTTACAACTTGTCAATTGTTTTTGACAGCTTACAGATATTCCGCAAATATTTTTCCGCTGTGGTTTTCGTTACCATTTCGCTCTCCTAGTGGAGACCACCGAAAATTTTCGTTTCGCATCAGCAGCGTACTAGGCTTAAGGTCGAAATTCATGTGCTTATAGCTTTGAAAATAGATAGAAAGTTTGAAATAAAAACAAGGATTCTATCTTGTACCTCTCTTTTTATAGAAAATTTTGTTACACCACACTCCATATTTTTAAAAAGGTGAGCTTAGGACCGTTTTGATTCTAAGCGACACATATGTCAAACAAAAAATGTATAACAGGTGATAAGTATCGGTACCAAAACTAAATAGGTATAACACTGAAAAAACAAATTTACTAATTACACAACCCGGATAATGTGTTCATGGTTTATACGAGTACATAACGTAAGATATATGAATTCATATATAAAGTAGAGTCGAGATTTTAATTAAACGGTAATGCACGTTATGAAAACAACGAAAAATGTGGGTCTTGATATTTTGTTTCTTCAAATTGCTTTTGTTTTATTATACATAGCTATGAATATACCTACACTATAATGAAAAAAAGTATACAGATTTAGTTTTAAGCTGACTCTAGGCGATGATAAGAAAAATTAAATGCACGACTGGATCGCACGAACTTGCTCTTGTAGCTAACCATTGAGGTTTAGTTAGTTAGGTGTAGTTATCCTATGAAGGTTTAAAGCCTATGTAGTTAAGATTACCTTGATTCTTATTATAATGAATTGTCGAATGGATGATTCAAGGAATAGTTACATAGGTACCTACCTACAAATGTATATTGAAATTTAAGTTATAGATTTTAATTATGTAAGTTAGGAGAGTAAAATGTATCTACATATATGGAAGCTAAGTATGTAAACATGTACATATAATAATGAAAATGAAGGACGTAGGTGGGTAGGTAGCTATATACATACAACTTCATCATGTACATGCATACATAAGATTCATGTGATTTTTAAAGACACATATGTACATATAAATGTATGAGGGCCTACATTGTATTTAGTATTAAGTGACGTACGCAAAAATTCGTAAAATGGAATAATAATAAAGTAGAAATAAATGGATAATACACATAATTAAATGTGCTTATATTGCTTAGTCGTTATATTTTGGGGGAAATAAAGATGCAATTTGAATTCAAGAATAAATAAGAATATATAAAAAAAAATGTTCAAAAATCGTTGAAGCGGTTTTTTAATAAATTAATTTTTTATGTATAAAATTTTGAAAACATGTTTAGAAAAAAATTTCGTAAACGCCATTTTGAAGATATTATTACATATACATATAAAATTCAAATTTCAAAAAATTGTGTGACTTATTTTTGAAAATCGATTTTTTCAAAAAAATTTTTATTTATTTTTTAAAAATCGAAAAACCTTTTTATGGAAAATTTTCGTATGCAGTTTTATTAACAATTTTAGGAAGCATTTTTATAAAAAAACTTATTTTAACCGGTTCATCCAATATTGAGAAAATCGAAAATATGAAAAGTGGTTCTATGGGAAGTACCGTTAATAAGTACGCAAAAAAACATTTTTATACTTGAAAGTGAACTGTACTAATTTAAGAATACACAATTTTTTTTATAAAAATTGTTGGAGCCGTTCTGGAGAAATACATTTTTTTCTTAACGGTTTTTTAACATTTGTATGGGAGGTACAGTTATTTTTCATTTTAAAAAAATAGTTTTTTAACTATTCAAGTTAATGTCAAAAAACCACCAAATACGAAGTTTCGAAATTTTGAAGTTTCAAAAAAAAATTTTTTTGAAAAATGTTGGTATACAATAGTGTTTAAACTTTCTAGGAGCTTCTGCGTAAAAAATTTCAAAAAAATCAAATTAACCGTTTCCGAGAAAATCGAAAATCCAAAAAAAATGGTTGTACTAGAGGTATCAAAAATAACTATTTTTTTCAAAAAAAAATTATCAAAAGGTACCCTTTCCCTTCATTAATGAACTGATTTTTTTTATAAAATCATTGGAGCCGTTTTTGAGAAAAATGATATTTTTGTTTTTGGCCAAAAAAACGAATACATAACTTGCCTTATAGTACCTATAATCGCAAGTAAAAACTAAATTTTCAGCTTCCACCGATTTTGATAAAAATGATGCCGTTTATGATTTTTGATAACCATTTATTTTTGGTAAAAAAATTGTTTTGCCAAAATGCGTTACTAACAGTATATTGATAATTTAAATATAACGATAACATTTATTTTGAAATATAGATATTGGTGTTAGTAAACAGACTAGGCCGGCGGCCGGCGGTGCGCCCTTAACCCGAAACCGAACAGCTCTAATACAGTCTTTTTAAATTAAATTCCCCTTTTTCCAAATAAAATTCTAACTTTTGCAAATCAAATTCAATTTCTTGTAAATCAAATTCAACTTTTTGCAAATAAAATTCACATTTTTGGTACCTGATTTGATTTCCAGAAACTTGAATTGGTTTGCAAAAAATTGAATTTGATTTGCAAAAGTTGAATTTGATTTGCAAAACGGTGAATTTAATTTGAAAAGACTGTAACATTATATTTTTTTATTTATTACTCTTAAAATTCATCAAATTATAGGTGGACCTTTTTAAAATGGAATTAAACAAGCTGTGTGTGAGATTTTTCGAAGTTATTTTGATTTGAATGTCTCGTATTTGACATTGTAAAAAATATCTCATCTTTTAAATTTACTCCACGGATTGTAACGGATGATCCTAGGGATTTAATTTGTAATTATTCTTCCACATAGGCCTGATTCGGAACGTCAGAAAACACTGCAAGAAAAGTCTAACGGGATGAAATCGCACGACAACCTAAAAAACCTATAGCGCGTGGTGGCGTCTTCTATGTACGGAAATTTAGCTTGTTAAGTTAGATTTCAACTAAAAATTCACCTCGTGTCGCTAAAATTTTTTTTTGCAGTATATAGCTATCCAATGAAAACCATTTTTATTTTTTTGGCAAAAGTAGCGTCCATCAATACCATTTCAGCTGGCAACACTTTACCTACCCACATTCAAGTGGGTAGTAGTAAAGCAGTGAATTTAAAATATTTAACTGTAATTGTGCTCACCATAAACTAATATAAGCACACGCATACATATGGAGTATTTACAGGCACACATCTAGTCGCGTTTCCACACTGTAAACTTACGAGACAAAAATATTTTATTTATATTGGTTAACTGCTGTTATTCAGCTTATTGTATAACATCATCATACCTATATATTATTTCTTTTGTCAAACTCCTTTTTTCTCATTTATAAAATAGTCAAATCCACCAAATTTGCTATCAATAGATAGAAAAATTTACACATAACGATCACATTTCACAAAAAAACTTTGTTATGCCACCTTATTTTCTATAACTTTTGGCAGTTTTAAATAATTCATTAACAGCCCTATTAATAAAAAACCCTTAGTCCACCTTAAGTCCATGGACTTACAAAACCATGGAATAAGAGTTAGACCATGGAATAAAATTTCATATTAATAAGCAATCGACAAAATGTACTACAATAAGCATCAACTCTTTCTCTATTTATTCTATGTCACTGTAAATTTTGTTGTTGTTGGGGGGGGGGGGGGGGGGTAATTTAAATTTACTATGTGCGTCATAATATTGTAGTATATTCACTCGTGTTTGCAAATAAAACATATTTCCTTTTAACGACATCAAATTATTTAAGTCACAATTAATTAAACACCACTTTTCTTTCTAACATACTTAACACTTTATTATTCCACTTATAAAAGTATACCAGTTATAAACTCAAATATCTTTTGCAACAGCCAACTTTACACTTGCGCTTTCAAAAACAAACTGTCCCGTTTCGCAGTTAGTGCAGCGGTACTTAGACTTATTTAAGCTTTCTAGATATACCGTGAAAGTTCTCATCAAACGGTTCTAGCAAGTTCCTATCCAATGCCTTATTGGGTTTGCGCCTTTTACTATTGAAAAGTCCCCACCAAGGGGAATAGGTATGTAGCTTGTAGCATACTTCAGTTGTTGTTTTGGTTAGAATTTATAGCATACTTCCAGTTGTTGTGTTGGTTGGAGTTTCTTCAGGTATTATGTTTTGTATAAGATAGTCCGTTCGGAATTCAAGAGTTATCAGTACAATTCGTTACATTGCCCCCCTGTTACGATTGTTCGCCTCGAACAAATCCAGTATTCCCATCACCGTTATATCGATGCAACCGATTACAGTGCACTATCTTTTGCTTACCTCCAGCCCCTTTCCGAATATGCTAAACGACATTATTGATTTTTGTATCAACTGTATAAGGGCCTTCCCAATTTTGTTGAAGTTTCGGAGACAATCGCTTTTGTCGATGCGGGTTGTAAACCCACACAAGATCTCCTGCCTCAAAACCCGCTGTTGTTGCTCTTATGTCGTATCGTGTTTTCATTCGATCGCTAGCTACCTTTATCTTGGTACTTGTTCGTTCGTGAATGTCAATAAGCCGTTCACTGAGGATATCCACATATTCCTCCATTCTATGAGGCTCATTTGTCGGGCATCCAAATTAAACTTCACTCGGCAGTTTAATTTTTGTCCCAAACAGAATTTCCGATTATGTATGTCCTGTTGAGCTGTGTACTGCACTTCTATAGTCCATCAAGAATAATGGAATGTGTCGATCCCAGTCTAATTGGTAGTCGCCCACAACCTTGGAAAGGTGTTCTTTGAGGGTCCTATTGAATCGTTCGACCATCCCATCCGACTGTGGGTGATGCGGTGTTGTCCTCGTCTTCTTAATGCCAAAAAGCGAGCATACCTCCTGAAAGAAGTTAGATTCGAAATTCCTCCCTTGGTCCGAATGGAGTTCCAGAGGTACACCGACTCTGCTCACCCAATTGAACACAAGCTGGTCGGCTATTGTTTTATCCTCTTGGTTTGGGACGGCAAACGCATATGGCCATTTGCTGAATAATCCATGACCACGAGATTGTATTTGTTTCTGCAGACAGTTTCAGGGAAAGGGCCTGCGATGTCCAGTGCAAACCTTTCAAAAGGTGCTCCAACATTGTAGTGCTGCATTTTACTTTGAATTTTCCGGCCTGGTCCTTTGCTCGAAGCCAAGTATCACATTTACGGCACTACCTTTCGACATCGATTTTTGCATGTAACCAGTAGAACCGCTGGCGCACCTTTTCCAAGGTTCTATTTATACCCAAAGGGCCCCCAGAAGCTCCATCATGCATTTCTCGTAAAATATCTTTGAGTTTTGGCCGAGGTCCAACTAGCTGCATCACAAAACATTTGCCATCTGCGGATTCCCACTTACTCAATAGTATATCTTCTTGCGCATGGAGTGAGTCCCATTGTGCCCAATAGGCTTTGATAACTGGGCTCCTATCAGAGATTTCACATCATTCTGGTTTTTGTCCATGTTCTTTCCATGCAAAAATGGGTTCGATATCCGAGTCGTGTCGTTGGGCCTTTCTCAATTCTTTGTTGTTCCAACCGTAAATGGGGTCAACTCTTAGCCTCTGAATGGCAGTTATCTCCTTTTCTACTTGGCGCGTGCAATGCTTGCAATCATGTTTGCATGGTCGCCGAGATAATGCGTCTGCGTTTGATTGCAGCTTTCCTCGCCGATGTTGAATCTGGTAGTCGTATGTCTCGATCCACTTTGCTACTTTACCTTCTGGGTTCTTGAAGTTTAAAAGCCAATTAATTGCGCCATGGTCTGTTCGCAGAAGGAACTTCTGTCCATAGATGTATTTACGGAAGTGCCTCCTAGTCACGCAATAATTCCTCTCAGGCTTCGAGAGTACCTTGCTGTAGTAGGCGACAACTTTTTCTTCTCTGTCATGAACTTGGGACAGAACAGCTCCTATTCCAACGTTGCTCGCATCTGCGTCGATGACAAAAGGTTTATCTGGAGCCGGATAGGTCAGCACAGGTGCGTTACATAAGCACAAATTCAGTTCGCTTCTCTCGCACTCACCTGACCATTTGAACGGTTTGCTATTTTCAGTAAGCTGATGTAAACTTTTAGCTTTAGTAAGATTCTTTACAAAACGACGATAGTAAGTGGCTAGACCAAGAAAGCTTCAGAGCTGGAGTTTGTCTTGAGGTGTTGGCCAGTTTTTGACGGTGTCCACTTTTTCTGGATCACTTTTTACTCCTTCGGACGAGATGATATGCCCCAGGTACTTAACTTCGGTTTTGAAAAGCGCAAATTTATCTGGATTCTTTTTAAGGTGAGCTCGAAGTCTTTTGAATACGGCTTTAAGGTTCTTACAATGTTCATCAAAAGTTTTTCCTTACACGATGACGTCGTCCAGGTAAACAAGGCAAGATTTCCAAGTAAGTCCTTGCAAAACACACTACATCAAACGCTCAAATGTTGCCGGCGCGTTACATAGTCCGAACGGCATCACTTTAAATTGCCACAGACCATTTCGTGTGGATAAAACCGTTTTCTCCCGATCTTATGGGCAGATTTCAACCTGCCAATAGCCACTTTTCAAGTCTTAACTGGAGAACCACTGAGCTCCTTCCATTGCATCCAAAGTATCACTAATTCTGGACAAAGGGTAGTTATTTTTCTTTGTCACATCGTTTAGCCTACGGTAGTCTACACAAAATCGAGTGCTTCCATCTTTCTTCTTGACAAGAACTACATATGATGCCCAAGGGCTTTTTTGAATGATCTATTAGTCCATCTTTCTTCATGCTCGATATCATTTCTTCGACTTCTGCTTGTTTCGCCAATGGGAGACGTATTGCTGGTTAACGAATCGTCCTCGCGTCTCCTGGATCGATTCGATGTTGCACAAGTTGGGTTCGACCATATTGCCCGTTGGTGAGGACAATATGTCAGCGTACTCATGAAGAAGGTTATCAGCAATACTAAGCTGATGTTCAATTAGATTGGATGACTTGAAAATTTTAGATTTTATGGTCTTCAAATGTTCGGGATTCATCCCACTTCTGACACCAATGTAGTATATTCACTCGGGTTCGCAAATGAAACCTATTTCTTTTTAAGACTTCAAATTATTTAATTCACAATTAATTAAACACCACTTTTCTTTCTAACACACTTAATACTTTATTATTCCACTTATAAAAGTATACCAATTATAAACTCAAATATCTTTTGCTACAACCAACTTTACACTTGCGCTTTCAAAAACAAACTGTCCCGTTTCGCAGTTAGTGGAGCGCTATTTAGACTTATTTAAGCGTTCTAGATATACCGTGAAAGTTCTCATTAAACGGTTCTAGCAAGGTCCTTTCCAATGGCTTATTGGGTTTGCGCCTTCTACTATTGAAAAGTCTCGACTAAGGGGAATAGGTATGTAGTTTGTAGCAGACTTCAGTTGTTGTTTTGGTTAGAATTTGTAGCATACTTTCAGTTGTTGTGTTGTTTGGAGCTTGTAGCATACTTAAGGTATTATGTTTTGTATAAAATAGTCCGTTCGGAATCCAAAAGTAATCAGATAGTACAATTCGTTACAATATTATATGTAGCTACCTGTGGCTAACTGACTAGTAATATAGTAAAATCAGTTCTATCATATTTATCGGCCTAATAGTTTAAGAAGACGTTAAGTGTATCAGTTGGACCGTTGAACTCCGCTTGACTGAATCCGCCGCCGCTAACGCATACATACATACATTTACCCCAAAATGAAACAAAAAACTGAAATATACCTACACATATGTATAACAATACAGACCTAATTCTATCGCTTACGGGTGAACAATTAGCAACAGAAGAATAGGGGAGGGGGTTGTGGGTGACGTTGAATGCATATAACTTATTCACCACGCTATGCAATGCTTTAATCTTGTCTGCGTCTTTTTTGCAATGTGTACTGTACTTCACTTAAGGATAAGGGGTTTATTTTTGTTTGCTAAACAAAGTCGTATAAAATTTACATAATAGTAAAATGTGGTAAATGGCATATAATAGATTTAAGCATTAACTGTTCATCAAAAAATGTTGATGGCCATTGGTCGGTGCTGTATGCTGTGATGTGAGCTGTGCGAGCAGTCAAAACTGATGGTCTGCCAACACAATATCTTTGCTGCTTTTGTGGTCTTCATGCTTTTTAGAATGGGAATTGGTCGGTGCAGTGTATGTGGCAGTGGCGAGTAGGGACCACGACCATCTCTCCTCACGAAATATTTCTAATATTAATGGATAGCCATAGAGGAAACATGAACGACCATCATGAGCTGACTATGACTATGCTGCTGCTATGACTACATATAAATACATGCATATGTATATCCATTAACCATTTGCAGGCAATGAATGTAGTAAAAGTTAGTTAGGTAATTAGGTCATGTGTGTTGTAAAGGTGGTTGGCATACCTATACACATATAGAACGAGGGCCACGACAACAGCAGCACCGAGGACAAGAATTCTCTTAGCAATTTAAACGATGACGATAGATTGAATGGCATCAGTGAAGTTGCAAATGTTGTATTCAGCATTATAAACAACTAAACCATCATATTCAACGAATTAAAAGTCACTCGATTATCGCATCGTATAAGTGTTGAAGGCATCATTTTCTGGTTAGCGAGATATTTCTTCTGGTTCGCTGCTTGTTTGTGTCTATTTTTGTGAGCGCGATGCGGATACAGAAAAAAAACAATTTCAGGTTAAAAAAGGGCGCTAGCTATCCTATCCGATTTAAATTAACAAACGAGGTTGAATTTTGTAGTTTAAAGCTTTATATGAGCTAATTGGCAGATACTACCAAATGTTTAAAATTAAAAGATTTTAGATATCTCACATGTACGTTATTTGTGTTTATCTGCATTGCAAGAGAATGCATAATGACGATTAATTGGGGACACAGCTCTAATTGATGTTTTAAATGAAGAGTTTTTGGTAATGATTTTTTTGGGTAATGATTTCTAACGGCCGGCGCGTGATTTGCTGAAGAACTATTCAAAAAGTTTTTTTTTTGTTGAAATTGGTTTTTCGATACCTAGAAAACTGAGTTTAAAATTCTGTTCTGTCATGCCTCTTCAAGCCGGACTGCGCCCCCAGCCGCCCTTACGCTTTCTAGTTTTAAATAAGAAATTATATTATTCGGTGTAGGTATTTGCTGGTGGGTTTGCTTTTATCTGTTAAATACCTTCCTGGATTTCTTTGCGATTTTATCGGATCTTGTAAGATATTGCCCTTCGGAAAAGCGGTTCTCAAATGTCGCCTTGAAATGCTGCAGTGACTACAAGTATCTACATGACGTATGGGTTTGATACCATAGCTTGGTTAGCAGCAATAGTCCACGGTATCGTGGCATGTAGAATCACGAGTTGAACTCTCGTCTTTTTCCCGTCAGGCCCACTCACGTTTATTTTTTTAGAGAGTTGGGTACGATCTGCTGATTCTTAAAACGTCGATTTAAAAAAAGCGTCATAATGTCGACTTTTGAAAAGTCGATGGCTATACTGATCAAAAAAAATGTACGGGTTGGGGACATAACGCTGAAAACCAAAATCGAAAAATCCCGTAAATCCACATAGCGCTTAATAGGGGCATACTGCCCACCTGCAACCCCATACTTGGACAGATATATACCCTTTATATGTTTTTATTAACACAGCGCGGCATCCGGTGGAAGAAGAGAAAGAAGGATAGGAAAGATGTGTGGCGCGATGTTCTGAGACTAGAGCTGGTTGTTGTCTCAGATTTATCTCCAGGGATGGCGGCTGAACTAATGCGGAGAGAATTAACGTGTCTTGTGTACTTTATGTTCCTTATAGTTCGCATTATTTTATTTACTTCGTTGTCATATTTTATGGGTATGCTAGTTTACTCAATCACATGTTGTTAGTGTTATGACTAAACAGCATGTAATGAGCAAGCAACTTATTTTATGACAATTTTTAGAATTGGTTTTTAATGGAATATAAGAAGACATAGACAACGGCAGGAATCGAACCCGCAGCCACAAGGTTGACAGGCGAGCACACGACTATCGCGCCACGGCCACCCGGTTTGGGATGCATTTGAGCTTGGGTGTATGCATAAGATCCTATATTCTAGGTCAAGCTGGGGTTGCACCCTTAGCAGCATGTGGATTTTCGGGATTTTTTAATTTATAACATTTAGTTATAATAAAATTGAGTTAAGCATTAAAAGAGATCTTGATTTGATTTTAATGTATTTTGGATAAACGTCGACATTTTTGCCGACCACTTTTCAATAAATAGTCTGGACTTTTTAATGTTTTTTTTTTTTTTAATTTCAGACGACTCTTTAACAGTCGAAACGTCCAGTCGAATTTCTTTTTGTCAACTATTCGTACGTTTCCCTCACTTGAAATTTTCCACGCGTATTAATTACTTTTTGTTACTCAATCACGCCAGAACGGCTGAACGGATCTGCACGAAATTTGGCACAGGCATAGATTATAGTCTGTAACAGCACACAGGCTTTTTTCGTCCCTCTAAAATGTTTGGTTACCGTGGGATAGATTTGTTTTAATTTTGTTTAGAGCGCACATATAACATATCTGCTCATTCTACAAATAGCCAACATAGCTTAGATTGTTTTCAGTTCAGGTACGCATATCCATACAACCACAGCGGGGGCCAGCTATATTTCTATATTTTTGGCAGCACTCAAATCACTCACAGGATACCTACTAGTGTTTCATATTAACGAAAACGAGTATCAAAATGGGAAATACATATGTCATCAATAGTGATGGCTCTGTTTCATCAATACTATTAAACCCAGCTATTACCAATATAAGGTACAACCGATCCTTGATTCATATGTAGATGTGACTTTCTCGTTTTTTTTCATAATTTTCATTGATATATATGTAGGTATCACTATCAGCAATTAAAACACTTATATTATCCGTTTACATATCACTCTTACCTTAAACTGTGTGTGTCATGAATTAACATCTCTTAGAGCCAGCCAGCTTCCACACACAAAATAGGTATACAATACATTCAGCAATGCAATAAAACCAGGGCTATAAATTTATCTAAAGCCAATACACCATCACATTTCCTTATATCACCGCCCCATCATCCTAATGATTTCCTACCTTCTGATTGTATACATATGTATATACCTACATTTTGTTGTGTATAGTCTGATAAATTTCATATCCTTTCAAATATATACACTAAACCCAGGAGCAGTATTGTTTATATGTACACATCACGCTTCCTTTCTCCACTTATACTCAGGGCCAGAAATCATGTCCTATGCCTATGCATCATCCATACAAGAAATATCAATAAATAAATCGCTCTATATCTGATGGACTAGCTAAAGGAGGAGAATGCGTGCCTGGGAATAAATCTGGTCAAATTCGTAACGAGAATTCTCTTTATATCCTGTTTCTTATTTGCTAAGGTGTGTATGTTGTTGGCACGGGGGAGTAATTTGTGAAGCGTGTATATTTAGGCTTTACAGGTTTTGGGCTTATATATAGAATGCATACATTGATTCTGAAACATTTCCGATCCTTTATCCAGGGCAATATTCTTGTGCTGTTAATCAAAGCACAATCAAAAATAATGACTGCAACGCACGAATTGGCTTCTGTGATTTGACGCTGCATAAACACCGAAGGCCATAAAGCATTTGTTCATTAATATAATTACCTATATATTACTAACAAAAAAAAATATTGGAAAACTAAAAAAAAATCTTTGTAAATCTTTCTGAGAACAAATGGCAGATATGTTAGAGAAAATGTGCTCTAATATCTAATTTCTATGTTTTCTATAATTAATGAAATAAAGCATCGAATTGTTTTAATATTTGTTGTAACAGTACCTGCATTATCTTAAATAAATGTAAGTGCTTTATGCACCATAAGGATGTCTTCTTGGCGTTTTGTAGCTAAGCTACCTCTAGAAGAGCCATTTTTTTTTTGGTTTTCGATTTTCTGGGAAACGGTTCCTTTTGATTTTTTTTAATTTTCCTAAATTTAAACTCGTCGAAAGTTTTAACACTGATGTAAATCAAAATTTTTCAAACAAAAAAATTGTTTTGAATTAAAAAAAAAAATCAATTTTTTTTGGGAAGGTTTTCTTTTTATTATTATTTTATATACTACTGAAATAAATTAACCAAGTAGAAGACTAGCATTATATTTCATCGGATTTGTTGAATAATTGATTCAAAATAGCTTTTGCTGGGGCTTAGTCCACAAAATTTGCTTTTCGTCCCGGCCGGCGATCTCACTTGTACTCATCAATACGAACTTTTTGTTAAGTTCAGTTCATTTTACATGGATTTTTTTGGAAAAAAACCAATGTGAACTATATCCAACAAGATTAAAATTAAAATTGGAAGATTTTGTCCTGGGCCAGACAAAAAACTTTTTTTTTTTGAAAGCCTAATATTTCGAAAACGGCTCAATATAATTTTTCGAAAATTCGTATTAAGTAGTTCTTTGACATTATCTTGAATACTCAAAACAAACTATTTTTCTAAAACATAAAACAACGGTAGGTGCCTCCCATACAAAAGTTAGAAAACCTTTAAGAATAAAATGTATGTTTCAAAAACGGCTGCAGGAGTTTTGATAAAAAAATATATTTTCTTCAATTAGTGCAATCAACTTTTAAGTTAAAAATATTTTCTTTTGCGTACTTATGAACGGTACTTCCAATAGAAAGGGAATTCCATTGTGACGTACCTGACTTTCGTACCTAATTTCCACTATATTTATTAAAATTAAAACAACGATTTAGAATAATTCTTTAGATACTCGTATTTTTATAATTTAAAATCATTGCTTTAATATGACGAAACTTTTTATACATCCAAGTTCAAGAATCTACTCGTACTAATTATAGGTACGCAGATTATTTTGTGTCACGTGCCCACCAGGAAAACAAACAAGGTTTAGAACTTCATTTTTTCCTAGATTATTTTAGCAAATCTATGAATATTTAAAACAAAAAATTATTTTATACAAAATAATAACTGATTAAAGATTTACTGATAAAAAAAAGGTAAAACAAAATATTTATTCTTAATTTGAGAAAAATAACTGCCGTCACGTGCTTGATACTTTTGTCACGTGCACGACATGTACGAAATAAGAATTTAAAAATTAAAAGAAGCTGTTGGAAAACGTTGTCCTTTTGATGCAAATGCAAGTGTATTTTGGCATGTATTGTATTTCCATCACATTTTGTACATGAAATCGCGAAATGCGTGAAATAGGACCTACTTTTTATAGGGCGTTTTTGCTTCGATTTGAGCATTGATTTCCTTTTCGGAGATGTAGATAACTTTGATATTGGGTACCAATTTTGCAGCTAAATTGGCAAAGTCTTCAGTACTCTGAATAACAACACCTTTGCCTTAAGACATAGTTTTTTGTCTCCCAAAGCATTTTACATGGCCCATCATTCCATAAAGTATCATTTATTTGGCCGTTGTTATTTTCAGCAATGATTAAGTTATATAGATGGTTTATAAAAACAAATATCGTATCCTTATTTTTATTGTGGGTATCAGACCATATAATGTAGGACTGACAGTTGTTTTAAAAAAATGAGCAGCTGCAAACAGGGTAAAAGTCGATCTTGACCAACGTGCACTCTGCACTTTATTTTGATATTCACAAGAATATGACATCGAAAAATCTACTTGCAGAAATGAATTGTTTTGGATTCTTTTTATGTGGACATGATCCTGAAAATTTCAGTAGTTTTCTAACAGTTTTTCAAATAACTCTGCGGCACTTGTTTCCTCAATTTTGTTTTATATGATATATATTTATTTATTTGTGCAACATGTTGAATTTAATCTAACGTAACATAAATTTTCTTACCAAAAATGTCGAGTAATTGACTCGTAATCCTTTCAATTTTAAAATAAAATACTCATGTATTTTGCACCTACACAGTTAAGCTATGGTGTTTCTTTCAGTAATAAGACATTTTTCGGACGTAAGCTGCAAAAATTTGAAAACTCTATTTTTATTTCAGGTTTTCTTCTTTAAATAAACGCCTCTTTCAAAAAATTGTCAAGTATTACTTCTGTAATGTACATTTGTTGCCATTTTCCCATACTACCATACAATCCTTCATTCCGGGGTATGTTTAAGCGATATCGGGTCTAAAATAAAAGTCCGATGCAATTGGTTTCTCAACCTGCATATCATTTTTGTCCTCACTTAAATGTTGTCCCAATTTTTCAAATAGCTGAATACCTTCGTTAAGCCATTCCTCTAATAATACATTTTTGTGTTATTGGACACGAAGGCCAACTTCGACTACACTTCAACACATCTTTCTTGTATGTTTGGGGACACTTATAAGGATAAAATTCTGATTCGGTTGAAACAAAGCTTTATATTGATAGTAGGTAGGCCAGATACATATATCCATCTCTTGAGACCTCTTCCTCATTCTTTCTTCTCTTCACGTTTCTGAGCTTTCAATCTTTTTTTTTACTGAGGGTATTGTTGTTTTTTCTTTTCGTGATATTTTTTCATTCTATCTGCGCTTGTGCTTGTTTTTGAGGATTTCATTGTAAGACTAAGTAGAACTAGACGAAATCAAAAGCTTAATCACTTTTTAAAGGACTTTGAACTTCATTTGAGAAACGGTAAATGTATGCCTTGACTTGAATAACTACGAAAAGGTAGGGATGAGAATTGTAGGAGGAATAGAACAACAGAAGAAGATATCAATACAAAAAAAATGTAGGATAACATATAAAGAATCAAATTCTGTTCAAATCATTTGATGCTAATTTGTTATAATTTTAGATGGCTTGCATGATACATTTTTGTTAAGTTTAACCTGTGACTGTTATTATATACTCAAATTTTCAAAAAAATGGGTTTTCAATTTAAAAAAAATAAATATTTTTTTTTTTGAAAAACCAATTTTTCTAAAACTAGTCAAATTTTGTATGTACATATGTTAATAATGACCTCAAAATGACGTTTCAATTTTTTTTTCTAAAATGTTTTTAAATTTGTTTACATAAAAAATTTATTTTAACTTTTTGGTGGGTAATTTTCAATTCTTCCATGTATTGGTTTCTATATGCAAGCGTGCCGGAGGCACATTTAACTAGAGCGTTCAATATTGGAACAACTGCTTCCTTACCAGAAAAGATTGATTGAAGTGATACGTCCGCTTCTCTTGGAATATTGGGCATGTTTTCCTCGTAAGTTGCAGAGGGTGCAAAGAGGTGGTTCTGCATGGGGTTTGAAGAGCAAGAGAAGCAGTTCGCCTCTTGTTTTGAATATTACGCTTATTTAATACGGGCTGTTGTCTTCGTGGTAGTAGTTCAGTTCTATTAAACTGCGGTTAATTTCTTTATACACTAAGCGACTAGATGAACTGGCAGCTTCAGAAGTCACATTCTAAACTCGTTTCTGCAGAATGTTACCCATTGCTGAGCTCAACAAAGATCTATTCTCCCATCTAAGAGACAACTACGCTTCTAGTTCTTCACTAAAATCTTTCCATTTCATAAAGAAGTCCGTTTTTCTTCTCAGAAAATACAGAAGCACTATTTTTGGTAGTCGGTTATATAGGAGTTGCACAACTTTCATGATATACCTAAAGTGCATTTTTAATGTAAAAAAAACGCAGCAACTGGAGACCCGTTTCAACATATAGATATTATTTGGAAGCCCTAAGAGGTGCTTTATAAAGTATATTTGCAGCATTTCAACTTCATCCTATTCTTCGTATCCCCATAATAGAATTCCGTAGCATATTATGGCTCTGGCAATTGCCTCGAAGATTCTATAATTACATTGTCTTTTAACATCTTTCCGGCTAATGATGTAATTCCAAGCGCAACTCAGAGCTTTCTTTGAATCCTTCAACTTAGCTTGCAGGTGCAAGTTGTTTGTTAATCTTGGAGTTAGTGTAATACTAAGATAGCGACCGTGTTTGACAACCGAGCCTATTAATCGTGAGTTGGGGCATGTTTGCAATTCTTGCTAACAGAACAATGTCGTCTGCATACATAAAACCACTCCGACATTGACACTCCGTCCCATACTGCCGTTTGATTATTTTTATTCATAGTTTGTATTAGACGAAGCGTCTTTGAGGATAATTCAATATTGCTAAGTTAAAGAAAAAGTGTTCTTCTATACATAGAGTCAATAGCAGCATATGTAAATTGATAAAGAAGTCATACAATTCTCGACGATTTCTAAGATAAGCTCTCCCAATATTTGTTAGCACACAGATGTTGTCTACCGTTCAATAACTTGTCCTAAAACCTTTCTGAAATTCACTCAACAGTCCGTTCGTTTCAACCCAGCTCGTAAGTCTATCCAGGAGTATGGTTGTGAGTAGTTTAAAGAGCGTATTAAGAAACGAAATCCATCTATAATTTCCTGGATCATTTGGATCTCCTTTTTCGATGATCGGAAATATAACGTTCCTTTGGAAACTTTCCGAAACATCACCTTTCCTGAAAAGTTGTTAGGATCAAAAGTTGGTACATAACAAAAAAAAATTAAATTAACAGTACCTGCATATCTTCATTATCTGTGTAGAATTGGTAGGTATCTACTATTATCGGTTTGAACAAATTATCAGGATTATTTGTGCGCTCCTGGCAGTAATTTAGCAACTAAAACACTTATCTCTTATGTCATCTTTTTTCGGTATATGCCAAAGTCCCTTAAATAAATACAGTTTTAATCCAATTAACTCTGAAAACAACCATCTATATATTTTCATATTGTTCCATGTACTTCTACTTAATCTAGATGTGAGTGACGCGACTTTAGAAGTGTAGATACTTCAAAATCAATTTGCTCGCAGGAGAAAAAAGACATATCAATCCTAGACAAGCTGAAGTACGAGTATTTTCAACGCCAACCATTTTACAGATAATTAATCAAACATAACATAGACAGATGTTTATAGCAACTTGGAAAATATAAAACAAATTATTACAACACAAAGAAGGAGTGAAGGCAAAAAATATCAGAAAAATAACAAAACAACAAAGACGTATGGAAGTTATCATTTTTTCTCGAGAAAAGCAAAATACAAAAAAAAAAACAATCTATAAAGAGGAAATTACTAAGAAAAAAAATTAATTTTCTATTAACAATACCTACAATACACCCTCACGACCCTCCTACCAAACCTCTGCTAATATTTTGCTTCTAGCCCTCTGCGTGTGCACATGCGACACTCCCATTGCCTTATGAATCCACTTCCGTATCCACTTTAGCACAGCAAGCAAAAAATCCTTAGCTCCATCAACTACTACTGTACAGTGTGCTGTATGTATACGACACGGCACCAGTCTACATAGGATCTGGAAGAGAAGCAAGGGCAGCACATCTCTTTAGCTGAAGCGCACACGGTAAAGAACTCATAAGAAACACATATCATTTGTACCGTGCTGCACCACACACATAAATGAATATGTATGTATATGAACAGAATTATGAAATGAAGGCAGTTTCACTACTGCTGCTGCTAGAATTTTTGAAAACGAAAAAGGAACGATTCTCCTAAAAAGAAGCAGGACATGTAGAATGGCTCTAAGGACGATAAAATATTCGTGCATAAATAATAAAATGCACTACTGGATCGTAAGAACTCGCTCTTGTAGCTAATAATTTTAATGTAACTAACAATCATTGACGCTAAAATATGAATATAGCAAAGAAAATTCAAAATCGTTAGAGCATTTTTTTGTATTACAGACAGACAGGCGGAATGGTGAGACCCACTTTTTTCGTCCTTACTATAATCGTAGTGTCAAGTTTGATTAAAATCTCGAGTTCGATTTGTTTAGAAATAAATAATTTGCCATTAGTACCTATCCTGGGGTGGCCGTGGCACGATAGTTGTGTGTTGTATAGTCAACCTCATGGTCACAGGTTCGATCCCTTCCGTAGTCTATGTCCTCTTATTTTTCAATTAAAAAACTAATTCTAAAAATAAATGTCATACAATGAGTTGCTGGTTTACTCATTACATGCTGTTTAGGCATAGAACTAACAACATGTAATGAGTAAAACTAGTATACCGATAAAATATGACGAAGTATAAAAACCTTAATGCGAATTATAAGAGACATAGATAAATAAGACACGGAAATTTCTCCGCATTAGTTCAGCCGCCATCCCTGGAGACAAAATCTGAGACAACAACCACCTACAGTCTCAGAACATCGCGCCACGCATCTTTCCTATCATTTTTTCTCTTCCTTAACTTCACGCCCGCACTGTGTTGAAACATTTATAGGGTAGTATAAACCCTTGAGCGCGTGTAGATTATAAAAAAAAAGATATATGCTCGTACAGTAGACTCTCGTTAATTCAAACCTGTGATAATTCGAACCTCTCTCTAATTCAAAGTTATTACCAGTTTTCTAGAAAATCTCTAAATATTCGGAAAAAAACTATACACTTTTATGCACTTGGTAATTCGAACAAGAATGTTTTCTCTATGAAACAAAACGACGCGTTAATTCGAACTAATAGGCGTTAAACACTCGACAATTCAAAGTTATCAGATTGCATAGAGGTATATTTTTAGACAAGCTCAAACTGATACCAGCCGTATTTTGTTTGCAACTCCATATGGGTCAATACAAAAACAACTTAACTCTATATGGAGTTAGCTAAATCCAGATAATTATATGGAACTATCTTAAAACCCGATAGAATCGGTAATGCCAAACTAGATATTATTGTGTTATTGATAATTTATATAAAGATGTGAAAAGTGACGTTCTGTGATGATGGTACTACCCACAAATAAGCCATACTAAGATTGGAAACTTTCGTTCGTTTCACCCCAAAAACCCATTTTTTTAGTTTGTTGTATTTGTACCTTTGACACTCTATCCCTGAATAGATGTGAAATCGAAAAACAAATTACTAGGGCTGTGTTATCCATGTGTCTATAGGAAGATGAACAGAGAAGATTCTTGTGTGCGTTTTTATCAATGTGTCTATTGGAAGAACGTAAAAGTTACTTGTTTGCGTGTTTCAGCTTGTAGGCAAATGCGATTGGCGTTAGAGGATTTGTCTATGGTACTAACATACAGTTTTTAAATTTTAAATGTCATTGAACGCACCAGTGCTTCCAATAATATTAAAATTAAATTTCTGAATCCCGATGTCGTTTTTTTAACAACTCTATATGGAGTTGCAAACAAAACACGGATATCATTGACGCACGCGCATTTGCTTTGGAATTAATAGTTTGACTCACAATTTTGACTGTTTGCTTAGTTGTTTAGTTTCAGCTACTCTTTCGTTGGTTTGTCAGATTAAAAGTTTTTGTTAGTTATGAGTCCTAAAAAGTATAAATGCTTGACGAATTCCGAATAGAAAGAGTTAATCGAAAAAATCGAGGGAGGTGGGATGACGTGATGCTGCAAAATAATTTAAGATTCTTCTGAGTATCCTCTGAACCAAAATGAAATACAAGGAGAAGATTTATTGTAGTATATCTGTTGGAGTAAGAAAAAGAAAGACTATAATAATTACTAAGTCGAACTTTCATATTTTTCCTCTCAAAAATTTCAAACCATTTAATATATCGAACTCTCGATAATATTCAGAAGTCCCTCGAGTTTCGAATTAACAAGAGTAGACTGTATCGCAATTTAAAAAAAAAAAACAAAAAAACTGAAAAAAAACAATGAAAAAACATTACCCGCGTTTTAATATGCTTAATGACCCATATAATTCACCCCGTGAAAATAAAACGATCTGGGTCATGAACATTTTTTTACTTTCCATGGTTGGCAGCCGTGATTATCTTTTGATATTTCATTTTTTTGTTTACATTAAATAAATTGTTTACTGCGGTGCTCGGAAGTTGTCCCTTCTTTTTTAATTTTAGTTAAATAAATATAACATAATAAACTATAATAAATAAATAAAGCGCACTTCTATCTGGATATTGTACAGCATCCCATCGATTTCGGAACAATACTATATCGTAAGCTCTACCCCGGTGAATATATGTTGTTAGATTAAATATAATCTGATTTCAGTTTAATGGTGAATAAAAGAAGTGAAAGAAGAATTGAAAGTTCTGCTTAAGGCCAGTCCAATGGAGGGTCTTATTCAAAAAATGCTAATACTTGTTGACAAATCACAGGTACTCAAGAATTCCCAACATCGAAAAAAGAGAATCAATCAAATTAGCGTTTTGAAAATTAAAATTGTGTTCAAAGATTTTTTTTTTGCATTTCTGTCAAAGCGGAGTTGTCAGTTGTGTATAAAAGAAATCAATTAAGGCTCTCTCATACTATAGTGAAACTTTCGGCTCCAAACACACTAACCCATTAGGAAATTCACTCCTCAATGAAAGCATGCCTTGATGAAATCCTATATGACAGCGGTCATATAGGAAAGATGATCATTGATTTCACTCATGAAACATAATGCAGTCGGTCACCAGTTTGCCATTTAAGTAACATGTTGTGCTTAGTTCAAGTAAAAAGATAGAGAATAGACAAGAACAAAAAGAAACTTTAATGAATACACAATCCTTTTTCCTATGCATGAATTCAATGCAACACCGGACGCGAAGATTTCCTCCATAAAGAGATTTTTGACCCGCTAAAAAAATAAATGATGCTAAAATGAAACCTTTTTTTTTTTGGGTTTTTCCCTCGATTGGTTCGCACCACTACCTACTGTTTTTGTCTCACCTTTAAATTGTCTAAAAAAAAATTATAACCCAAGGTCTCCACTTGAAATAAACGATTGCAAGAAATGTGTCATGTAGTTTTTATTTCATGTTGAAGCCCCATATGTCTGAAATTTGTTTTAGATATGAGGATCTGTATTGATTTCTTGTCGTTTCTGAAGAAATAAACGGAAAAATAAGATTTGACGTTTCATGACATCCCACATTAATCGTGCACAAATTTCTCACAAAACATTGAATCTTGTTCATAGTTCGCTTAGGTTCATGTGAAATTTTCATAATTCATTAAAAATAAAGATTATACTTATCCTAAAGTACATAAAACGCTTAGCGCTTCTTGGAGAAGAATGAAATTTCACGATTTATGTTTGCCCACATAGCAAATAAATATAAATTTTTAGTAGTATTGTCTGCAATAATGGTCGAAATAAATATTTTTAATGGAGTCGCGGCCTAAAGAACACACTTTCGTGTTTTTAATTCATTTTGTAGTTTTTTTTTGCAAACTTTTAAATTGCAAATTTATTCTGAATGTGTATTTTTGCGTCAAAGGGCCCCGAAGATTAACAATTGTGTGGATGCACGAACCAACAAGATGTATTTTTTTTTTTTTTTTTTTTTTTTTGGTTATTTGTCAAACGACGCACGGAAAAACGGAAAAAGTTAAACAATATCTAACGTCGTGACACGCGGCCGCGGCTCAATTCTCAACTCAGCCGAGTTTCTACGCAGTTTAACTTTGACAGAGCGGTTTTTGAAGTGCCGCGAGATCGACCGCGTGTCCATTCTGTTCAGCCAGATACGGGGTGTTTGAATGGTATTGCACCACGTAATAGTATCTTTCGAAAGGTGGTGGCGGGGGTAAATAAAATGACTGAGTTATCGCTTTTTTTTCGATGTGATTTTCCTTATTGCTTGAGTAAAGAATAAGGAGTGCTGAGAAATGATTCCGTTTTACTTACTTGAACAAAAGTAAGTTTTACTTTCCATTTCCATTGCTAAATATAGAATTTGATGGAGAGCGATTTGAAACGATTTTGTTTTCGATATGTTTTTTGATTGTATTCGTGTATATTAAACTACTAGTTGTCAAAGTAAATGCATTCAATTGTACTAGTATTAGTAAAAAGAGAGGTTGATCACCATAAAAATACGGATCAGCAAAATTGATTCAGAATAAAAAACAAATTTTTGTTTGCCCAATGGAAGGATTTAACTTGGCAAAATTGATAGCTTTTACCAATGGGAAACCACATAAATAAAAATTGCACTAGTGTAGAAGCAGACTTAATAAATTACAAGAAGTTGTTTGGTTATTTGGCAACACCGTGGTTGACAATTCAAAATTAGTACCAACTTGTACAAAGTTAAAAGCTAACCCTGGTGGTGAGATATGTAATTAAATTCTGGGTCAGGAATATTGAACTGGATGAATATCAAGATCTTGTAGTGTTGTTGTAATGCATGCAAAGCTCTGACCTATATGGGTCTTCGTGCATAGTAAAACGCGGCTATTGTTTGAATCCATCAAGCTTAAGGTATAAATGAAGAACATGCTTGCCGAACTTGCTCGTTTGGCTAACATTCATGCTGACTCTTAAAAGTGTTAAAATGTACGATTTGCCTCGATTTATTTTTCCCAACTTTATTTTTATAGTTTTCACTTTTTGAATCCCATATAAATTCTTCGCTTTGCTTGCGAACATGGCCATACATCGAAATTTTTCACCAACAGCGAGCGGTTCGGGAACTAGCCTATCACTATTCAAGATAGGTAATGTCAATAAACTACTAAATACGTTTAATTACGCTTTTAATAAAAAATAAATTGAAAAAATTTGATTTATATTATTGTTTAAACTTTCTATGAACATCTGCATAAAAAAATTGAAAAAAGAAAATCAAATGAACCGTTTTCCACAAAATCGAAAACCAAAAAAAAAATGGTTCTCCTAGAGGTACCAAAAAAACAATTTAAAAAAAATATTGTTTTTTTTTTCAAAACCCCAAAAAGAAATATTTGTAGAAAATTTTGGTATGCAATTTTGTTTAAGATTTGAAGGGAATCCTACATACATATTTTGATCGAAATCCGTCAAGCCATTTATGAGAAAGACGAAAATAAGAAAATGGTTGTATAGAATTATAACAACGTGTGGGCATATTACCGAAAAAAAAACAATATGTACCAACTTTGAAACAAATCCATCCAATAGAATACTACGAGTATCTACTCCGCCCGAAGTTAAAGTATACACTCTGAAACGGGTTACACATTATAAAATAAATAAAAAGCTGTGATTATAGTTGTTTCTTTACTAAAAATTAAAATTAAACAATATAAAAATTAACAAAAATTGCTTTCTTATTTTGTTTCTTTAATTTTTGTTTTATTATTTTTAGTTTAAAGCTAATATAATATTTATTACAACCGGTTAGACTTTAGAATCGAGGACAGATACACAGACGGAATTGCGGGACCAAATTTTTTGGTGTTCTCTTCTATCGAAGACGGTGGTCTAGCGATGGACTAACAATTGTCATTTAAGAACAAAATTTACCTGGACATAGCATAAAAAGAGGCAGAGTTGATACTTATTGGAGTAGATTTTGTTCGATTTTTTATTAATAGGAAATTTTAGTCCATTGTCTAACTCTTATTCCATGGTTTTGTAAGTCCATGGATAAAGGTGGACTATGCGTTTTTTTAATAGGGCTGTTAATGTCTAATGAAATAGCCAGTTGCATTCCTCTCCTCAACCGTAATACTCGCGCCTCTGGGAATGCTCATCATTGAGCTTACCCCGGAGCCAAAGTTCGGACGTCCTGTCAAGTACAGATATTCTATCTTTAGCCGTACAACACGAATGTGAAATCCCTTATGCTTACCATGCTCTATTTTTTCCTCTCAGTTTCATATTCAGAAATTCAAAACCATTGTGCACATTCTCCTGTTACATCCTTCCCTACTTTCCTATATTTAATGTGCTTGTTCATTTTACGGGTAGTCAAAACCCCTTTAGTGTGCGCATCATTATAAAAAAAAATTAATCACGAAACGAAATATATATATGATTTATACTGCTATAATTCTGTAGCAGACTGTAGGTGGCTAGCATTATTTAAAAAAATCAAATTTAGATTTCTTAAGAATATCTCTCACTGGTGGTTTCAGTTAAGGATTCCTCCCTTTGTTTGAAAAGAAGATCCCTGATATTCAGATGAAAGAGAAGACCCCACATATTCGTCATTGTTGTCTAAATAAACATTTAAATTTTATTTATTTATTTATTTCGTCTTAAAAATTGCAAACTCTATTTAGACTACAAACTAAGATAAATAACAAAAATACAATCATAATTTTAAGATATAAATAAAAATGCAATATGCTAGATGTGGTGTAACAAGGCTGGAATAATTAAGCTTTTGTCATGGGATTATGTTAAGCATAGCCAGTACTGTGGTAAGGAACATTAAGAAAATCACAATTTCGCGGACGAAAGTTTCGAGAAGGCGCATAAATAGAAAACATAGATAACAACACCGGACAGTCAATAATACAATTGAAGACATCATAAGCAAAAGGAATAGAATTTAATTTTCTTCTCTGCCCAAGAGGTTTAAGATCTATTAAAATACATCTTTTTTTTTAAATTTAACTATATACCTGTAAGACCTAAGGTCTTTTAAATGCAACTTAAATTGCACGGCACTAGTTTGGCACAGTGGATTTGAGAACCAGGTATTGACTGTCTCATTTTAACCCATGGGCGGCATCCAATTAAAATGGGAGGTATAGAAAAGAATGCGCCTAGCGTGGGTATCAAACCCACACGTCCTAGTTAGCAATCAAGCACTTTATCCACTGCGCCATTGCCACCCACAATCTCGTTTCGTAAGATGGAACATTTGAATAACCAAAAATCTTTCGTAAGGCAAACTTCGTGAACCTTTTTGAACTTTTTCTACACAATTGATTCTAGATGTAGGAAACTGACTCCATATAACACTGCAATATTCTTGATGTGGTCTAACAAGGCTGGAATAAAGAGCTTTTAGTGTATAGGGGTATTCAAAAATTTTTGAGTTACGAATGACAAACCCTAATATAGAGTTTGCTTTCAAGATAATGTGATCTGTGTGATTCGAAAAATTAATTTTAGAATGGAAGATTACTCCTAGATCATTTTGGCTCTCAAGTCTTTGTAAAATATCATTTCCGAGCTTATAATTGTAATACAGGGGATTGTGACCTCTAGAATATGTTACGACGGTACATTTTTTATTGTTAAAATACAGCGCATTAATATTACACCAATTAATTAAATTATTTAAATCAATTTGAACTTTATTTACATCGTCTATTGAATTTATGGAGCTGAACATTTTTAAATCATCAGCAAAAAGAAGGCATTTAGAAAAAGAAATATGTAATGGCAAGTCATTAATAAAAATAATAAAAAGGAGTGGTCCAATGTGACTACCCTGAGGGACACCTGAAAAATTTTGTATTTCTTTGGAGAGCGCATTCCCAATTTTCACTATTTGTTTTCTACCTTCTAGATAACTTTTCAACCACATGAGGAGTTTAGATTGAAAGCCGAAAATTTCGAGTTTTTTTAAGAGAACGCTATGTTGAACGCGGTCGAATGCATTTGAAAAATCGGTGTAAATGGTATCGACTTATGAAGGCATATCCATTTCAGTTAGACAATAATGTGAACAAATTGATAAATTAGTAGTTGTCGATCTGCCTTTTAAAAAACCATGGTGGTGTATTGAAATATTACTATTTATTACATTTTACAGTTTGTTTTTTACTACAGCTTCGAAAACTTTAGGAATTAACTGCAGTTTTGCAATGGGTCTGTAGTTTTCAACAGAACTTTTTGTACCTGATTTATGAAGGGGAGATATAATGGAGTATTTCCATACATCTAAAAACTCACCACTACATAAAGAAAGGTTAAAGATAAAACAAAGTGGAGGTGCAAAAATATAAGCGCATGTTTTTAAAAGAATTTGGTGGAATATTATCGGGTGAAATAGAGTAATTATTTACAAGAGATAATAACACTTATAAGACATCATCTACAGATAACTGCAAGTCCAAGGCCAACAAGAGGTTCGGTGCTGATCGTATTAACAATGTCTAGTTTGAGATCTGCAAAATTAGATTGAAAGAATGACGCAAAACTATTGCAAATTACTTTAATATCATCGGAAGGTATACCGAGTAGGTATATTATAAGTAATGGTAGATGGAATCCCAACTTAGTTACTCTTTGTGTTTAAATATTAATAAAAAACACGTTAAAAAATCTCCACTTTCAAATTAACTCAATGTGGCTAACGTGCAGCAAGAGATAAAGAAAGCAAAAAACCGATCTTTAAAGCTAAGAACAAAGATTAGCTGACATATTTTTTCTGCGGAGATGCAAAAACAACAACATTATTCCTAAATTTATCCAGATGTGGGGTCCAACCAATTTAGAAAATAACGAGATTATTGAAAAGGCTATTAGTGCAGGACAAAAGATGTGGCTTAATCTTGAAATCAAAGCAAAATATACCAAGTTGTCTACAATAGAAAGAGAAACATATTCGTTACATTTATATCTAAGCAACAAATTAAACCACGAAGGAGAAACTCAAATTAAAATAATAGAACAATCAAGTGAATGGAGGATACTGTTGAAATTAAATTTGGAAAGAAAAAACAAAGTTTAATAAATAAATTTAATATTTTAATAGGAAGAACAACAAACTTAAAACAAAAGAAATTTTTTAAAGAAGTAGAACCAGTGCAGGACTTTGTCGAAAATTTATCAAGTGTTCAATTTACAACAAGTGAACTTGAATCACTCAATCGAAGACTAGATTTCGCACTACAACCTCCAGAAAAACAAGCAGTAGAAAGTGCTTTAGTTAACATTGAAACAGCTCTTAAACACTTCAATGATTAAATAAAAAGGCAAGATTTAGATACGAGGTTGTAGAAAATATAAATAATATAAATTTAACGAGTTTATCTACAAAAATGAAAGATTTCAGAAAAGCTGCAAAAAATCTGAAAGAAATGAGCTTTGGTTATTTTTAGTAAAGCAGACAAAAGTAATAATATTGTAATACTTGATAAACAACAATATAGTGAAACTAACGAAGAATTTATTAAAAATGGTCCATACGAAGAAGTAATTTTTAATCCTTTACCAGGAATGATAAGAAGAACGAAAGCAGCCATAACAAATACAGCAAATATTTTCATTGACCAAAATTTATCAACAAAATTAAATGTTTCGAATCCAGTTTTACCAAGAATGCACTCCTTACTCAAGTTACATAAATCTGGAAAACAAATAAGACCAATAACATAGACAACAGGATCAGTAATTACAAAACTTGAATGTTGGTTATTAGAAAAGCTTAATAATCTACCAAATAAATTTGAAACAAGAAACAACTATTAAAAACAGCATTGAATTCGCAAAAAAAGTAAAAGATTTATAAATAACCAATAACGAAATTGAAGTTTCATTTGATGTTATCTCGTTATATCCAAATGTTCCAATTAATAAAACTTTAAATTTTCTCAGAGAAAAATCCTCTAAAACGAGAAGAAATTGATGAACTGATCCGTCTTACTAAATTATGCATGGATGAAAATTGGTTTCAGTTTAATCAAAAATTCTATCGACAAAAATTTGGTTGCAGTCTGTTTTTAACAAACTTATTCATGTCAAATTTAGAGACTAAAATGAAAAATGAAAGAAATTTTCCAAGAATTTGTTTCAGATATAAAGATGATGTATGGGACATAGTCAAAAAGCATAAACTTTGATGTTTAAAAAACATGTTAAATAATTCAAAATATCCATCAATCAAGTTTACTTATGAAGAAGAAATAAACGGAAACTTCAACAATTTAGATTTAACTATAATTAGAGAAGGTGAAAACATCGAATTCAGTAGTTATCGAAAGCCTACAAATACTCTTAGATACATAACATCTAATTCATTTCATTCATTTGAACAAAAAACATCAGCTTTTCATTCCATGATTTTTAGAGCCTTAAATATTACAATGACAAAAGAAAGAGAATACAGTGAAATTCAAAAAATCAAAGAAATAGCAAAAATAAATGGGTATACAGAACATCTAATTGATGATCTACTAATTGTTCATAAAAGTAAACAAAACCTAAGGAAATATACAATTTTAGATTTAATCAGAAATGAACAAGATTCAAAAAAAAGAAATGGTCAAAATTTTATTTCCATCCAGAAATTACATCTAAGCTAAAACCAATATTTAATAGACAAAATATCAGAATTAGCCAAAGCAGTGAAATAAAAATTAAGAATCTGATTAGTGGATCAAAGGACACAATTGAAACATTACAGCAATCAGGGACTTACTCAATTGGATGTAACAATTGTAATAAAGAATATATAGGGCAGACAAGAAGACCAATTCTCAAAAGATTTAAAGAACATTTTGCGCATCTAAAATACAATGAACCAGAAAAATCAAGTGTATCACAACACATGCTAGATAATAACCATAATTTTAGTTTACAAGATTTGAAATTAATACGTAATGTAAATAATCCTTATGAGCTTGATGCTTTCGAATCTCTTTATATATTTAAAAATAAAAATAATTTAATGAATACTGACGATGGACCAATAAGAAATCCAATTTTCAAAAAAGTTTATATTAGACATTAATTTCACTGTAAATTTGTTTGTGTAATTTTTTGTTTGTATGGAATTTGTTGTTTGTTTTGAATTTTAATATTAATATCAAAATGTCATTATTATTTAAATAGAGCTTCCTGATGATGGAATCATAGCTTCCGAAATGTACATTTAAGCAAAAATAAATAATTTGTGTTTTAAGTTGTTAAAAATAAAATCTTTAATTTATAATAAAAAACACGTTAAAAAATCTCCACTATCAAATTAATTTAAATATGACCAAAAAGTTTTAGGATTACTCCTAATATTAAATTCTAGAGAGCAGATATATTGTTTGTATGTATTTTTTTTCAAAAACTCGTACTCTTTTCTAATTTGTTTGATTTGTTCGTTTAACTGTTTTGAAGTTTTATTGATTTTATTAAGTTTATTCATAATATTTTTAGTCTGGATAAACTTTTATTAAACCAAACAGGCATTTTAGAATAATTAAATAATGTTTTAGTAGGAACATAAGAAGAAACTGTTGAATCTAAAATGTCCCGAAACAAAGTAAAAGCTTGCGTTGTATTTTACAATTTAAGATTTGTTGCCAATCAATTTTGTTAAAGTAAGTTTTCATAGAAGCATATTCAGTTTTTTTTTAAATCAGACATTTGTGAAATATTATTCAATTTAGATTCATTCAAAATGGAAAAATTAAAATTAATTTCAACTGAATTGTGATGAAGACTATTTTCTAACATTTTATAAAAAGCTTCATTACATTGAGCTTTGAGGTAATTAGCAATAAAAATTAGATCTAAAATACGACCAATAAAATTTGAAATATTATTAATTTGATACATATTCAAGGCAGATAAATTGTCAATAACATTATATTCATAATCTTTGACTACATTGTCAGGAAACATTTGTTTTTCATCATTTGAGAATATCCAATTCATATTAGGTAAGTTAAAATCACCGACAACTACAAAATAACAATTTTCATCTTTATTATTTGCATTATCTAAAATATTCTTAATGTGGGACTCATATAATACATTTTGAGATGAGGGTGAAATATATGATACAAAAATGTATCAATGAATCATTTTAGAAGATTGAATAAATAAATCTACAAAAACACAAATCTGTTCAATTTCAAAAGAATCGTTACCTAATCTAATCTCCTTACTTGTAAAAGTTGATCTAATAGCCAACAGGACTCCGCCTCCTCTGGTTTGACCAGTTTGATCAAAATGACGATCCTTGCGAAAGACGTTGTAATATGTTGTAAAATATTCGCTATTCAAAAAGTATCCATTTAACTAAGTTTCAGTAAATGCGATAATGTCGTACGACAGTCCACAGCAGCAGTAAAAAAATCATGAGATTTGGTTCTCATGCCGCAGGCATTATGATAAAACATTGCAAAACATTTATCTAATAATGAAATAAGAAGACCATTTACTATGTTTCCGTTGGGCTTTGTTTTTGTCCAAATTCGTTTTTTGTTTGATTCAGAAACTGCTTAACTTGAACACCAATCGGCCACAACGATGGTTGAAGAACAGCATCAAAAGATCCAGAAGGTACTCCAACTTTAAAATTTATAAAACGAAGCTGAGAAACATCAGCATCTTTTTTTACCAATTTTGAACAAACGAGATTTGCTGCTGACAGTTTAAGCTTTTGTGCAACAAATTTTATGATATCATTTTCATTTACTGTGTTTTTAAGTCTAAGCGCAGCTTAGGTACAGATGGAAGAATATCGGCGGCATGGGCAGCACTGCCTATTATACGTATATGACTTTATTTCATTAGTTTCATAGTACCAACAATATTGTTGCTAACTACAGCTTCAGTGTTCATTATAATATTTGCTACATCATAGTTTTGATTGTCAGCACCCACAATTTCTTCACGATCAGCAACAACATCTTTTTCATTGTCAAAAGCACCATAAACGTCAACATTGTCAACAACATCATTGTCATCATCACCATCATCAGCAAAATCATAGCTTTCAACAATCTTAGCAGCAGCAAGTACCTTGTTATTAGTGTTGGTAACGTTCTTGCTATTATCAACATCGACAACTTTCACAACAACATTGTCGTGGTTAGCTTTAGAATCATCTGTTGGAGCGAGGGGAGTGGGAGTGGGAGATGAGAATTAAGATTTACTGGAATTTGCTGCAGTAGAAGTTGATAAGAATTTTGCTGATGTGGGAGTGAGAGTGGAACGTATAGAAACGTTATTATTTAATGAAATTCGAGATGTTGATGTCTCCCCGAGTCCGAGAGCAACCTTTTTTTTGTCGTAGTGATAGGCTGTTTATTTTTTACAGTTAAATTTGTTGTTCTCTGAGCTCTAGTAGAGTCACGGATATAACGACTTATATCCTGAGAGGAAGAATTTATAGAAGGAGCATCCAACAATAGCGAAGAGTGATCTCTCAATTTATCATGCACATTTTCAATGGAATGGGAATGCACTTTTCACATTTAAAGAAAAAATGTATATTAGATTTTAATGGGTGATTTTTTTGCTACTTGGTTTTTGACGTTTATATTTTTGACAGATGACACATGACAAATTCCACGAACATTTGACATTTCGATTCAGTATTGTCTGCCATTTCATCATGAATAGACTTAAGCCTGAACAACGTTTGCAAATTATTGAAATTTATTATCAAAATTCGTGCTCTGTGAAAAATGTGTTTCGCAAGCTTTTATCGCAAAATTGTCTTCAGCGACGAGGTTCATTTTTGGCTAAATGGATACGTGAATAAGCAGAATTGCCGTATTTGGAGTGAAGAGCAGCCAGAGGCAATTCAGCAGCTACCAATGCATCCCGAAAAATGCACTGTTTGGTGCGGTTTATGGGCAGGCGGCATCATTGGGCCGTACTTCTTCAAGGACGATGAAGGCCGCAGGGTTACGGTCAATGGCGAAAGGTACCGTTCGATGATAACAGATTTTTTTTACCGAAAATGCAAGAATTGAACTCGGTCGACATGTGGTTCCAACAGGACGGTGCCACATGCCACACTGCACGCGAAACCATGCATCAATTGAGAGGCGAATTTGGTGAGCAGTTGATCTCACGTTTTGGCGCAGTCAATTGGCCACCAAGATCATGTGATTTGACCCCGTTAGACTATTTTTTGTAGGGCTATGTTAAGTCTTTTGTCTACGGCGACAAGCCAAACACGATTGCTGCCTTGGAAGCCAACATCGAACGCGTCATTGGTGAGATTCCGGCCGAAATGTGTGAAAAAGTTTGCCAAAATTGGACCTTCAGAATGGACCACCTGAAGCGTAGCCGCGGGCAACATTTAAGTGAAATTATTTTTAAAAAGTAAATGGCAGAAATTGATTTATCGATCCAAATAAAAATTTCATTCACTTTTTACAAGTTTCTGTGTTTTTTTGAATTTTCAAAATCCAAGCTCTTAAAAAATCACCGTTTATAATGGTAATTTCTTTTTTATGGATAAAGTTGATACACTTTGCATGTGAGTTTCTGCCACAAACACCACATGTTAGAAAAGAAGTATCAGAAATTACTTTTAAGCATTTATCACAATTATAGAATTCATCTTAAAATAATTAATAGAAGAGACAACCTGCTTGTACAAAATCAATTATTGAAAATTTTTGTTTTCATTTTCTCACAAAACACAAACTAAATTTATTTCAGAGTGACATTTATGAAATTTGTTTGAGAGTTCAGAAATGCATGTATGATTCTAAGCGTGTGCTGACATTTAAGGAACCTGAGGGGATTTTCTTATGTCATACAAAAGTTTTTTATACACATCCAATTTTACGGTAAAAGTTGTAAAAAAAAGTTCATTATATCTGTGTTTTTCTTATAAGCGTGTGTTTCTTATAAGAGTGTTTTATATAAGCGTCATTTATTGTATAACGTTCATAAATAAAATAGTTTCTAAAATTGACCAAATCTAACATTTGTTCTGGAAGTTCTTCTGTTTTAATCTCAAATTGATTAATTCAAAATAGTAAAAATAAAATACCATATCTACTCCCACACAAAAACGGTGTATTCTGAAAAAGCTTCACATCCACATCATACTTTAACAACATATTATAATCGACAGACAACGTCACAACTCCTCTTTCCTGACTAAACTTTAATGTGTTCAAATCACATTTACGACCTTACTGCAAATGTACCTATATACTTACTAAAATACCTACATAGGAAAAGGTTATATAATAAATAGAGGCAGAGAAACAAAATCCCGGATGTTATATCTTTTAGATACATATATCTTTCTTGAGCTTCATTAACTATTTTTGCCTTTTAGCGTCAATAGTCTTGAATTATTCGGGAAACGCGATGGGTCTGGAATCCTCATTACAAGATTGCATACATACATACAGATACATGTACAGATAAATAAGTACATAAAAACACAAACACCCAAGCATTATTTCTTAGAAAAGCATCTTTCCTGTTCGATATTCACTGCCGATAGTCATTAGGGTGGGATTTCCTGTTTCCCTCTATGTTCCTTGGACCACACCACCATGTCAACATGACTTTGCCGTGAATACCGAATTGCAGATCTCATAGTCGTTATTGTCACTCTTTTTCTTCCTCCTCTCCTTTACGTTTCAAGGGGTCTTATCTTTTCTAAATGGCATTGATTTAATGGATTCTAATTGGAATTCATTGAAGCTTGAATTCGTGAGGCACATCATCATCATCATCATACCTACATATAAAATAGCACAGAACAGATGTAAGTATGTGCGTCCATCATGTAGCAATTGTCAGCACAAGGTGCTGACTTGAGTTCAATAGCGTTCTCTTAGGCCGTGTGTCAATTGCGTTAAAATTTTGGTTAAATTTGATCCGTTTTTATGGGGGTGAATAAAATTGAAGGGTTTTGCTGTGTCAATTGCATTAAATGGGATTGTTTTAAGCATACATTTCCCATATCCAGTCGTTGCGTTAACAAGAAGAAAAAAAAAGCCAACATCTAAGATAAGGTATTCTTATTTCATGTTTTTCGAGCTAACTCGGAACGGGCGCCGATCGGTCGGAACTCTAATTAAATTGTTTATAGTCGATTCATGACGAGGAATGCAAGAAAACAGGACAAAAGAATAGCACCAAAGCAAAATATGAAAATTTTAAATTCATTTTTCGCATAACTTTTTTCACTTTTTTTGAAAATGGGAAAAATGAAACTTCTTTTGGCTCTAACGATTTTGATAAAGAAAATAATAGTGGACTATTTTAAGTAGTGTTATACATTTTGGTTGAATTTTTTTTATAAAATCTTAGCTGCCAGATAACCGTTAAACCGTTATTTTTATTTTCGACTTTCTCATTAATGGCTCAACGGGCTTCCATCAAAATGTTTGTACTGGAGGCCATTCAAATTCAAAATAATACTGTGTACTACAATTTTCGAAAAATAATTTTTTGAAAAAAAAATCGTTCTTGTTTTTTGAAAATTCAATATTTTGAAAACGGATGGACTGGATCGTTTTTTTTTTTTGTTAAAATTATGTTTTTAAATGTAATACTTAATTTTAATACTTAAAATTGCCATAGCAAATTTTCTTAGAAGAAAATTAAGGAAATTTTTTGCATAAACTTTAAAAATATACAGCACTATTAATAAAAAAATGCTTAGTCGGCCGCTAGTCCATAGTTTTACTAAACCATAGATTTAAAGTTAGTATATGGACTAAAATTTTCAGTTAATGCTGTAGCGAAGGACTAAGTTTGTAACTTTGTTAACATAGAACAAAGTTACATCACACATGGTACAAAAAAAAAACTCTTAACGAAAAAAGATTAACATTGAGGGCAAGGGTAGAGTAGAGATAATGTTTATAACTGGGTACTGGGGAGAGTTGGCAGTTTGTTTTTGTCATGACAGAAGATGGTATAAAACAATTTTATTGCTGTTTCCGAGTTAATAAAGTGACATATTTTCATTAATGCGATTTATTAGTGTTTTTACTCGAAATTAATTTAATTGCGTGGTTTCTGATTTTGCAAAAAAAAAATATATTTATGTCCGTGTTAGGTACTTTGAATGAGATAGAAGGGTCATGATGCCTGCCAACGCATATTATAAATCATGGGCATGAGCTTTGCTGGCGAAACAGAAAAGCTAAAGAGTGCTGTTATAGCCTTGCGATATGATGGGGTGTTAATTAATAAAAGGAACAATTACATAGAAACAGAATGCTAAACAAATCTTTGTTAAGAGCTATATATATTTGAGAAGGAATTTTATGCGGATTCGGATTTTTATATAACATTTTTCGCTTATAAAGAGCATTAACGACACTCCCAGGTGGCCATGACTAATCCTTAAGCTTGTTTATTAAAAAAAAAAATTCTGGATTCACCTTACATACATTAACGATAATTATTTTTTTTCGTGTTTTATCAGTGGCTGGTAATTTTGAAGCTCTATAAGAAATCCTTTATTATTTATTTAAATATTGGAAATAAGCAAATAAAATAATTATTTCTAAATTTAAATTAATTAATTTTTCTTTTTGAAATACAAAATAACTGCATTTTTTTTTTAACTTATTTAATGAAAATTATCTGCCCTTTTCACATTTGACCTACAAATCGTTTAGCGATCCATCTGATACTAAGATACTTCGCTACTTGTATTTTTCACCAAAAACTGCCATATTTTTGCCTTTGTGTACATATTTGCATCTGTACTTTATTGACTTAACGGAGTTACAATATTTTATATTGATGAGCTTCTTTGGATGATCCTTGAATAATATTTTTGTATCCAATTGTTCCATATCAACATCTTTCCCTTTCCGCTTCGCAATTATACATCACCCACTGTCCACCAATGATTGTCTACGATATAGTGGGTATATGTCATTGCCTGTTGGTGTCCAATTGATAGTGTAGGACATCAGGTCTCTCGGATATCGCTTAGAATAATTGCCATCAATCATACATGGTGAGTCAATGTTTATAATTCCGCAAGGTTCATGGATTATAGTTTTGATCACAACTGCATGCATTCATGAAATTTCAGGTTAACAGCCTCAGCCGGGATTTCTGCTGAGATGATGGAATCTATTTCAACCGGTCTGATTTTGTCAACGAACCAAATTAAAATGTGCGCACAGTTACCGGCTAACTTTGGAACTAATCACATCGTTCTCCATCTGTCTTGGGCCTTCTATTTTTTTTTTTTTGTCGTACCTCATATATGGGCCTTACCTGTTCACACGAACTATATTTCGTTACCACCTGAAAAGCCTTAAATTACTTCCACAATGGTGACCATTTCACAATCTTTTTATCCTTAATGCAGTTGAAAGATGCTTTGATTATTGTTTTGATTTATCGAATTTTTTAACTTTTAAGCTTACCTTCAATATTTTTTTGATAATTTCAATTAAATAACAATATTCTTATTTTTCCTTGCAGATTTCAAAATTCCAACATTTACTTCGTGTTGTCAACGACAAATCGACTTAATTGGCTTTCCTTGTTGCCCAGCATTTCATGGCACGACAATATATTACAGATAAAAAGAGTGTCATCTATTTATATAACTATCCACACATCCTTGGACACAAACACAAGCACAAGCACACAAGGCTCTGATTGGCTTGGTTGTATAATTATATTCAATTATCTTTGAATTTGTGAGCTCACAAGAAAAAAATATATCAGTCGTCTTCTTGAGAGGCGCCAGCACTTGTCGTACTTCGTTAACGCGAAGTCAAAAGAAAAACACAAAAAACCAATGATCCCAATGCAACGCCATCAACGTTATCATCTAAAAGATTGATTTCACTATCCTATTCAGGAAACTGGTCCGGTTGTTCAATCACAGACAAACATACATACGTTGTGGTCATCGTGGACATATACCACAAGTATGCAAGAACAGCAGTTAACTATCATTACAAAAAAAACAACTAAACCTAAAACTTAAAGATAGAAAAACGATCTAAAACCAAAACAAACCAGAAAAAAAAACAAACACAAGATGAAAGAAAAAAATACACCAAAAGGAGGAGCAGATTTCAAAGAAATTGGAACTTCAATCAAATTGCGGCCAGTTATATATTTTCTTCTACATCTGACGCTATTCTTTCATCACTATGTCGATGCTTCGACGTTATCTGCCATAAATGGTGAGCAATTTCCTTTTTCTCTAATTTTTTTAAATATATTTTGGTTGTTTGTTGATTCGGTTTTTTTCTTATGTTTTTTTTTTATTTGAATGCTTTCGACGATACTTTAAAGCGATTGTGCGTGAGGAGAAATTGCCATTGACACGACACGCACGATGGCCAAGAGTGTTTTTATTATTTATAGTCTCCTCAAAATATCAACAATAAAGCACAAATGTCTGAATATGCATGACATATCTACTCTGCGCCAGAATTAAATCATATTACAAAAAAAAAAATATTTCTATAGACATGCCGTAAGAACCTTCTTTTTTGCATACATACATATACATATGTATATGGATTTGTAAAAAAAATCTATCTCGATATTTTGAACAAACTCGACATCATGATATTGCCCCGCAATTCCGTCTGTCTGCCTATCAGCATGTCCTCGAATCTACAGCGTAAACGATTGGATGGATTTGCTTCAAACTGGTAATTTTGTATTTTCGGTACTATGCCAACAAGATTTTTTCATTTTTTACTTGCGATCTAGGTACTATAGGACAAGTAGGAACTTTTTGTCACTTGGACTTTCTCACAAGACGGATTTCGATCAAAATTTTTATATAGGAGGTCCTTCAAAATATAAATAATAAAATAATACTGCATACCAACATTTTTGACAAACATTTTTGGATTTTTGAAAAAAAAAATATTTTTCGTTTGAAAATTCAATATTTCAAAAACGGGTTAATGATTTTTTTTTTGGAAATTTTGTTTTTAAGAATATATTATATATTATAATAAAAATATTGAATATTTATTATCTCTATATAATTTAATTAATATATAATAATATTTAATTAATATATAATAAATAATAAATATTTAAAATTGTTATACCAAGTTTTTTTTTTCAAAAAAAAATCAAAAACGCCAATTCATATGTATTCAACAAATACATATAATTATAATTTTTGGAAAAAAATTAATGAACAGTTTTCAAAATATAAATTTTTATTTTTTTTTAATTGTTTTATAAATACAAAAAAATCTTAATTTAAAATGTACGCAGTATAAATTGGGCAACCTAAATTTATATATGTGTGAAATTTCGAAAGAATCGGTTAAGCCATTTATGAGATAGGCGAAAGCAAAAAAAAAAATGGTCCTATGGAAAGTACTGTTTTTAGACATTTTTATTTTTTTTAACCATTATGATCGGTCGTACCTAAAAAGCTGCACTGAACATCAGTTTAATCAAAATCGTTAGAGCAGTTTCTGACAGACTGACAGACCGACAGACTGACAGACTGACAGACTGACAGACTGACAGACTGACAGACTGACAGACTGACAGACTGACAGACTGACAGACTGACAGACTGACAGACTGACAGACTGACAGACTGACAGACTGACAGCCTGACAGACTGACAGACTGACAGACTGACAGACTGAAAGACTGACAGACTGACAGACTGACAGCCTGACAGACTGACAGACTGACAGACTTACAGACTGACAGACCGAAAGACTGACAGACTGACAGACTGACAGACTGACAGACTGACAGACTGACAGACCGACAGACATACAGACGGACAGAAATTTTAGACCATATTTTTCGTCTTGCTATCATCGTAATATCATGTTTGATAGTTATCTCAAAACTTTTTTTTCGAAGAATGCATAACTTGCCTTATAGTACCTTTAATCGCAATTAAAAAATATATTTTTCTCACAAATGGCTTCAAGATTTTTTTTTTTAAATGTTTGTGTCTATATTGGTGCAGTCCACTTTTAAGTAAAAAATATTTTATTTTTCGCACTTATTAACGTTACTTCCCATAGAACCACTTTTCACTTTTTTGACTCTTTCGCTATTGGATAAACCCATTAAAATATTTTTTTTAATTCAAATGCTTGTGTTAATAAAACTTCATACTCAAATTTTCAAAATTTGTTTTTTCGATTTTTAAAAAATAAATATTTTTTTTTTAAACCAGTCACTTAATTTTTTTTTTAATTAAAATTTTATATGTACATTAATAATTACTTCAAAATGGCGTTTCAATTTTTTTTCTGAAAATGTTTTTAAAATTGTACATATACAAAGTTATTTTTTTTTAAGCCGCTTTTACGATTTTTGATTTTCTTTAATATATGTATTCATATTTGTCCAGCAATTCAAATGGCATCTTTTTTTTTGCTCAAACTTTAACAACTAATTAATCTAAAAAGATTTTATTATGTGCATCATCCATTTATTTCTACCTAATTATATGTCATTTGAACGCATTTTTGCGTACCATTATTACCTATCTACTAACAGCGTCAGTGTTGAGCTAAATTTAAGTTGTTAGCTACAAGAGCAAATACGTGCGATTCAGTCTCGCATTTTATTTCCTTAACGATGAAATTCCTGTTAGGACACGTCTGCCCCAATTTATGATAAGTGCCTATTTATCAGAGTGTAAGATTTTTTTTTGCCTAACCTGTTATGACCTTCCAATCCAGCAGCGAACGCAGTTGTTATCCAATAAAAGATAACTGAAACTCAAATTCTTTTTGCTGGTGGAGGTGGTGGTGACGAAATAACACCAATAATGGCCAGATTTCTGAACCAATTTCAGCTCCCTCTTGGGAGACATTAGTCAAAATATTTATTTTGCTACATACTTATGTATGTGTGTATATGTACATATATATCAACTGCAAAAAGAGAAACACGTACGAAATGTGTTTTTTCATCATTCGTTTCCTTTTTCATGTCATTTGGGTGGCGTATTAGGGGAATCATTTGTGTTCCAATTCCAGTTAAGAAGTAACAATTATATTATTTATTTACGTTTTTTTGTAGATACTTATTTTATTTTCGTCAAGCAGACTATATACAATGAATACATATTCTTATAGATACTTATACTTTACAATTAGGTTAATACTTACTTAGGAAAAATACTCATCGTAATGAAGGTATGTGTTATGCGTGGGTAGGGTATGGATGTGTTAAACGAAAATTCTTAACCAAATACGGAAATTATAAGGTCCTGCACCAGGAAATTTCAAAAACGGGAAGTGGAAAACTCCTTTTTGATTTTAAGGTGCCAGAGCAGAATTTTGCAAATGAACAAATCCGGTTGCAAAAAGCAGTTTATGCAACATTATTATAAAGAAAATTAAGAAAACTATGTCAATCTTCGCTGGATGGCAATGGCGTAGCTAAGCGTCCGCAGGGCCTGCGGCGCGGGAGGGCCCCGAATTCGGGGGGCCCCAGGGTGATCAGGTTTTTGATGACTCGAGTCTTCCCGGACAGGAGAAAAATCTTCAAATAGCGCCAACATCAAGTTTGAAAACTGTGAAAAATCGCCTTATCCAAATAAAAAAAAAAAACGAAAATACAACAAAATTAAAACATTTTCCATTTATTTAATGCTCGCGGGAGGGCGGGAGTCGCGAACACATTATCGAGAAAGCTTCTTTTCTCATTTTTCCTTGCCTATGATACGTACTTTACCTAATATTATACGTACTCGTACTAACGACTCGAACAGACCTACGTCAAATCGTTATTGTAGGCTATTCTAATAGGCTGATTTTTAACGCGTCAATTATTCATCATTTTTATATTAAACTTCTTGACGTATCTGAATATCATGAATTTATTTCAGAAGCTTCTTTAAGTGAGAATACTTAGATTATGGACACCGATATCGACACGCTTGTTAGTACGAGTATGAACGAAAATTCTCAAGTTGATATTCTACCTGGAGATAAGAATTCAGGAACAGATCAATATTCAGCCAACTCCACCCCTTCAACATCAAACACAGCTGAAAAATCACTTGCTGAATGTACAGACGATTTTACATGTTCATCTCGGTTATTACGGGCTTACCGGCCGTTTTCCTTCAGATCGAGGGTATTATAAAAATATTCCAACGTATCGGCTTCTTATTATAACATTGTGTTAGATTAAAAAAAAAAACAAAAAGTTAATTAAAACCATGAGTGCAACAATTCCATTACCCAACGCTGTGAAAGTAATTTGGTGGAAAACTGGAAAATATTTGGAAGCCAGTGGGAGAATTTGCGATTGCGGCAGAATTAGGGAATAAAACTGAAGCAGTTCGAATTGCAAGTTTGAAGGATTGCGTAGGAGAAGATTGCTACCGCGTATTCATGCAGCGTAAAATCAGCGAAGCAAACGGTAAAATGTATTTTAGATTCAGTAGAAAACTACTTTAAACCAAAGCGAACAAGCGGTTTGGACGATATGTCTTTAACATTACGATACAAGAAGAACGTGAGAACGTAGAAGCGTATATATGTAGGCTACGTGATCTAATCAAGAGCTGCGAGTATCCATCGGAGTACGAAGATGAATACATTTGTGATCGCATAATTCCAGTAATTAACGACAATAATAATAAAGAAAGCTTCTAATGGAAAAAGATTTGAGTCTCGATAAAGTCATCGACGTTTGCAGAGCCATCGAACAAACTACGGTTAGAATGCGCGCATTAACTGGTAGTGGTAGTGTCAATGAAAGAGACGACACAATAAGTGAAACAAACAAAGTTACACATCAAGCGAATAAGCAGAACAGTATCAACAGTAAAAATAAACATGAAAACATAAACGAAACATATAAACAATATCAATGCAAGTACTGTGGTTACACACATGGAAAAAAAATTGCCCAACATATGGTAAGAAATGTTTGAAGTGCAAAACGTTAGGCCATTTCTCTAAAATGTGTAAGAGCGGGCAAAAAATTAACCAATTATGCGAAGAAGAAGACGACAGTGGCACCGAGAGCGAGAGGGATGATGTTATGACAATCGAAAATATTTTAATATTCGCTTCACGCGATGAAATTCTAAAAAAAAAATAGAATTCAAATCGAAAACAGGGACTCAGATTACGGAATGTAAAGACCTCAAGAAATCGCAGTTATCACCAATTTATGGTGATGAAATAACTAGACCTCTTGGAAGAACAAGACTAAAATGCACTTATCGTAATGCTAAGGAAATTCTAACATTCCAGATTGTTAGGAATACAAAGAAGCTGACAATAGGAGCAATATCTTCCCAAGACCTTCGTATTATACAGATAAATAGAATATGTTTTTATAAGGATAATACAAAATATATTGTCAGAAAATACAGCAACGTATTCCATGGTGATGGTACTCTTCAAAATCATCTCAAACTAGAAGTGAGACCTACAGCGATTCCCATGCCACAACAACCTCGTTGAATCCCACTCGCCTTGAGAGAGGAACTCAAATGAAAATTAACAGAGCTGGAGCATAAAGGAGTAATAAGCAAAGTGAACCACCACACTCCATGGATCAGCAACCTAATAATAGTGAAGAGAAATAAGAAATTAAGCCTCTGCTTAGACCCATTGCATACGACAATCTGCCAAATTTTGCCATGACAAAAGAAGCCGTAGAGTACGAAAGCTGGAATATGGTCAAGACGTGATGGTAGATTTGCATCCCTTATAAGCTGATAGAAAATGGTCATAAGGTAAGGTAATTGACACTCCGTGTGATAGGTCGGCTATCGTCGAGGTCAACAACAAACGATACTTGCGAGATCGAAGATCGATTTTGTCAAAATATGCAAGCATTCCAGTTCAACCTTTGCCTACCAACTCTAATGCAACTAAAACATCATCCGAGAATCAGCAATTCTCATCAGCATCTATGACAGCCACAGCAACACCGATTACAAAAACAACAGAAATATCTTTCGAATCTGGTCAGTCATCAGACGGTTACCTCAATCCACAATTTAATATAAGAAGTAGTGAACAACCCACTGATATTGTTTAACCAACAGTAGATCTTCGCAGATCGACGCGAAAAAAGAACCCACCTAAACGATATTTATACACAAACTAAGTTCAACGTTCAGTATCGTATGAAGTTCTTAACTAACCTAAAGGAGGCTTTACATGCATCTTCATCTTCATCTGCATTGACATCTGCAAAAAAAGAGGAAACAAAATAAAAAATTCATACTTGTGCGATAGAGAGCGAAAACCAAAACGGATACCATCTTCATGTATGAAGATTATAGGAAGTACGAACCTGAAGATTGCAGATTATAGCGAAGATAAACATGTTCATCTTCATTATAGCATTTTCATCTGCACCATAATTTGTTCCGTTCAGATAACGAATTTTCAAGTTTTTTTTTTACCATTTCACCTCAGCTTGCTTAAAAACAACGAAAATAGCGAACATTTTCTTCTCAAAACTACATACCTGAACGCTAAGAACATGTGATTGTGAGATGTGTCAAGAAAGTTATAGCAGAGTTCGAGTAAGTTATTAGTTTGTACCCTGTCTTACTTTTATGTTTGTTTTATATGATTGGCTCGCTCTACTTTTCTTCAAGTCTGCAGATGCAGATCCATGTAAAGCCGCCTTAAATCACCAATTAAATTATATTTGAATTTTGTATGCTTTGGCTGTACTTCCATATATAAAAAAAATATTATTTCTTATAAACATATCTTGAATTAGTAGTTATGACTTCAAACTTGTGTCGGAAGGCATTGGCAACATTAATTAACATTCTCACATACAACCAAGTTCCTGTGTAAATAGATATATAAGTCACGCCATACAAAATATGTACCTTATATTACAGTTATGCTATGCCAATAAATACATTTCTGCTGACCGCCAAGGGTGATTCTTGTGAGTCAGCTAACTATATATATATTAAACAAAACTAACAACAAAAAAAATAAACAAAGAAAGGAAGATGTGTAGTATATTACATTATGTAATTTCCTATATAGATGCGTCATGCATAAGTATTAGGATATAGGTATTTATATATTATTCTGTTATCTTTTATAGTATAGGTCATAAATAAATCAGTTCATACTCAGATTCCAACGTGTCGACTTCCTATTATAACAGATTTTATGTATGCTTCCGAGCTTTTAAAAATATCACTTGAAAATGTTAAGGTCGATAGCTTTGAGCTGGGCCTAGACGCTGAAATCGAAAAAAAGACCTAAAAAATAAAAACTGTTTTTGATGAATTATCAACACATGAAGCAATTGCCGATCGGAAAAAAAATTTATTCATGTTTTCAACGCTCACCTAGACATAATTATTGGTCAATTGAATTCTCGATTTAAAGGAGTAAGAGCCATTAGCCATCGATTTCGCTGTCTTATTTCAGAAAATCTAAAAAATATGAAAGATGATGAGCTGCTTATAGCATAACAAGAGCTCATCACTTAGTATTCGGAAGAATTATCTAGTGTTTTTATGCACCAGCTTTGGTCGCTTCGAAATTTAATTAAAAAAATATCTCAGATAACACGTATATACTCGTATTTTTTTAATCTTTATTTTTATGGAGAAACGTTGACACTTGTTAAGAGGAGGTGTCGACCATTTACGTTTAAACAAATAATTAAAAATATGATATCATGTAGCCTCAGAGTTTCGTGAATATTTGAAAAAAATTATATTGATAAATAAGAAAAATTGAGCGAGATTTTTGCGGGAGGACCTCTGAGTTCCCAGCTACGCCACCGCCGCGCCGCATGGCCTTGATGCAAGCAATAGCCAAAAGCCCTAAATGCGAATATATTATTGTCTTGTTGAGTGTGCTTCGGTGGCGACAGCGGGCGGTTATTTGAACATTTATTAACATACATGCCTCATATCAAAACATCTCTCCTTCAACAGATTTCCTTGATGAAATTATTGATGATGCGCAGCGCAAAAAACAGGCTGCTCAAAGCAGAATGACGACGACAAGCCTTTCCGCATATGAAAACATTCACCCTTAAAAAATGCTATATGAATAGTTTTCAATAGCAAGTGCAATGCGAACAAATTTTCTTCCGTTTTTTTACTTCTTTTGTGAAATGGGAAACTCCAAAGAAAATATATTTAACATACAAACATACATACACATACCTATACACGTAGCCTTGAAATAACGAAGTTCTATTAAGGGTTCTGTAAACACTCGAACATGGTACGAGTAAACTCGGTTAGAGTAAACCTCGGTAGTGAAACCAAACGAATTATTTTTAATTTTTTTTGTATAATCGCGAAAAAAACTAACAAATTTACGACTTCCCGCTTGTTTTTTTTTTTCGAATTTTAAATAGATTTGCAAAAAATGGTTTCGCCAGAAATGCTTCTATACGCGTCCGTTGAAAGCAACTCCCTTATATAGGAAGGTGGAGGCGGGGAGTGCAAATGTGCATCTAGTCTCCAGAGAGGTTAACTAAAAAAAAAGGTTTAAATCAATAATATGCACGTCTGGATCGTATGAACTTGCTCTTTTTTGGCAACAACTTAATGTAATTAACAACTTTAATGTAGATAAACATTGACGCTATTAGTAGGTAGGTAAATAGTATGTAGCTATTCAGTGACGCATCTACACACAAAATTGCGTAAAATGATATAATAAGAGAACTAAATGGATGCGACACATAAAATCTTCTTAGATTGTTTAGTTGTTAAAGTTTTAGGGAAACAAAGATGCGATTTGAATTGCTAGACAAATATAAAATACTAAAAAATTCAAAAATAGTTGGAGCGATTTAAAAAAAAATAGTTTTTTATGTATAAAATTTTAAAAACATTTTAGGTTTAAAAAATTGAAACGCCATTTTGAAGTTATTATTAATAAACATATGCAATTTTAATTTTAAACAAATTCAGTGACTGGTCTTAGAAAACTCAATTTTTCAAATAAAAAAAATATTTATTTTTTAAAAATATAGTTTTTTTATTTATTAAATTTTAAAAACATTTTTAGATTAAATAAATCGAAACGCCATTATGAAGTTATTATTAAAAAACATATACAATTTTTATTTAAAAAAAAATCAGTGACTGGTTTTAGAAAAATCTATTTTTCAAAAAAAAAAAAATTAGTTCTAAAAATATAGTTTTTTTTATTTATAAAATTTTAAAAACATTTTTAGATTAAAAAAATTGAAACGCTATTTTGAAGCTGTAATTAATAAACATCTACAATTTAATTTACAAAATTTCAGGGACTGGTTTTTGAAAAATCGATTTTTCAAAAAAAAATTATTTATTTTTTAAAAATCCATAAAAAAAACAATTTTTTTATTATTTGAGTATGCAGTTTTATTAACACTTTTAGGGAGTATTTGCATACAAAATAATTTGAATTGGTTTATCAGATATTAGCTGCGTTTTACTATCCATGGCTCTGGGCATGGTTTATTTCTTAACACGTATTACAAAAACAATACGAGCTCGAGGTTTCTATCTGGGTTTGCAAATATTAGTATTCAATTCCCCGAATAGAGGGTACATTTAAGTTCACAACCCAGATCGATTTATTTTCACAGGCTGAACCATATGGGTTTTTAGCGATAATAAAACACGGTTAGTGAGAAAGTCGAATATTTGAGACGTACCGTTAATAAATAGGCCAAACAAAATATGATTTTACTTAAAAGTGGACTGCACTAATTTATGAATACACACACTTTTTATCAAAATTCTTATAGCTTTTTTTTGAGAAATGCATTTTGTCTTATCGTGTTTCTTAACATTTGTATGGGGGCTTTCGTTGTTTTTTTTATTTTAGGAAAATAGTCTTTTTTTAACTATTCAAGATAATGCCAAAAACCTACCGAAACGAAGTTTTTGAAAAATGTTGGCTTACATTAATGTTAAAACTTTCTAGGAGCTTCAGCATAAAAAATAAAAAAAAAAATCAAATGAACCGTTTTCCAGAAAATCGAAAATCTCTTAGAGGTACAGGTTTAAAAGAAAACTAGGGCTTACAACGAGACGAGACCAGGCGGGACTTTTTTTTTTTATAACTTTGCACGCGCTCAAGGGATTATGAATATCCTTTATATGTTTTTCTTAACACAGCGCGGGCATCCGGTGGAAGAAGAGAAAGAAGGATGGGAAAGACTTTTATTAGAGTCGTCTCGGTCTCGTCAAAAAATCGAAAAATTTTAGTGTCGTCTCGGTATTGCCTAACCGAGTCTCATCTGGATGTTGGTCTCGCTTTTTCTCGTGAAATATTTTGATGTGCAGTCTCGTCTCGGTCTCGCTCTTAGTCTTATACTTGGCCTGGTTTCTTTCGTGTTTTTGGTAGGAAACCATTAACTAAAAGAAAGTAAATCCGAATCGACCAATCAAATAATAAATCGCTCCACTCACAACAAAGTACAGTCACTCATTCCAGATCTAAATATGAACATCATCATCAAGCGGCAAAAAATAGACAATCGTCTTTATGAGAAAGGTCACGTAGTCCCATTCAAACATTAAACATAATATAATAAGCAGTTATATAAGAAAGTAACTTCTAGATATTCCAAGAAAGGTAATTAAATACAGATCTTGCCAGCAATGATAGTAAAAAAAAGTAATTAAGATAGTAAGAATAAAGAAGTTTATCTTGCAAGCACTGATAAAAAGAAAAAAAGTAATTAAATACATGAAGCCAGATCACATAAATACTGAATGCAAACTCAGCAAAAGGGCAGTTCAAGAAGAGCAGTTGAAGGATCAATATCGCTACCGTCACATCGTCTACATTAGAATTCGTTAATTCGGCAATGTATCGCACTAAGTGAATATCCGTTGATATCACAGGCAACAAGGTCCGAAGAAATCGTCCTGCTATGTATTAATAATTAGAAAATTAAAAAGTACAATTTTATAAGCAGAAGATGTAACTAGTAAAATTAAGTTTATCGTAAGTTTCTCAATTTAAATAAAGATATTGACGCAAAATTTTAAACAGCATGATGTTAAGGGCTTAGCATGATATTACTTAACAGATTGCTAATACTAAAGCACTTTACTAATATTTTCCTAATTTTAAACACTTTTTAACTAGCACCATACTAAATCTATTTTCTTAATAAACTACAAATAAACACGCCTAAAATAGTGCAAAAAAGTAAGCGAACATAACTTTTTGACGTTTGTAAATGTCAAAGTGGCATATGGATTTAGTACGATGTTAAAAAATTTAAGCAGTCATTATGTGATCTTAACTTTAGTAAAATGTTTAAATTAAATTAATTTATTTTTTTTATTCATCAAACAGAGCATATAAAAATCTCTTATAGACTACTAAAAATCATAACAAAAATCAAATACTTAAGTTTAACCACCAATAGATATAAAAGATAACAATTTTATTTTTTTTATTTTTCATCAATCACAGAATAAATTTCTCTTATAGACTAAAGAATAACAATTTTTAATATCGTTGAATTAACGTATACAAAATGAGGAGAGAAAAAAATATAATATACGTAATAAACATCAATTAGATCTAAGTACTTCTAAAACATAAATTTTAAATGTATCTCTTGAGCAAATTTTAAAAAAATCTAATCTGGTACAAACTGAATTTGCTTCCCGGATACAACGAGAAACCGGTTCATTACGACCATAATTTGATCTGTGAAATTGCTCGTAAAAAAGAACACAATCTCTAGAGTTATAACTAGGAATACGAATAGGTATAAGTGCAAGAAGTTGTGTACATTTAATATGGTAAGTAAGTATATCTCTAATGAACATTATCGCAAAATAAGTACGCCGATTTACCAAGTTCTGCATACCAAATAAGATACATCTAGTTTCATAGGATGGAATATCATTACCCCAGTGGAGTTTATAATACATAAACCTGGTAATATTTTTTTGAATTTTTTCGATTCTTAGACGCGAATTATTGTAGTAAGGATTCCAAACAGTATTACAGTACTCTAGTGTGGATCGAACGAGAGAGATAAAAAGTGTTTTTATGGAATATGGATCAGTAAATTCCTTACTATTTCTTTTGATAAAACCTAACATTTGGTTGGATTTATTTATAATGTAGTCGATATGAGGAAGAAACGAAAGTTTACTGTCAAGGATAACACCAAGATCTTTTTTTTGATCTACACGATCCAAAGAATTTTTATCGATTTGATAATCATAATAGATTGGAGAAATCTTGCGAAAACAAGTCATGACTTGGCATTTTGAAATGTTAAGATGTAAGAAGTTTATACTACACCATTCTGCCAGTTTTTTTAAATCATCATTTAATAACGTACAATCATCAGAGCATTCTATAGTTCGATATAATTTAAGGTCGTCCGCAAACAGAAGACATTGAGATTTTTTAAATATTTTAGGAATATCGTTTACAAAAAACAAGAACAATAATGGGCCTAAATGGCTACCCTGTGGGACACCGGATGGAACCAGTATTTGATTCGAATGATGAGCATCAATCTTTACAATTTGGACTCTCTCTGTTAAATAAGATTTCAACCAATCAAGAAACTTAGAATGAAACCCTAGTTCCGAGAGCTTATGTACAAGAATATGATGATTAACGCGGTCAAACGCTTTGGCAAAATCTGTGAAAATTATGTCGGTTTGGCGATTAGATTCAAAATTGTTTATAATAAAATTAGTCATTAACGAAAGATTAGTGGATGTAGATCTTCCAGAAATAAAGCCATGTTGGAAATCTGATACAAAATTTTTTAATTGAAAAGTAAGATTATCACAAACAATTTTCTCAAATAGCTTAGGTAGAGCAGATAGCTTACAAATTGGTCTATAGTTAGTTATTTGTTGCTTAGATCCAGATTTAAAAATTGGTGTTATATAAGAGAGTTTCCATGAATCTAAAAATTTCCCCATCGAAAGCGATAGGTTGAAAATAACAGTCAATGGAATAGCTAAAGAATTGGCACATTTACGCAATAAAATTTGTGGAATTCCATCAGGACCTGACGTGTTATTTATATCTAAGCCTAATAAGGCCGATTCGACTTCAGAAGACGATAAAACCATAGACCCTATATTAACGATGGTTGGAACTTTGGATAAATTTGTAAAAGCTGCAGCGTTTGTGGAGTACACAGACTGAACATAAACAGCAAAGAAGTTACAAATTTCTTGACCATCACTCGTTGATTGGTTAAGGTAATTCATACAGCTCGGATATCCATTACTTTTACGCTTAGAGTTAATATATTTCCAAAAACTGTCACTTTTACATTTAATTTTTGACTCAATAGAGAATAAATAAGCACGATGTAAAAACTTGTTAAGTGTATCGAATTCTTTTTGAATAGTCAGATGGTTAGACCGCAAATTAAGATCATCTCGGTTTGTTTTTAGTAATTTAAAAGATTTATTTTTTCTATTTTTAAGATTTATAAGACGCTTGTTAAACCATGCAGGATTGCTCCTAGATTTAGCTTTTTTATTTGGAACAAATCTACGTACAGCTTCTTTGATAATAGATATTAGAGTATCATTAGCATATTTTAATTCTGTTTTAGATATAAGCGATTCCCAAGGAATAGATAGAAAATAGTACCATACTAAACTGGTTTAAAATTAGCAAAATCCTCTTTTTAGCCTAGTATCATACTAAATATGATTTAACATATTACTAAATCGACTTAAGCATTTATTTCAAACAATTGCGTTGTACATTTATTAATTCGCGTGTTCAAATTAAAAAAAAATGTATTTTGTAGAGAAAAATGGAATTTTGGAAAGGGTTTTTTTCCTTTAAATCGGAGCCAACTATCAGTAGATTTTAACAGTTCATGGCTTGACAGGTAGGCAACATAATAATATTATTATAATAATATTCAATTCAATTTCAATTTACTTAATACTAAAAATATAATGGTACAATTAGATTATTATCTTTTGTAGTACTTAGAGTTAAACAATTAAGCAGTGTTTTAATTACAATTTTAAAGAAACTTAAAACTAATTAACAATACATTATGTAGAGATGAAAGCAGAAGGAAAAGTGTTGAAAAGAGAAGATTAAATTAAATTGTTAGAATAAAATAGAAAAATAATATAAAAAGAAGAGTTTGTAGTATACAGAAAGATAGTTCTTAGACCAACAGTGCGAAATAGAGAAAGATTGCATTTTTAAAATGAATGGCATTCTTTATTGCTCTTATATTTTTCGGCAAGGAGTTCCATAAATTAATTGCGTACACAAAAAAAGACGAGAAGAGTTTAAGTAACGATATCTTGAAATAACGTGGCAGAAAGTTCTACGTGAGCGGGTTGAATTTAGCTTATCATATAAATAAAACGGAGTCTTGTTGACTATAATGCTATTTAATAATATACAATTTCTAGCGTCGATGAAGTTTTTGTGAGAAGTTCCAAGCAAGCTCTTTGCAGAATATGAGAAACCTTCGCAGACCATGAATATAGCGTACTGTATCGTTAAATGCAACTTGCAACTTACGTTGTGATAGGGAATCAATATTACAGTAAACAGATTCAGCATAAGTTACTAGGGTCAAAATGAGACTTATCACTAGTTTTCGTCTGGTATCAATAGGAGTAAAATCAGCTGATATCCACAATTTTCGAAGCCGAATATAGATTCTTCTTATAACATAATTAGAGTGTTCATATCCCGATAGATTGTGATTTATAACAAACCCAAAGTTTGTAACGGTTTTTACCATTTTCAGACTACTATTGGACAGAAAAATGTCAGGAAAACTGCTGAGTGTTGGCATAGACGCCCACAGGATTTTTTCAGGAGGGGGCAGATAAAAAATGAATAAGCAATTTTTGAATTCGATATTTTTTTTATTAAAAGTTTATTTATTTTGTCTAGGCGTAGGTCAGTTGTAAGTGATTTTATTTTCGGACTAAAAAATGTGACATTTTATTCGTATTGACGTTAAATAATTATAAAAGGAAGCAAATATATGATTTTTTTTCAACATTTGTTACTTAGTGAATAGCGACTGCAACCACCTGGGCTCTTTTGCAAAACGGTCAATTATTTGGTTGTAAGATTTTGTTTGTTCTTTGACAATATTTCGATGAATGTATATCATGCACAACGAATCAAGTCGTTTTAAAAAGTTTTCTTGGTTAAATAAAAATAAAATAATTAGATTTAATTAAAATAGTTTTTAAGTCGAAAGACATTAGTTCTAAGAGGTATTGTTTAGTTTAGAGCGCCCGTAAAGGTAAATTAGTTGTAAGTTATTGATAATTAGGCTAGTTTTAAACATTTTTGTCTAGCTTTAAGATAGTTAAAAGTTAATATTAAATAAAAATGAATTTACAAAAAAAAAATCAAGTCGTTTGTCAGTCATTGTAGATCTAATCCAAGTTTTTACTTTGTGTAATGTGCTGAACGATCGCTCAGTGGTGCAAGTATTTAGTTGCTGTAATTTAGAGCCCTATACAAAGCGCTCAAAAAATCGATGGATAAAACTCCTCTACAGTGTTCAATAAATCAGAAATGTTTGAACAATCATTTCCATTAGTCTGCATTTTGTAAAAACTGTACCACATCTTAGATACCGCCAGGAAATTGTCCAGAAATCAGCCATTTATTTGGCTACAATAAACGGTTACAACAAACATTTAATAGACAAGTTAATAATAAAAAATTCTAACAAAATAAGAAAAAGAAATCTTTCAACGCTTTTCGCTCAGAACACCAATAAAATAAAACTTACCAGAGACGAGTGATTATCGCTTTTGTTCCAAAAGTCACAAACAAATTACATAAATACTATGAGAAAGCAAACATGAAAATCGTACATACAAACAATAACAAACTATGTTTATCTCTTGGGACTACCAAAGACTCTATACCGATGCTTGAGCGCAGTGGTGTTTACAAAATTACTTGCAAAGACTGCAATGCTTCTTACATAGGACAGACGAGGAGGGCTTTGAAAGCAAGAGCAAGTGAACACGAAAGAACAATAGACAACAAGGAAATTCAAAAGGCTATACCATCACACATATTTAATTTTGAGAACACAGAGCCTCACTCTGTTACACCAATTGTTGACAATATTAAAATTTTAAAAACAGTGAATAACCCCTCTAAGTTGGATGCTTATGAGTCATTTTTCATACAAACAACAAACAATTTAATAACTTTAGAATCTGGAGCAATAGAGTCATCCCTTTTTAACCCTTTGTAATGTATGTAATTCCTTATTTTTTGTTGTTTAATTTTTGTAAGTGAGCTTTTTGTAAGCAAGTTAATTTTGTAACTCAGTTGTTTTTGGTTGAATGTCAGTTTTATTAAACTCGAGCTGAAGATGAACTTTCAATTTTAAGTTCGAAATGCATACGATTATAATAATAAATATAGGGTTTTCCAATAAGAGGTGTTATTTTGATATTCAAAGAAAAATGGCATTTTTGAAGATTAATGATCGGATGTTTATTTCATTATAAAGAGGAAGGTATGCCGTTAATAATGGAGCACAACATCAGCCAAATGGCCGCCAAGACCACGCTTACAGGACCATATCCTTTTCATGAAATTTTCCATAACCAAATCGCAAAGTGGCTGCCCTATGTCCTCGATAGCCTCACGAATTTCATCTTTGAGGTCTTGAATCGACGCTGGGCTGTTGGCGTAGACCTTATCTTTCACGTGGCCCCAAAGGAAGAAGTCGCAAGGTGTTAAATCACAAGATCTCGGTGGCCAATTGTGATCACCTCTTCGAGAGATAGCACGGTCCGGAAACTTTTCCCGTAAAAGATCGATGGTTTCATTGCTTGTGTAGCACGTAGTGCCGCCTTGTTGAAAGTAAACGTTGTCCAGATCAATACCATCCAATTCAGGCCATAAAAAATCATTAATCATCTCTCGATAGCGCAATCCATTGACCGTAACTGTTGCTCCAGCCTCATTTTCGAAAAAGTAAGGTCCAATGACCCCGCGGGACCATAAACCGCACCAAACAGTCACGCGTTGAGGATGGAGAGGCTTTTCAACAATAACTCTTGGGTTTTCCGAGCCCCAGATGCGACAGTTTTGCTTGTTAACGTAGCCTCCGAGGTGGAAATGGGCCTCATCAGTCAAGATGATTTTTCAATGAAATTCCGGTTCATTTTCATGCATTTCAAGGACCCAATCAGCAAAGACACGACGTTGTTTATGATCAGCCGGCTTGAGTTCTTGTGTTAACTGAACTTTATAAGCCTTAAGACCCAAGTCTTTATGCAAAATACGGTGTAATGACGTTTGTGGAATGCCTAATTCCAAAGAACGACGAGGAATGGACAAACCTGGGTTTTCTTCAACACTTTGGGCTACAACAGCAATATTCTCAGTTGTTCTTGAGCGACGTGCACGGGTTTTATTCTTCACATCACTAACTTGTCCCAACAGCTCGAATTTGTCCACCAATTTCTGTATTGCGGTCCGACAAGGTGCTTCACGACGATCCAAAAATGTTTTAGTTTTACGAACCGTCTCTGCCAAATTTTCACCATTTTTATAGTGAATTTTAATAATTTCAATGCGTTGTTGAAGCGTGTATCGTTCCATTTTTATTAATAGCGTAGTTTCTACTTGATTTTTTTTTTTATAAAAATCGTTGGATCCGTTTTTGAGAAAAATAAGATTTTTATGTTTGGCAAAAAAAACGTATGGAAGCTACTGTTATTTGTCGTCTTAAAAAAAATGAAAAAAACGTGTGGGCATATTACCGAGGACAAAAAGACGGAATCTGGGGACCCATTTTTTTGTGTTCTCTATGATCGTAATATATGAAAAAAATGTTTGTTTTACGAATACATAACTTGCCTTATAGTACCTATTATCGCAAGCTAAAAGAACATAACACGATAAAGTATATACTTATATAGTATTAAGAATTTTACATTTTAATATAATTTTCACGCTTTATAACAAACAATTTTAAAGTGATTTGAAACACAAAATAATAAGCAAAATATTGAATGTTTTTAAACAATTTTTAATAAGATTAGAAACACTAATTTAACAATTTTAAATGAATTAAAAAATAAAAGTAAAAAGAAAATGTAAGAAGTGTATTTAATTTTTTTTTCTTAACTATTACGGTATGAAAGAGCATGCTTACAGTATTCAAACAATCTTGACCAACCTTGGACGCCATATTTGGAATAAACTATTCATTGACAACGAACTTTCTTGAAAATAAAATCTCTTGCAAAATGGGACAAGCTGCAATAAAGTGAAAAATATCTTCCATCTCCCTTCTATTACACAGATTACAAATTTTCTGACGATCAGTTCTGTGGGGAATGTAATTTAAGCTCAGAATTTAGACTCTCGCTTTAAAAATAAAGCTTATTTTTTCAGATGAATTTTCTAAGATAAACCACCAATCTTCAGTTCGTATTCACTCGTTGACGTTGCTAACGGAAATTGACCTAGAAACATCTTGGGACGAGGCTGAGTCGTAGGTCCGTGATAGGTGATGCGTTTGATTGCCATTTATGTAGATTTAAATCACTTCTACCCATAACTCTCAATAGATATTCTGAGTTGGCTTTTAAGGTTTTTATATGTATGGGTGGCAATCCAGACTCAACATGAATTGCATAAGTTGGTGTAGACATAGGCAACTTAAATATTCGCTTGAAGAAATATTTTTGAACTACCTCGAATTCTTCGAATGTAATTACTCCTAGGCCTTCCACTCCATAGCACATACAATTGTTTATTGTTGCATTAAATTTTGATGAGTGGTCAATATTTTGATTTGCGAAAAATTTTGGCCACATCATGTTGAGTTCCACCTTAGCCACACAGCTCTTTTATTTCGCATGCTTTGAAAAGTTTAGGTTGTATATACAAAGAACACCTAGGAATTTAAGATCCAGCACTGTTTCAAGGCGTTGGTTGCCAATTAACCAAACTTGTTCACGCCGCTTCTCAAAAACCATAGCTTTTGTTTTTTGGATATTAATGTGAAAGTCCCAGGTATTAGAAAATTCAAGCAATTTATTGGTTTGAAGCGGGGTTATTAGCGAGAAGAACCAAGTCATCGGCATACATCAATACTTTTATAAGAGTTCCCGCACTAAATACACCACCAGGTAGTATACCTGACACCTCGTCAATGTAGTGTGAAAACAGTAGAGGGCTCAAAACACACCCTTGAGGAACTCCAGCAGATGTTGCGAACCATTCTGATAATTATAACTGTAGCCGATCCCATACTGCTGCTGACAACGACGCGAGAAAGTTGAAATAAAACATTAAAAGTTTTTTAGATACGCCTATGTTCGCTCATTTATAAAATAACGCTTGTTTATTTACAGTATCAAACGCTGCTTTGAAATCGACGAAACACACGTACAGCTTTTCGTTTTTTCCAATGCTGGCTAATGCAAATATGTAGTCTATTGTGGAGAACCCTCGTCGAAATCCAACTTGAAAAATGTTAAGCTTATTCGTTCCTTCAATCCATGTAGAAAGCCTTCTATATAGAATTCTAGCAAACATTTTCCGGAGTGAGTTGAGGATCCCTCTATAACTTTCGGAGAGATTGGCATTCCCTCTTTTAAAAATGGCAAATATTATATATATAAGTTTGATGGAACGAAGGCGTGTTTATACAGGATGTTGAAAAAGCACAAAATGTAGCTCTTGAGATTGTTACTAGCGTACTTGAAAAATTCTACAAGAATTCTATCAGTGTCTTGTCAGTGATAGACAAACACTTTATTGTTTTTTATTTGTTGTAGGGCAATTTCCAGTTCATTTGGTGAAATAGTTTCATCGAGCTCAAGAACATGAAGATTTTTCTCGGCCGACAGTAGAGTTTTAAAATGTGCAGCTAAAATCTGGGCTTCGAGAGAGATCTTCGTACTTCGGTTACACTCACTAAGATCTCGATTTTTTTTTCCAAAATTCATTAGAGTTTCTGCATAGTTGCAGTTGAGGTATGCTGATTTTTTTGTAGTAAAAAGATCTTTGAACTCTCTATTGGCGCGTACTTATAAATGTCTAAAAAGCTGCATGTTTGTAATTCTGAAGAGTATCAAGTATTTGAAAGATCGATTTCTTAGTTTTAGATAGTCATTGTCAAACCATTTTGATTTAGGGTTGAAGGTTACATTTGAGTTATTCGAGGATGGTGCCGAAGAATAAATCAATCGTGTTAAGCTGTTCTCTATTTCTTGATAAATATCAGGAAGTAGAGAGAAATTACGCAAAAAATTACAACTCTCTACATGTCTGTCATTCCATTTGATTTTTTGAAGAGTATCTAAAGTTCTCGATGCCTTAATCCCTTCAAAGTCCGCTGTTGTAATAATTGGCATGTGGAATGAGAAGTTGGCCGGAATAACACTAAATTTTTGTATTAGGTTACACCAATCTCCGTTTCTGTTTGTCGTTTTGTCTTTAGATTTCCTAAGTTGATCGCAAAATAATCGGTTTTGTAAATAGTGAACTGACGGGTTCTGATAACTTCCAATACGAGCATTTAGATTCCCTATAATCATAATATTTTCCAATGAAGAGTAGTATAGTATACCCCCCCTTGCTCTTCCATGTACATTTGTTCGTGTTGCTGACGTAAATTTTATTTTATAGTCTTTAACATATTTTAAATAATCATCGTTCTTCTAAAAAAGTTTCTAATAAAATAATTATGTCATAATTAAGAATTAATTTAAAGAAATCAGGTTGCAATAACTTATTTTTTAAACCTGTGATATTATACGATAAGATTAAAATCGAAGTTTTTATATTTTTTATATTATCTATATATATATATATATTTTTTTTTTTACAAAACGAAAAGGAAAACATTCAATTTAATTGAGATACAAAGAGAGCAAAATATCCGAAAAATACTGCCCGTAGGGAACATAAATTTCAATTAGTTTTAAGGGAAAGAACACAACTTATTTTTGTCTATATTTAAGCAGCGGGTGGACAACACCCGCCAGAGGAATTGTAGTGGGGGTGGTGGATCCTGAATTGAGGTTACATTTCTTTATACTTATAGCTTCTTCCTCTGATTTTAGCTTCGTTTAATTAGATATACATATACATTATACATTTTTCTGTCACGCCTTTAATATATATATATGTATATATTTGGATGTATATATGTATATGTGGCTTTGTATTCCAAATAGGTACATGGTAATTTTACGTATTCTTACTAGTCCCTACATACAGCGAACCGTATTAAGCAACGAGTTACTTTTGAAAAACTCTTTGTTAACGCGATTGAATGCGATTAAACATCAAGGTTGAAATAAAAGCTTAGACGATAAAATTCACCCTCCTAGGCAAAGGATATAAATTCTATCCTACGGAACATCCTATACGTTGCGTATGTTGGATATATATATGTAAGCATAACATATGTATGTGCTTTCTATTGTTAACTTTACTTATGGAAATGAAAAGAGCAGATATATGCTATCGCTATCGAGTTGTGTAGCCGTACCTAGAATCGGAGAAATCTTTATATTGAAAGGTCAAAGATACAAAGTTTCATATACGCATATTAACGGCGCTATGAAGCGTAAAGTTGAATGCTTCTGTTTATAACATAATAAAACATATTCACAGACACATGTCTATATTTAATCTTCTGAGATCAGTTCTGATTTAGTAGACGTTTCTACGTCACATCTCCTATCCCATCTTTACCTTTATGTTGGCTTAAAAAAATAAAATGCACGACTGGATCGCACGAACTTGCTCTTGAAGCTAACAACTTTAATGTAGCTAACCATTGAGGCTTAGTTATTTAGGTTTAGTTAGGTGTAGTTATCCTATTCAGGTTTAAAGCCTATGTATGTAAGCTTACCTTGATTCTTAGTACAATGAATTGTCGAATGGATGATTCAAGGAATGGTTACATAGGTACCTATCTACAAATGTATATTTAAATCTAAATTATGGACTTTAATTATGTAAGTTAGGAGAGTAAAATGTTTCTACATATATATACATTTTGTATATAATTAAGTTTTTATGTTGCTTAGTCGCTATAGTTTGAGAAAAAACAAATATGCCATTTGAATTCATGGATAAATAAGAATATATCAAAAAAAAAAATTTTAAATCGTCGGAGCGAATTTTTAATACATTAATTTTTCTTTTAATCGGTTCATCCAAGAGAAAGTCGCAAAGATGAAAAGTGGTTCTATGGGAAGTACCGTTAATAAGTACGCAAAAAAAATATTTGTATACTTGAGAGTGAACTGTAATGTACTAGTAATATAAGACCACACAATTTTTTTTCGAGAAATAAAATTTTTTCTTAACGGTTTTTAAGCATTTGTCTGGGAGGTACCGTTGTTTTTTATTTGAGCAAAATAGTTTTTTTACACTATTCAAGATAATGTCAAAAAACTACCACATCCGTAGTTTCGAAAAAATCCATCGAGTCGTTTTCAAAATTTTGAGTTTTCAAAAAAAAAATTTCCAAAGAAAATTTTTTTTGAAAAATTTTGGCTTACAATAGTGTTTAAACTTTCTAGGAGCTTCTGCGTAAATAATTTTAAAAAAAATCAAATTAACCGTTTCCGAGAAAATCAAAAACCAACAATTTTTTCCAAAAAAATTATCAATACCTATTCCCTTCATTAATGAACCGATTTTTTTTATAAAAATCGTACGAGCCGTTTGTGAGAAAAATAAGATTTTTGTTTTTGGCAAAAAAATGTATGGGAGCTACTGTTATTTGTCGTCTTAAAGAAATGAAAAAAAAAACGTGTGGGCATATTACCGAAAAAACAGTATGTACCAAGTTTCAAGCAAATCTACCGAACCGTTTAGACTGCAGACTCGAGGACAGACAGACAAACGGAATTGAGGGACCCACTTCTTTGGTGTTCTCTATGGTCGTAATGTAATGTTTGATTGTTAGAAAATTTTTTTTTATGAATACATAACATGCCTTATAGTACCTATAATCACAAGTAAAAGAAGTAGGTATTTTTGAATAAAGTTCCTTTACAGGTAAGATGTATGCCGACTGAATTAATGTTTAGTCCTTTGAAGGGTCTCTTCACTTTTCTAGCATAAAGTAAATAGTTGAGGCACGCATGTATAAATAGGCAATGTATGTTAAAGTAAAACTAAATTGCGTATCTATCCTTCAAGCACTGAAAGAAATAATATAGCATCGAACCATGATGCACTGAGTAAAAAACGTTTTTTTTTTAATAAATACATCTACCTACTTGTGTTTCAGCATTACTTTTTTGATGCGACATAAGCCGCATTTTCTAGCTATTTTATTTGCTTTAGCTTTATGAACGAACGTATGTACTCATGTATATGGTGGGTCAATGTACTGCGATCCAAAAGCACTATTGCGCCCCCATCTATAAGTGGTTTTAATTTCTCATCTTACAGTTCCGACAAATTTGTATAGGTAGGTACCTACATTCAGACCTGTTTTAAATAGTAGCGAAGTAATAAGGTGCCATGACGAGCAAATTGTCAGAAAAATCTCCTTCTCTCTTTTTATATATTAAAAGAAGGGGGGTACTCATTCGATAGTAAAATCGCCACGGGATTCAACCAATATATAACTACATTGGTCGTTGGACCCAAAAGTGGATTACATTCGCTTAAAATGGACCGGCATTTCCTCATGAATAGGACAGAATCTATATATAAAACTACGCGTACTTAAGTGTCTTCTGAACATACAGTGATCTGTGAGGAGACTCGTAGTTATTCTGAGATTGTGGTAATGGCGCAGTGGATATAGTACTTGAGCCCCACGCTAGGTAGCATTATTTTCTATACCTCGAATTTTAATTGGATGCCGCCCATAGGTTATAATGAGATAGTAAAGACCTTGTTCTCAAATCCACTGTGACAACTAAAATTCCTTCCTTTCTTCCTATTCCTTCTTACTAGTGCTGTGCAATTTAGGTTGCATTTAAAAAACCTTAGGTCTTACTAGCACATAGCTAGAATTTACCCCCAACGCCACAAAAGAAGTTTTACTTCAAAAATCGATAATTGTGTTAGAATAGAACACGAAAACTGGTCCGGGATCAAAAAATCTCTCAGGGATCGATTTTTTTTTATAATGATCCGCGAGTTACATAACCCACCTGCAACCACCGTTCATTGGCTCTGTGGTTCCCACAGTCAAATAATAAAGTCATTTAAGATTCACATTTAAGTGTTTTGCTTGTTGCCTTTCATAATCATTCTTCATTTCATTTCTGTTTAGTCGTTTGCTTATCTTTGATTTGATAATCACTTTGAATACATAAAATATTGTAAATCATGGAATTGAATTTAATTTGTCAATAACCGCAGCAGTGAGCTGTTCTAAAATAAAAATTGTATTTTTTCGAATTCGCGAACGGCACGAGTCCCGTAAAAAAGAATTTACAAATTAGATTACGCGAAGCAAAAATCGAAATTATGCGGTATTGGACATATTACATCAGTGCAATAAAATAACACTAGTGAAACGGAATCAATATTTTTCTAAGGAATATCGGGAAAGAGAATTGAAAATTGTGCAATAACATAACATCAGTGAAACGGAAAACATATCTTCGAAGGAATTTCGAAATCTCCCGTTGAGAAAACAAAAAGCCATCAGAAAATTGCGCAGTATATAGACATATAACCAGGAACATCGATTCAGCAACCGGTATATGCACATGGAAAACACAATGAAATTACGCTCCATGTAAGTCAAAATAACGAATTTTCTTTTTCTTTTTCGTTTTCTATGTTCAAGATCCTGAAAACCAAAAATAATACCCACCACAAACAAAAGAGGGTATTTGACAACTCCAATAGTTCTAACGTAGAGTTAAGAGAGCAAACTAATTTTAATAATACAAATAATTTAGATATCTAAAATTCTGATTTAGACATTGAAGTTTCTGAAAGAGGGAATTTATTTGAAAATAATAATTTATATTTAATTTCTGAAACCAACGTAGTTTTAGATATTGAACAATAAATTTATTTATAATGAATTTTAGAATACATGATTCAAGGAATGGTTACATAGACACCTATCTACAAATGTATATTTAAATGGATTTGATTTATGTAAATTAGGAGGGTAATATGTACATATCTACATATAGTGAAACTAAGTATGTACATATGTACATACATATGTAATGAAAGTGAATGGTGTATGGGTGGGTAAAACTCGTTTTTTTTTCAACTTTTAAAAACTGCCAAAACCTTCACTTTAATCAGTTTCTCAAAAAAAAACGAAGAACGCCATTAGATGCCACGGATCAATAAAAAATTTATTTAAAAGTATCTCGATTTTGATGAAAACCTGTTTTTTATTTTTGTTTCTTGAAAACAATTGTTTTTTTTTTTTTGAAATTTTGGTATGCAGTTTTTTAGAGTTTATTAATATACATGTGACTGTAAAATTTAAAATTATTTTTTTGGATTAGTTTTAAAAATATTGATTTTTGGAAAAAAAGTTTTAAAAATTAATTTTTATTAGAAAAAAAAAGTTATTAAAAATTTTGATATGCAGAATTAGTTTGACTACTTAGATCTTCTCAGATATAACATTATTTAAAGAAATCTAATGTACCGTTACCGAGATAGCCAACAATTAAAAAAAACGTTTTATGAAAGGTACCGTTATTGGACTTTTACCGTAAACTTGGTTCAGATTAAATGATAGCTATTGCCAACAAAAAATTCTTAAAATTTTTTATCAAAATCTTTTGAGCCGTTTCCGAGCAAAATAAGATTTTCCTAAACGGTTATATGGCAGGTACCGTTATTTTTAGGCCTAAAATAAAATTTCATTTTCCCCTCTGAGGAATGCCAAAAGAATCACCATACACGCTCAAGCCGTTTAGGTTGTAGCTCGTTGCACATACAGACTGCCAGACAGACATTTCTGGCCTATCACTTTTTTTTTGGACTTTGGATGATCGTGATGTCATGTTTGATTGTTAGAATTTTTTTGTATGAATGCCTTATGGTTAAAACAGATGTGCAGCATGTCTGCACGCATCGCTGCACACAACGCCGAAGCACATGTACATACTCTTTCAAATTTATGATGCATAGTTCTGCCAAAATTATGTCGGCATTCAGGAATAGATAAATAGCTGTCCGAATAGGTTGGTGTTGATTAAATCCCGTCTAAAAATACAGCTGCTGACAAAACGGCTGCTACCAAGAAATAAATCTTAAGATATCCGAAAAACTTTGGTATAATGTTGCATCCCATAAGAAATGGCATAAAATATACATGAAAATATACAAATTTAATCTATCTGGTTTTAGGTCTTCAGGAACTTAGATAGGTACTTACCTATTTCAGATAGGCTATCGCACAAACATCTGAATGCGCCCAATGAGAACAGTCATTGAGCGGTAAAACAAAAAATTTACTGAAAATTGATCTTAATGAAATAATAAGAGAAAAACAAATTCGAATACTCCGTTTATCCCTTATGAAAATACTTATAACAAAAACTTATCATAAACGAATTTATTTTCAGTAACCAATTCATTGAATTTCATTGATTTTTAGAATCGTAAAAGAAAAAAATGTTTTTTTGTAAGTCAATACAAGTAATGCCAAATAAAATTTATTGCTGAATTTTTTCTTTGCTGTTGTGGCTGCAATGAAACTTGACAGCCAATTTAGAAATAGAGACATCGTGGGCCATGAACATTTTGTATGGCTAAAACAGATGTGCAGCAAGTCTGGACGCATCGCTGCATACAACGCTGCGCCCGAAACACATTTGAATACTCTTGGACATTTATGGTGCATAGTTTTGCCAAAATTATGTCGGCATTCAGAAATCGATACATAGCTATCCGTATAGGTTGGTGTTGTTGTAATCCCGTATAAAACCACCACTGGCGACAAAATAGCTGCTACCAAAAAATAAATCTCAAGCTATTCGAAAAACTTTTTTATACTATTGTATCCCATGAGAAATTTAATAACATATGCAAGAAAATCTACAAATTTAATCTATCCGGTTTTGGGTGTTCAGAAACTTAGATAGATATTACCCTATCTTAGATAGGCTATTCTAACGACAACTGAACGCGCCCAAAGAGAACAGTCATTGTGGGGTAAAAAAATTAAATTTATTAAAAATGGATATTAATGAATTAAAAAGCAAAAAACAAATTCGTAGGCTTATTTTGTCCCTCTTGAAGATTCTTATAACAAGAGCTTACGATATAAAAATGTATTGTTCTTAACCAATTCATAGATTTTCTTCCATTTTTAAAATCATAAAACAAAAAATATTTTTTTTAAGTCAATATGAGTAATGCCAAATACGAATTATTTCAGATTTTTTTTTTGCTGTTGTGGTTGCAATGAAACTTGGCATCCAATTTAGAAATAGAGACATCGTGCAGAGAGGGCTGCATGCAGCCTTTGGAATGTATCAATCCTCATAAGAACCTGTGTAATTTATTTTCGCTGGATGTGAAAAAGCTGCATATCTGTTTAGGGCATTACTTTGCATGGTTGGCAGCTGTGATTACCTTTAGACATTTCATTTTTTTGTTTATAAGTAGTAGTAGTAGTAGAATGTGATTTTATTTGATAATTTACAGAAGTTTACATATATTTACAAATTCACAAGTATAGCATTGGCTTTTGCCGTCAGCCAGAAAAAAAAGGTATTATTCAAACATTATGTATAGTATAGATTAAAGTAAAATTGAAATTGAAAAGATTAGACTCCTTTAAGATGATCACAACAAAAAAATAAAAATACATATTATTATCAAGCTGTTTTAACGTAGCTTGATAACATTATCCAATCTTGACCATTCAAGACATTTGCAGCTTCGTCAACAGTTAAATAGTTTTTCTTCAAGTACTGTCTCCGTATTGCTTGCAGGATCGGACATGTTCCTATAAAATGGAGAACATTTTCTGTCGTACGTAGATTGCATAAACTGCATTCCGTACTTCCATCAGGTCCGTATGGTATGTAGTTCAGTCGTAGTAATTCTCCTCTGGTTTTGAAAATTAAAGAGATTGTTTCTATTGTATATCGGTCGTTGAAGTAATTGTTAGGTCCAAGGTCGTATCTCAGGAGCTTATAAATGTTTCGGGTACAACTCCGTTGGGCTGACTCCTTAAATTTAACAAAGAAAGAATCTTCAATCCTTATTAACAATTCTGGAAAAACGTCTTTCCAATCACCAGTATTTCTTTCTACCAACTGGATGTCGTGCTGAACTTCAAGTCGTGACCATTCTTCGAAGAACTGTGATTTTTGCGATAGCAGATATTTTGCGATAATATTTGGCAGACGCTGATTTGGGAGAGCCATAACCTTTGCAATGTAGAACAAATGCAACTTGAGGGAAAAGACGTAGAGCGGAGACACTCCGGTCTCCAAATGAAGCATATATGTAGGTGTGTTTTCGGGTAGCCAAAAGATCTTTTTCAAAAAATACCTCAGTAATTTTTCTACTTCCTCATATTGAAGAAACCCCCATACTTGACCAGCATAGCACATCACTGACCTCATAACTGCTTCGAAAAGTTTATATTTAGCACTCGGGGTTATCTGTTTTTTCCCAAGGACCCCCCTCCAGTTGCAGTTGATGGCTTTTTTTGCTTCTATAAGCTTTTCCTGCAGATGCTTTTTGAACGACATCTGAGGCGTAATGATGACTCCAAGATATTTATATTCCCTCACCAACTCAAGCTCCACATTTTCCCACATCCATTTCTCCTCCCTTGCATATCGCCCTGTGCCATTTCGAAATATCATTACTTTAGATTTGTTAGTGTTAACTGTAAGACCCCAATTACGGCAGTACAGTTGCAATTTATTAATCATTATTTGCATCATATTTGGAGTCTCCGCAAAAATGACAATGTCGTCCGCATACATCAAAGCTTTTATTACTGTACCAGCAAAACTAATACCTCCAGGCAAAAACGATGTAAGGTCATCCAAGAAAAGCGAAAACAGAAGTGGACTCAAAAGACAGCCCTGCTTGACCCCGGAAGAAGTATGAAACCAGGAAGATCCTTCATTTCCATCCCATACTGATGTGAGGTTTTGCTCATACAGCCCTCGTAATATTTTGAGTATTTTCGACGATAAGCCTAGACAACAAAGTTTGTAGAAAAGGGCATTTCTGTCGATTGAGTCGAAGGCAGCCTTGAAGTCAACGAAGAAAGCATATAACTTTTTCCCCTTGTCTAGGTATGATCTAGCAATGCAAGTTAGTGAAAATATGTTATCGACTGTTGCATATTCTTTCCTGAAGCCGGCTTGAAACTCGCTTAGAAGATTATTTTGTTGTATCCAGTTTAACAGTCTGTCTTGAATGACACCAGTAAAAATTTTCATAACAGAGTTCATAAAGGATATGTCTCTGTAATTGTTAGGGTCGTTTACATCGCCTTTTTTAAACAGTGGGACGATAATATTCCTCCTAAAGCTTTCTGGAATTTCACCAGAATTGAAAATATAATTATAGATTTCAGTAAGCTTAATCAAAAAAGTTTCTGTAGCGTATTTGTAAAATTCGTACGAAACACGGTCATCCCCTGGAGCCTTGTTAAGATTGCATCTGTGTAGGACTCTCATTACTTCTTGAACTGAGAAAGCACGGTCGAAATCTTCATTTTCTACCAAAGGACTAGCATATAATATTTGACTTGGTCTTGGTGGTGCACATAGAAGTTGTTCGTATTGGTGAGCAAGTATACTCGTACTTATTATTGTTTTCCTTGCAAAAGGTATACCGTTGAGTGTACGTGCCAGCTTCCAAAAGGATCGACTGTCTCTTACTTCCGACAATCTTTGCATGAGGTATTGGGAGTATTGCTTTTGTTTTTCTTTGTAAAGGTGTTTGAAAGCTTTATTCGCCTCTTGATACATCCTTTATGCGAAATTCGATTTTGTTGCCCTGAGGAGTCGCAAAAAACCAAACGACTTTTTTCTTGCTCTCTCACAATTTGCATCAAACCATGGATCTTTCCAGCTTTGCAAACGGACTGTTTGAAATGATTGTGCGGCCTGAGATACGCATGTAACTAATGTCTCAATACCATGGACCGATTCAATTTGCTCATTACTTACAGAATCAAGAGATTGGTTAAGAACTCTTTGATACAGTTCTAAAAAAGAATTCTTCCATTGAAGTTTTGGTATCAGCTTCATGTTTTCGTTGGTGTAACCCGGTTCTTCATCAAATCGACATTTAACATTCAGTGGCAAATGGTCAGAATAAACCAGCTCATCTACTTTTAAATCATCTACATACTCGAACCATTTTCCACGAATGAGACAGTAATCTATTGTGGAACAAGATGTACCTCTTATAAAAGTAAAATGACCTTCTCGATCACTTTTAGTTCTCCCGTTCAACATTGTCAGACCAATCGATTCACACATTTCTATGAATCTTCTCCCATTTCCATCTATTTTCTCGTCCCGAGCAGATCTAATTATACTAATTGACGCTGGTGTAAAGTCTGGTTCCATCTGTAACATCGGAGAAATTCCTACCCTAGCGTTGCAGTCTCCGATCAGCATAATATTTTCTTTGCCTAGTTCCATTAGGAAGTCGTACAATCCTGCGAAGTCATCCATCCATTTATTACAGTTAATATAAACCGGAACGATGTAAAATTTCTGATGTGTAATGGTCATTTCAATAACAATCCTGTTCATCTCCGTGACAAATCGGCATCTAGTACATTCCTTAAATGATTTTTTGATTCCAAATAGACATCCTCCACTTGCTCTTCCGTATACATGAGTTCTTGTGGCTGGGGTCCATTTCAATATAAATTCTGGGAAATAGTTTTCATATTGTGTTGTGTCACCATAGATGAAAGTTTCAAATAATAGAAAAATGTCGCCTTCTCTTATTTTATCAAAGAAATTCTTAAAAACTAGTTAACTACCTAAACCTGATATATTATATGAAATAATTTTAAAAGGAATACTATTATTTTTTATTTCATTTAAAAGACTATTAATGTGAACGTGGCTGACGGCATTTACGTTAAAAACGTTTTGGCAGCACTGCTTGTCTTGCAGTTTGAGAAGCTCGGGTATGATTTTCGTTTATTGCCATCTCATCTAACAGCTGCTCCAGAAACGTCATTCCTCCGTCTTCGTCACATGTCAAAACATTGTTTAGGTTATAATAAAATATTTGACCCTCGATTTGTAGTGTTTCTCCTCGAATAAATGTTTTTATATTTCTATTTTTAGATGTTATTTTTGTTTTCATTTCGAATAGTTTTCGTCTTCTTTCTCTTGTCGCAGCGGGATAATCTTTATGGAGGGAAATACCGGTACCTCTCAATTTTTTTGCTGATCTTAGAATACGTCCCACATCTTCTCTGTTTTGTAATTCCACAATTACGTTTTCAATTTGAGCATTTCTTGAGCGAATAAGACGTGTATCTGCAATTACTCCTTGGTTTTGTGTTTCGAGCAAATCCATACACAGTGCTTTCGCTTTTTCCACCGGCTGAACACCCATTTGAGCCGGAAAATGCAAAATTATATTTTTTTCATTTACCCTCTTTGACAGAGACTCTACTTGTCGCTCAAGAGAGAGGCATCTGGTCTGCATTTTGTCAAGCTGAGCTTGAAGCAAAAGATTATTTTGTTTCAGAGATTTTATTTCTGTTCCAAGCATGTCCATATCAGATTTGGTGGGTAGATCTTTCAATTTCTCATCCAGAAGCGAGGCCATCGTGTCTTTCACCAGGTTTAAAAGATCCGGGATTTGCATATTGCCGATGTACATATTAGTTTTATCCCTGTCAGTGCTTATTTTCTGCGGGGGGAAATATTTCGGTGAGGTTTTATCTAAGCATCTCTTACTAGAGCAAGGTTGTGCTGTGTTGTTGTCCTGTTCGCTAACCTTTGGTGGTGTACGGTTAAGAGGCATTTTTTGCATATAATATATGTGTGATAGCCAACAGTGAGAATTATGCAAATTTTTTAAACCTTTTTTCAGCTTAAACTTCCTTTTCTTATGATCAGATTTTTTAAAGACTCACCCACAAGTGTTAACAGCGCTTATTAAAAGTGCTTTTGAGCTTATATTTCGTTTAAAAACCACAAATTTGACTACTCTTTCAGGAGCCTTTAATAATACAACTTTCTTACGCACTCAATACACCTTTTTCTTCCTGATGAGAACAATATGATTTACAACCCAGTTTTACTCCGACCAGTTTAAAATAGTTTTGTGTATAATAAATTGTTTACTGCGGTGGTCGAAAGTTGTCATTTCTTGTTTTATTTTAGTTAAATAAATATAAAATAATAAACTTTAATAAATAAATAAAGTGCACTTCTATCTGAATATTGTACATAATCGATTTCTGAACAATACTAAATCTTAAGCTCTACCCCGGTGAATATATGTCGGTAGATTAAATAGAACCTGATTTCAGTTTAACGGTAAATAAAAGAAGGTGAAAGAAGAACTGAAAGTTCTGCTTAAGGTCAGTCCAATGGAGGATGTTATTAAAAAAATACTAATACTTGTTGACAAATCACAGGTACTCAAGAATCCCCAGCTTCGAAAAAAGAAAATCAATCAAATTTGCGTTTTGAAAATAAAAATTGTTTTCAAATAATTATAACATGATTTTTGTTTGCATTTCTGTCAAAGCGGAGTTGCCAGTTGTGTATTAAAGAAATCAATTAAGGCTCCCTCATACCATAGCAAAACTTTTGGCTCCAAACACACTAACCCAGTAGGAAATTCACTCCTCAATGAAAAATGCATTGGTGAAGTCCTATATGACAGCGGTCATATAGGAGAGAATACTATGATTGATTTCACTCATGAAACGTAATGCAGTCGGTCACGAGTTTCCCATTTAAGTAGCATGTTGTCAAGTAAAAAGGTAGAGAATAGGCAAGCACAAAAAAAAATTCTCTGAATGCACAATCCTTTTTCATAAGCATGAATTCAATGCAAAACCGGAGACGAATATTTCGTCCATAAAAAGATTTTGGATCTGCTAAAAAAAAAAAAATGATATTAAAATCAAACCTTTTTTTGGATTTTCCCCTTTATCGGTTCGCGCAACTACCTACTGTTTTTGTCTTATCTTTAAATTGCCTACAAAAAAATATTATAACCCTAGGCCTCCACTTGAAATAAATGATTGGAAGAAATGTGTCATGTAGTCTATATTTCATGTGAAGGCTCCTTATGTCTGGATTTTTTTTTAGGCATGACATTCTTCTCTGAAGAAATAAATGAAGAAATAAGATTTGAGGTTTCATGACACCCCACATTAATCGTGCACAAATTTCTCACAATATATTGAATCTTGTTCATAGTTCGCTTATTTTCATGTTAAATTTTAATAATTCATTAATAATAAACATTATACCTATCCTAAAGTACATAAAAGGCTTAGCGCTTCTTGAAGAAGAATGAAATTTCACGATTTATGTTTGCCCACATAGCAAAGAAATATAAATTTTTAGTAGCAGTGTCTGCAATAATGGCCGAAATAAATATTTCTAATGGAGTCGTGGCCTAAAGAACACACTATCGTGTTTTTAATTGATTTTGTAGTTTTTTTGCAAACTTTTAAATTGCAAATTAATTCTGAATGTGTATTTTTGCGTCAGTGAGCCCCGACGAAGATCAACAATTGTGTGGCTGCAACAACCAACAAGATGTTTTGGTTTTTTTTGTTATCTGTCAAACGACGCGCGGAAAAACGGCAAAGTAAATTGCCTTTCACACAGGGAAACCAGTTGCTGGAGATTTTTTTGACGTTTTTCTTTAATTTCATTGTAGCTTTCACACGAAGAAACGGGCACCAAGAAACCGAGGAGAAAACTGAGAAGATTTTATTGGGCTAATTGGAATGCAAAGCAACAAGTAAAAAAAAAAATTCATCAAATCGTTGACCGGGAAGTTTTTCTTTATTCCCTTTACTTCTTGCCCTTCTCGCCATCAAAGTCCCAGTTGTCGGCAACTCAGTTTCTTACACGCGCCCGCGGCTCCATTGTATTCACTCAAACGAGCTTCTATGCATTTTAACTTTGACAGAATAGTATCTTTCGAAAGGTGGTGGCGGGAGTAAATAAAATTACTGAGTTTTCGCTCTTTCTTCGTTGTGCGTTTCCTTATTGTTAGAGTAAGAATAAGGAGTTCAGAGAGATGATTCTGTTTTACTTGAACAAAAGTAAGTTTTACTTTCCATTTCGTGTATATTAAATTACTTGTTGTCAAAGTAAATGCATTCAATTGTACTAGTGTTAGTAAAAAGAGAGGTTGATTCACAGAGAAATATGGATCTGCAAAATTGATTCAGAATAAGAAACGAATTTTTGTTTGCCCAATGGACGGATTTAACTTGGCAAAATTGATATCTTTTACAAATGGGAAACCACATAAAAATTGAACTAGTGTAGAAGCAGGCTTAATAAATTATAAGTAGATGTTAGTTTATTTGGTAGCACCGTGGTTGACCATTCAAAATTGAAGTACCGACTTGTACAAGTTAAAAGCTAACCCTGGTGGTAGTGCTGTTGTAATGTAAAAGTTCTGAGCTGTATAGGTCTTCGTACATAATAAAACGCGGCTAATGTATTTGATTGCATTTTTTTTTTAATAAGTCTGTTCAACTCCAACGCATTTTATAGCCTTCTTGCTGTTGTGTTTGATTCATAAAAATCTTCTTTTTTATGGTAAATTTAAACGAGAATCATAGCCTATCTATGCCATTGTAGGACGCAAGGAAGACATGGTGCAAAATGTGTTTTTCTCTGGGGTCGTTTGGTAGTGGTATTGTGGTACTGTTGTCAGAATTTATGTATCTATTTCCATTTTCATATTCTCAAGCAATTTATTTTAATTGAATCTGTTGTCGAAAAGCTTAACAAGTTTATTCATTGAAATATATACATATGACAATGTAATTTTTTTTTGTTTTGTAAATGTCCTTCCAGTTACCAACCACCATAACAATTTCAGAAAGAACTATGATATGTAAATTTACGTCTCTTTGAAGTAAGATGTTGTGGTTTTTGAGAATGATGTCCTTGATAACATACAATCACTAAACCTTTTGTGTCAGGGGAATATGAATATACTTGCTGGTCTTTAGTAAAGAAATACCGAAGTGAGTGCTAAGGGAGCACTAGTACTACCCTTCCATTCACTTGACTGGAATTGTACTTCCCTCGAAAATATCCAAAAATTTCGCAAACAATGAACGCATTTTTTCACAGTTGTATTTAATAATAAAAAAAAAACAAAAATAGAACCCTCTTAAATATTGACACAACAAAATGCATGTTTTGTACAAAGATAGTTTTATTTTTTTTATAATTTTTATATTACCAAAAAAAAAAATAACTATATAAGGTATACTGTTTTTTACTAAACGTATCTCTTTTCTTTCTTGCAGGTAAGCGAGATTTTCCACACAAAAATTGGACACCAGAAAGCACACGTAAGTTCTTTTCAACAAAAAAAAAGTTCATCTACGAAACTCAAACGTACATTACAGGAAATAGTGTATATGTTGCACTATATCATCGTCATATATATGTACATATATTATTTCTGCTGTCAAACTCGTTTTTCCTCAATTATAAAATAGTCAAATCCACTAAATATGTATTACTGGATAGTTATTTACACATAACGATGACGTTGCACAAAGACTTTATGTTACACCACCTTTTTTTCTATAAATTTCGGCAATATCAAATAAATCAATATGAATTATTAAATGAATAAAATGATATAAAGAAGGCCTTACTTTTAACCCATTGCAGGGGCATATTAACCAATAGGCTCGTGAGGCTCGAGTCTAGGGCGGCAATTTGTAGGGGCGGTACATTTTGTTTGTTATTTTATTTTAATCTAAAAAAAAAATGAAGCAAAAAAAGAGAAAAAGATTGAAATGACTTTTAATTCAAATTCATATTTGGTATCTGAAAATACAAAATTTAAATCTCTGTTTTGATTTTCCGCCTATTTTTAAACGTCTGTTTGTGCAGTTGTTAGTTAGTAGTCACTAGTTTCTCTGCAGCATATTGCGTACAACCACAAGTACAACATTATTTCGTCGATGTCTATTAAATTAATCGTAAGTATATGTATATTATAATTTATATTGTCATATATTATATTAAGTGTTTCTTATTCATCGTTATAACGGGTTATTCATTTTGCGGTTTCAAAAGTAAACGTAAATAAAACACATATAAAATATTTTTTTTCATGATATTTCTTTTTTATTATAAAGGTTGAACGTTGACATTATGTATGAAACACTACATCATTTAAATGACCACCACGCGAATTGTTGCAAGCATCGATTCTTTTGAGGTAATTTTCGACCACTTTTTGACACTTATTGGGCGGTATCTCAACCATAACTGGACGAATGTTGGTTTTCGAGTCTTCAAGAGTTAAAGGTTTATCTGCACAAATACGGTATTTCGCGTAGCCCCACAAAAAAAAGTCCAGCGGTGTCAAATCGCATGATCTTGGTGGCCAGTTGATATCGCCAAGACGAGAAATTACGCGGCCAGGAAATATCGCTTGCAATAAGGCCATATTCGCTCGAGTTGTGTGGCATGTGGCACCGTCTTGTTCAAAGCACATATTCTCCAAGTGGTATTCTTCAATAGCAGTAAAAAAAAAGTCGGATATCATATGACCATAACGCTCCGAATTGACGGTGACAGTCGTTCCATCGTCGTTTTCGAAGAAGTAAGGTCCAATCACACTTCCTGACCAAAGATCGCCCCAAACAGCGACTTTTTGTGGATGTAATGGCCTCTCTTCAATTACCTGAGGATTCTGAGAACCCCAAATACGACAATTTTGTTTATTAACATACCCACCGAGTAAGAAATGTGCTTCGTCGCTGAAGAAAATTTTGTTCGAAAAATCGACGTCCACCGCCTGTTGTTCAAGCACCCATTCGACGTATCTACGACATTGTGCATGTTGGCTTCAGTTGTTGTGCGAGCTGGACTTTATATGGATGTAGGTGTAGATCCAAATGCGAAATACGCCATAATGTGCCGTAAGACAGTCCTAATTCCTGAGAACGACGAGGAACCGACACATTCGGGTCTTCGGCAACACTTTCACTTACAGCAGCGATATTTTCAGTGGTACCAGTGAAGCGATGATGCACAGGCCTTACAATATTTGTTACCAATCCAGTCTCTTCAAATTTCTTCACAATTTCGCCAATTGCTTGCGTAGTTGGATGATTATGTAAGCCATAATCTCCTCTTAAAGCACGATATGTGGCTGTGGCAGAATCATCATTTTTGTTGTAGATTTTAACAATTTTTATGCGTTGTGCGATAGTTAAGCGATCCATTTTCGTAAATGTCAGACTTTAAACTGAAAAAAAAATCTGTCAAACTTAGCTTGGCAGATTTCGAATTCCACTCCTATACTTTTGAAACCGCAAAATGGATAACCCTAACGACAATTCGCTTATACCACGTACTCCACGTTTAAGTCAAAAATTATAATATTACATAGTCTTCTAAAATATTCTTTTAAAAATGTATTAAAATACTTATAAGAAATTTACTTACCGTTACATTAAACGAAAATACACTGTAATGTGTCCAGTTAAAATAACAACTTCTATTCCTGGTTAGAAAAAGACTAACTTTATTATATCGATCGTCATTACAAATAATTTCTTATCGGTAGTATGTACAGTTTGTTTAATTCATTGATGTGTAGTGCGGACATTTGGTAAAGGTAGCACATTTGTCTTAATTGAATTAAATAAGTGCTGGCTGGGTGGTTGAGTGTGTATGAATAGGGCAGGCCTGATCGGCGTCAACCGGCGATGCCCAGTGTTGTAACTATCTCGTACACATCAATTGTGCTTATTTTACCTCCTTGCGGTAACCACCGGGTACTGGCTTGTCCATCCGGACATTCCTGCTAAACTTATAAGCGCGAGTGTTGAACACAGAAAAGAAAGCAACACTATAATGCTCTGTTTTACTGACTGTTCTGATCGACTCGCAGAAGTCTTGCATGAGCTCCTCAGAAAGATGAAGTACGGCGGATGAGCCCAAATAATTGGACCAACGGCGTCTTGAACAGTCAACAAAGCAGATACCCTAATGACCTACTTCGAGGTATGTGGAGATAAGGTCATGCAAGTCAGGGCATTGAAATAGAGATGGTGGCGGATGAGCCCTTAATGGGCCAACGGCAGCGCTCATATCCTTGAAGCGGGTTACTGACTCCGGACTTTCCGGCTCCTTTCATCCAAGGAGTCCAACAAAGGACCTGGCCTTCCAGGTTGGGGGTTGTGTGTGGGGTTAACAACCCACCATGTAAAAAAAGATAAGTTGCGAAGCGACCAATAGCCTCGGAAAAGGACTGTTGACGATCCGGCAAAATGCATTAAGGACAACCTACGATCACGTGCGGCCGAACAACTAGCGGAGGCCCTATACTGCTGGAGAGCAGGAACTACTGCCATCCAGGAAGTGCGATGGGATGGGCCGGGCAAAAGGAAGATGAAAAACTGTGACGTATACTACGGTGATTGTGAAAGAAGACCACAGAGTCTATTTGGGTGCGGATTCGTCTTAAGCGGCAGACTTAGGCCAGAAGTATTGTGCTTTCGACACGTGAGTGAGCGACTTGTGACAATCCGTATCAAGGCTAAATTCGCCAACATTAGTCTAATATGCGCTCACGCCGCCGCCACAGAAGACAAGGATGACGCCACCAAGAATGACTTCTACGAGCTCCTCGACAATGAGCAGTGTTCTAAATATGACGTTAAGATCGTGCTAAGCGATTTTAACGCCAAAATAGGTAAAGAGAAAATCTTTGGTAGGACTGTCGGAAAACATAGCCTACACGACACAAGCAAGCACACGGTTTCCTCATCTGGGCATACACAAAGGGACTTGGTGGCATCCAGATCAAATAACCTTCAATCAGATTGATCATGTTGCGATCGATGCTAGGCACGCCTCCAGTATTCTGGATGTTGGCACCTTCCGGACAGCTAACATCGACTCGGATCACTACCTTGTTGCAGCCAAGGTAAGAATGCGAATAACCCGAACGTCCCAACAACGGAGTAATACTGTGAGGAATTATGACGTCCGGAAAACTGCAATCGCAAGAGACCGCCAGAACCTATGCCAATCGAATATCCCGTAACCTCTCAAGAAATCCATTGCCGCCAGCATCAAGTGCCGAAGACCAGTGGCAACTCTGTAATCAAGCCATCAGACGTGCAGCAACTGATGTGCTAGGTTTCACCGGACCTCCACCACGAAACCGCTGGTTCGATGAAGAATGCAGGCAGGCACACGCAGCTAAACAAATGGCATATAATGCGGCGCTGCAAAGAAGGATGAGAGCTGCTCGCGAACTCTACGAGCAGAAAAGACGGGAAGAACACCGGCTTCTCCAGAAGAAAAAGAGAGAGCATGAGAAGCGCGCGATCGAAGATATTGAGAGATGCTACTCCAGGAACAATGTGCGGAAGTTTTACCAACAGGTATAAAGAACGTGTCAAGGCAAAAAAAAACGCACAGAAGCCTGTAGAGATAGGAACGGAAACCTCGTAGTAGAGTCACAGTCGGTGCTGAGTATATGGAAGGACAATTTCTGCAGAGTGTTAAATGGCGATGAGGACCAAAATCCCGCTGTCAGGCAGAATGAACCATTCAACATGGACGATGATACACACAACTTCCGTCCACCTGAACAAAATGAAGTGAGGATAGCAATATCCAAACTAAAGAACAGCAAAGCTGCTGGCCCTGACGGACTACCCGCCGAACTCTTTAAAGCAGACGGAGATGACCTGGTACAGTGCATACACCAACTCATCTCTAAAGTCTGGTCAGAAGAAAGTATGTCTGATTAATGGAACCTCAGCATCGTTTGCCCGATCCACAAAAAAGGAGACCCTCTAAACTGCGCCAACTATAGGGGAATGTCTCCTGAATATCGCGTACAAGATCCTTTCTGCTGTATTATGTAAACGTCTGAAACCATTTGTCAGCAACCTGATTGGACCCTATCAGTGCGGTTTCAGGCCAAGAAAGTCCACAATCGATCAAATGTTCACTCTACGGCAGATCCTGGAAACTACCCAAGAACTCGATTTCAAGGCCGCGTACGATAGCATTTATAGAGACGAGCTATACAGAACCATGTCTGGTTTTGGCATCCCCACAAAACTCATCCGCCTGTGTAGGATGACGATGGAGAACTCTCCCTGTCCGTCAAGGTTGGTACTGACCTCACAGAAGCTTTTGATGTCAAGAACGGATTCCGACAAGGTGATGCGCTATCGTGCGATTTCTTCAGCTTTATACTTGAAAAAATTGTAAGAAAATCCCAAAAAGCGACATACAACACCGACGGATTGGACAAAACGTCACAATAGACAGGTACAACTTTGAGGTAGTTAGGGACTTTGTCTACCTCGGATCCGCTATAACATCTAACAATAACATCTCGTTAGATATAAAGCGAAGAATAACTCTTGCCAATCGCTGTTCCTATGTGCTAGGGAGGCAATTGGCCCTCTCTCGAAAAACAAATGAGACTCTATAGGACTCTGATAATCCCAGTCCTGCTCTATGGCGTGGAGACATGGACTATATCAAAAGCGGATAAAGATACTCGTATCCTTAGTCGTTTCGAGCGTAAGGTTCTTCGCAAGATTTTCGGCCCTATCTGCGTTAACGGGCTTTGGAGGAGAAGGTTCAACCACGAACTGTACGAGCTGTACAGCGACATTGACCTGGTACAAAAAATACGTATATCACGTTTAAGATGGCTAGGTCATATAGAGCGTATGGACAACAATGCTCCGGCTCGCAGGATCTTCGACTCCAAACCAGAGGGAAGACGCAGTCAAGGAAGACCTCGCCTAAGGTGGCGCGCTCAAGTGGAAGATGACCTCAACCAACTTGGAGTGCGTAACTGGAGGCAGCTAGCCAAAGATCGAGCTAGCTGGAGAGACATGTTGGTTGAGGCCCAGGTTCGCCCCGAATTGTAGCGCCACCTTAGTAAATAAGTAAGTAACATACATATCATACACAAAGTAATATTTGAATATAAATACAAGTAGCCAGGTATTTTTTTAATTTTCCAAATCTGCATACCTGGTACGATTGATTAAATATACATAGATAGCCAAAGGCAATGGGAAAATTTGAAACAGTCATTATAGTAGTATTTTTGTGTCAATAGAATGCGTTTATATAATAGTGTAGAATTAAAACTATTTGAAATAAAATTTGTTAGGTCGATCGACCGCTACCTGTAAATTTAGTTAAGAAACCGGTTTTAAACAATATGAACATACACACTAATTAGTACTAATATATTTTCAAATATAATATTTTCTTGTTCAGATATTCTTGTTTCTTATTCACAAGCTTCAACCTGTCAAAAAACAGCTGTCGCGTATAAAATGCACTACATATTTAATTAAATTGTAACAGATTTGTGAATTTCCTTGTGTTACGTTACCCATTTATTTGGCTTAATATAAGCTTCAGAACTTAACCTAACTTAAAACTATGAAAATTAGGGCTAAGATTGGGTTGATTTGGGCGAAGATCTAATAGGAGGAGTCTTAGGCTGCGGGTGCTGGGGTTGAAGTCGAAACAGTTTTCGTTTAAATCTACCCTACGCAGCATACGGGTAAAAGGTTAATTGAAGCCATAAGAGGTGAAAGAGATGAGAGTTTCTTAGGTAACGGGGGTAAGTGCTGAGACAGATAGACATGTAGAGGGTTTCAGAGTCAAAGAAACCTGAGAAGAGTCGATGAACGAAAAGGATTTCTGTTATTTTTCTTCGCTCTTGCAGGGTATTATGGTTAATTAGTTGAAGGCGATTTTGATAGGGCGGGCAGGATCAAAGGATTATTCCAAGACAGCCCGCGAAGGGCGAATCTTAAGAAACGGCGTTGAATCTCGATTCTAGAGATATGAATTTGTTGATATGGGCACAAGCGGCAGGCGTATTCAAATAGCCCGCGGACAAAGGTTATGTAGACTTATCTGGTGACGTAGGGGTCGGAGAATTCGTTGTACCATCGTTTCACAAAATCAAGCGTTGAATTGACTTTAGAAATAAAATTATCGATGTGTAGTTATGAAATTGAGCTCTCGATCATATAATATGCCACGGTATCGAATCGATTCAACAATGCATAAAGGGATTCTGAAGAAAGTATCTCCTAGGAGAAGATCTTATGCGTTTGCGTGAGAAGTTATAGATTGACATTGGCAGTATTAAGCTCTAAGCACTTTTTGATACAACAGATTGAGAAACTATCGAGATCAAGTTGGATAAGAAAAGAGTCGAGTGAGAAAGAAATTGTTTTCAAAAACTTGGTATCGTCAGCGTATAATGAGATATGGGAAAACTAGAAAAAGGAGAGGGCCTAAGTGACTTCCTTGGGGGACCCCGGAGGTTGCTAAGAATGAATTGGAGAGGGCAGATCTAAAAAAACACTGTAATACCGGTTTTCCAGATAAGAAAAAATCCATTTTAAGAAGATAGGTTCAAAGCCGAGGGTGGACAAATTGAAAAATATTAGTCTGTGCGAAATTTTGTCAAAAGCTTTTACTAAAGTAAGTAGAGATAACATCTACCTCTCTTCCCTTCTGTAGAATTGAGACTGTATACGATATGAATTCAACTGGTTTTAGTTGTTCTACACCTACATTTGAGAAAGCCATGTTGTCTAGGGGAAATGAGGGACTTACGAGTACAACGGAAACTTAAAATTTTGTACAAAATACTTTCAAACATTTTAGGGATATGTGAAAGTTTGGCAATAGGACGATATTTTTTAATAGCGCTCTTAGTACCCTTTTTGTATATTGGGGTTATGAAAGAGGTCTTCCATACTTAAGGAAATTCTGCTTGATATAGTGATAGACTGAAAATTTTGGCAAACAGAAAAGAGAGGGCTGAAGAGCATTTTTTTGGGAATATTGCGGGGAGGCCATCAGGGCCAGGAAGATGTTCATCGGTAAGTTGATTCAATTTATTTTAGATGATATATGGTTCGACGGTAAGAGGAAGAAATCGGCCTAGTGAGAAATTTGGCAAATAATCGAAATAATCTGAAGGTACAAAGGAATCGTAGGTGAAAGATTGCTTGAAAATGTGGCAAAAAAGTTGGCAATATCTTGCGCATTATTCGAAGTATCGGTATTGAGGGAAAGAGAGGTAGGGTAACCATCGGATTTTCTTTTATAAATGACGAACTGCAAGAACGACTTAGGATCATTTATAAGGTTGGTTTGTGTTTCTATTAAATGGCGTTGGTAAAGGGTATAGCTCGGAAAAGTGAAGATACGAACCAAAATAGTTATAAAAGTGTGCGATCGGGGACGAATGAAAATTGCCCACAAATTGTTTCTCTTGTACAGTCGATATTTTATGGCGACTGAAGGGTCCATGGAGATAAAGAGAATGAATATTTCTTTGTAAAATTTTTCTGTGGCATCCTCCACAATAAAGTTATCGAAATTAAGAGAAACTCTGTTAAGATATTCATTAATACGACGGAAATTTGCTTTATAAAAGTCATAATTGTACTAATTTTTAGGAGGATTAGTTGGTAGTGGAGAATCATGATAGAATGTGAGAATTAGGAGTGGATGATAGATGCCAATAGTATATAGGGATAGAGGTGAGAGTGATACTGAAGAGTTAATGGGACCGGTTGTGAAAATAAGATCTAGTTATCTGTCCATATAGTTTGGGATACCACTAAATTGCCAAAGTCTTGAATCTGCTAGGCCATCTATAAATACATTCATTTGCAAAAGTGTAATTTGAAGCAATATTATAAGTCCGGTCTTCTGATGAAGTCCATTTTAAATGGAGAAGGTTAAAGTGACCGAAAAGAAGGATATCATCGTTGGAATCACATAAAGCTATTATGTGGTCAACCGTTTCAATGGTGACCTTATAAGATTCAATAGGCTGTGGCCGCAAAATATAGCAACATATCACATGGTGTGGGTAGTCTTATCTTAATTGAGCCATATAGTCGAGATTACGGTAAGAAGAGACTGCAACGAGGGATGAGTCTAGTATGTTTTTGATAGCTAGTATGACACCTCGACAAGGGGATTCATCAGAAAGTCCGATAAGTTTATCGTCGCGATAAAGGTTAAAAGAAGAAGGAAACAATTCTTAGTTGCTTATACTAGAGACCAGATTTGTTTCCGTCAGGGCGTAGATATCAAAGGGTGGAGCGTAGCACTGTTGCAAAACTGCATGAGTTTTTGAACGAGGTCCTCGCACGTTTTGTTAGTAGAATGTAAGAGGGAGCATTTGACCACCTAGGAGGGGGCAAAGGACTGTTTTAGATGGGACATTAGGAGTGATGTATATGACTGGGTTCAAGTTAGGAGCGAAAGTAGTTTTTAAAACTTGTGCGCGTACTTTGAAGGTACGATGTACGTTTGGAGCTGATGTGAGAGGCATAAGTTGTAAGTTCTTTGTTAACTGTTGTCAGAGAAATGTTGTAGTTTCATGAAAACGCGTGCAAATTTTCAATCAATGCAAACAGATTCAGATTTGTCATGTAGGTAGGCAAGATACAAGCAAACATTGTCGAAAAGTTTTTGTTCTCGTAGTCTTGCCATGACATAAAGCCCATCGATTTCAGTGTTTTTGTCAGTTAATCTATTATTAAGTTACACAGCACGGGGAGTCATTGAGTCGAACATTGGAGTAGGTAACGATGTAGAAGTGAAATTTGGGATTCTTTTAAATGGGGCAGAATCTAAGGTGTTAGAATTTTAAGGATTGATAGTATGAGAGTGAATGAAATTCGGGAATTTGAATGTGGTTGGGGTGTTTTTTGGAAAAGGGGCGTTTTGCAAGAGAATAGGATTGGGATACGAGATTGAAAGACACACGTTTACGTGGAGAAGGATTATCAAAGGAAGTTTATTTATTTATTTATTCCGGTTTAAAAGTTACACGCCCTATTTAGACTATACACTAAGATAAATAACAAACATAATTTTAAGATGTAAATAAAAATAATATAAGTTAACACAGTGCATTTCCCGCAAGTGATGACAGTGCAATTAGTCAAAAGGTAAATTCACTTGAATATTCGAAGGCCAGCAACGAATATGATCCCCATCCGCTATTCCCACGATATCGAAATAAATGCTGAGTGGACGTTCCATTCACCCTTGCACGATGCATTGTATATTATTAGTTTAGTTGGATAAGTTAGTCTTAAGTTGGACTTTATAGAGTGCGGATTATATAATAGAAATGTTCTCGAATAAATTTTACATCTTTAATTTAACTATCGGTGCTATTATTGAACTATCGTAAGTCGAACAGTCAGTCGGGCCGAACCCTCGGGGTTGGCGTTCGCGGTTTTTTTTAGGATATCCCCTCAGGAATCCTTTAACTGGCGCCCGAGCAGGGACTGGTATCAAATCGCATCCTTTTCGCCTGAAGATCCGTGCCAA